>OY998120.1:30789743-31237743 GCA_963921985.1 Agrilus biguttatus | reverse complement strand
TGAGAGAGATACAGTTAGAGAACCAACAGTAAATCAGACCGCAATGAAGCAAGAAACAGATGTCCAATACAATAATAATCTTTAGGGTGGTTACCTCATTATAAATTGCAGTTAAAACTTTAAATTATAGTAAAATATTCTTGAATAAATTAACTGTTTTTTTGGCCTGCATTGAAGGATATTAACTACCTATTAAATTGGAAGAAAATAACATTTCAGTACCGGAATGGTTATCTTACGATTATTATAAATCTTTGAAGATTTAAACTACCCACTATTAAATTATTATGTTATTGCATTTATGACGTCGACATAGTTTGTAAGCATTAATTCAAAAAGTGAAGACAAAATAAATAAAAGGAAGCACTTATTGTTTAATTTTAAATAAATCAAAATGAGTTTAAATGCTTTGTAAACTAGAAATCAATATTCAACATATTTTCAACAATTGTTGGGACATCCTGTTTGCGCAAAAACTATGTGACCCATTTGGGACGGACAAACGTTTTTTTGTTATAAAATAAATTTTTTAAATCTAAATGTCAGTATCAGTGGTTTGATAAAAAGGGTTTTTTTTATTTATTTGAACCATGTCGTTTTATTTAACGTTTTTTTGTATTTCTTCATTTCGAAATGTAATTTTGCATATGAAAAAAAGCATAATAAAATCGGAAATTTTTCTGCGAACAATTATATTCTAGAAATTTTTGGTAGGATTGTTATTTTAGAAGATTATTAACGTTAAAAAGGATATTTTTCAAGACTGGCGCAAAACTGATTATCATTTCTGGCATCATTGTCGAGTGATTTAAACAAAAATTAAAGTTACATACAAACTTTGCAACCTCAAATTCTACTGTGTGTTCTTTATGTTTTTTCATTCTAACAAAAAGCTATTTGAACAAATACTGAATGGAATTGTTAGGACACCCGGTTTGAAATAATATTTTTTTTTTTTTGTAAAATGTGATTAATCATACAAATAATTAGGTGAATTTTCAGATTTTTTACTTTTTGGGGAAATGTCTAATAAGCCACCACCATACATGAATAACCCTGTTTTACATCATTAACGTAGCGAAAATCTACAAGTTTACTAATAATGAGTTATTCTTGACATTAATTATTAGTAAAATATCGGGAAAATTGCACATGGTCATAGACATTATGTAACACGATAGAGTTCAAATGACATAATTCCGCTGTTAATTATCTTCTATAGCAACTTATTACGTAAGTTACATATGTTATGTATGTGTCGTATGTTCTAGTGGTAGACATAATTTTTCATGCTAAAGTTCTGCATTGGTAATCATCAGGTTCATTGATGAATAGTGGGTATCAAGGTCCATCACCAACAGTACTTGACCTACTGGTGCACATTTTTCATATTCAACATACTAAATGTTTATTATTTGCTATTAAACTTTTCAAATTCTGGTTGTTTAGTTTCAACCATAATAACAACCGTGATAGCAAAAGAAATTAAGTAATTTGATAGCTAACGATTTAATTTTATTCACAATGGTATTTTGATCTGAGAAAAGTTGTTTTTTCAAAAAAGGGAAGATATTAAAATCCTTTTTCGTCTAAATTTTAAGTATCACAGATCCCACATTTGGAACGCGTCCTACACAGTAGACACAGCGTACCGAAAGCCATATCCCACGACCGATTTTGACCTATCGGAACTCATCAGGTGGGCGATGGAAGAAAGGCCTTTACAGGCTATATGATAAATATAAATATGGAATCAACAGAAACAACTACACCGAGGGCTAATACCTACTGTGTAGGACGCGTTCGAAATGTGGGATCTGTGTTCCTTTATAGTTAGACGAGTGGGGATTTTAATGCTTTCTTTTTTTCAATATGTTATATCTTCGTCTAATAATCGTTCGGAATCAACAGTGTAATTCAATGCCGGTAGGGGTATTAGCCCTCGGAGTAGTTGTTTCTGTTGATTCTATATTTAAAGTTGTTTTTATTTAACCAAACTAGTTGCAACTATTCTTCTGTCTTGATGAAGTTGGCCGAACTGACGACAGTGTATTCGTGAAAGTATCTTGTGTTATAGGAAACTTTTAGTAAAATTAATACAATTTTACAGTAATACGGAAATTGTTTATTATCATTCATAGAATATCTTAAAATTCTGAGACTGAATTTGTCGCAAATTGACATTAATTAAACTAACAAATTTTATATTTTGTGTAGTATATTGCTTATACCAAGTGATATCGAGTAAACTTGGATTAATTTAGGAAGGAAACCTAAAAAGAATCTTTTCTCAGCATTTAAAAATAATAATAATAATGAGTAACATATATTAGAACATAACGATAGAGAATTGGTAAAATCCCAAACAAAATTTTGTTTTAATACCCATTTGGTGAATAATAACATCATTATTATAACAAATTTGACTTTTTCAGTACCTTTTAAAGCCTATTGAAATTATTTCTATAAACATTCTATTAGGTGGTGTGTTTTTATTTATATATTTACTGTCCTGTTTCTTCTTGTATTATATTTTCTAATCTTATCACAGTCAGGTTATTCATGCAAGTCTTTATCTATTATAATAATTAAATAAATTACAAGAAAAACTAAAGAAGGTGAAATAATCAGATTATTAGTCAATTTAACTGTTGGTCACGAATCACTGTATGTCGCCATTTATATATAGATATGGACCGCTAATTGTAGTATTCTGTAGTGTTTGTAAGGCCCTATAAAAGTATCTGTTTGTCAGCGTATATAAGTTATAGGCACACAAATCAAATAATTATAATTAATTTTTTTCGTTTATGTAAGGTTACAATTTAATTTCTTTTATTGAATTTAAACACTGCGGAAGATCTTTCCCTATCCGTAGTATATTTGTACCAGGATATCATTAAGTTATTTTATTTTTATGAAATCGTAATTCGTTAATAAGTTTTTATTTCGTTTCAGGTCTTGGGGCCAAAATTAATGGAAAATAGGAAGCCGTTTCAATTAAAAAATGCACTTATAGCTTATAATTTATTTCAAGTAGTGTTTAGTTGTTGGCTGTTTTATGAAGTAAGTATTCTATAAAATAAATGCAAATAATATTTTAAAAAAAAAGATAATCATAAACTAATTATTGAATGAATGATAAAACGATTTACACTGACCTTTTGTATGGTTACATTTGTTGAGAATTTTTTGTACCGTAATTATACAATGGAAAATTTTTGTGCCTTCAATTTTAAAACTTCTCTAATGAATGAGTAATTCATTTCTGATCGGGATTATGTATTCAATATTCTGATCTCAACTGTCTAATTGAATTCTCGTGTTTTTCCTGATACCGATTATGTACGTAAATTCGATTAGATTACAAAGTATATTACTAAGGTTTTGGTTATTTTGAAAATTGTATATAATACTGTTATATACATACTCATTGATAGAGTAATAATCAACAACAAGACAAATCCTGATCCTCAGTAGATTCGATAACTTTATTAGTTTTTGAAAACAATGTATGAGTATGATCAGAATCGGACGGACCCGTTCAGAGGATCTGGTCCGCTTATTAATACGAGTTGTATGATTAGATACATTATCAAAATCTGACTCGATCTGGATTTAAATTTGAACAAACTTCCAGTTGGGAAAATGGTTGTATATCTCAATGCATTTATACTAAATATAACTGTAGATTTAAAAAAAACCTTGCCTATATAGATTTTTTAAAATTCTTAATTAGTGATATGCAATTTGTAGCATACCAAACTATTTGCCTGATTTTTTAAATAATGGTCTCCAATTATTCGGTGTTAATTAAATCGCCTTCAGAATAAAAAATTTGCGGTATGTTAATTACTATTAATTAAATCTCGTTTTTTATTACACTTATAATTTGCACACCTGTCTCTGCAAATTTATTAATTACCGTTTATTTCGAGATATTGCTGAAAATGTTTGTTTAATTAACTTCGTTTTATCATTAACATTGATTATTTTATAAAAAATTCAATTCAAATTATGGTAAACTATTTTTTTTGTTGTTATTTAAAATCCAAATACTGTTCGAAGGGAAAACATTTCGCTGTATGTAATTTGCTACATCAGGATAATGACTGTTACCATACCAAACAAATTTAAACTATTGATTGTTGTAGTAGTGACTTGTTGAAAAACGTGAAAAGCTTCAAGAAAATGTTTATTGTATTGTATCATTACAGCCGTTTCGCTATAGGTATTATAGCTTTTTCAGGTGAAGATCTATGAGATCTATCAGATCGTCACCTGAAGAAGCTATAGTATAGCGAAATGGCTGTAGTGATAAAAATAAACTCTTTCTTGAAGCTTTTCACGTTTTTTATTCTTATCAAACAAATTTAAGAAATTCCGAACTTGGCATAGCTATATTTCACTGAAAATATCCTGTATTCTGTATTTCTTTATCGTAACCTCTCGTTATCTTTTTATTTTGTTATCCAGTTTTCACTGGAACATAACCTATACTTTGATATTGTTAGAAGGTCTACATATGTTTAAGGTCATTAGCCTTCTCCTTTTTTTAATATAATAATTACATTAGAAAACAGCAAGCCCGTAATTAATAATATATAGGTACTTAAAGAACAGCGTTATTCAGTAATAAATTTTTGTTAGTCTGGTATGGCCGGTTGGTTTGGACACTACAGTTTCCGCTGTGAACCTGTTGATTATTCCAATAGTGAAATGGCGAGGAGAGTAAGTTTACGAAGAATATACGGGAATGTTTCAAGTTTCATATTTCAGGGAAAAAATATTTTGATTGCAGTGGATCACATGCATAAATTCATGCAACCTCCATTATTCTTAACAAAACAACAAACATACTTGTAGCTAACATAATCGAACTTAGCCGGATGGGTACCGTTGTCCATGGTGCATAACCTAATATTGATATTTAAACACGCTCAATGCGTAAAAATGTTAATCATTTCCAAATAAAAATATCCAGAAATAATAAAATGAATAATACACTTGGTATATTTTTCACAGGTTTATTGACGGAACTCGACAATTGTTTCGACAGGGGTCTGTCATTAGTAAGCATGATTACTCTTGATAATGACATACCCCTGTCGAAACAATTGTCGAGTTCCGTCAGTAAACCCGTGTTTTATTCGTTTTATTATTTCTTAAAATGCATTTTCACAATACCTTCACCATCGATAGTTTGAACTGCATTAAAAATATACAATTAAACAACATCCAGAATATCGAATGTTTGTTTTATTCTTTAATTACATGTTTAGGTAGTCACATAACTCCATAATTTTGTATTACGAGAGGAGATAGTTCCATAAAATTACCGTACAAATACAAATAGTGAATTTTATAAGGGGGATGAAAAAACTAAAATCATCATCTGAAAGCAACACTCAAAGTAACATGACCCAAATAAAAGCATCGCAGTTTTCAAGAGAGTCCCTAATAGCAGCTTTATATTAAGCTATAATAATTAGATTTCAGCGGTATATTTTACTATTCTTTAATTCATTTTTATAAACAAAAAATTGACTTAAAGAATGAAGTAAAGGCAAAAAGTCGGACTTCTATTCGAGTAATTTTTTTCACTTAAAGGAGAAAGTAGTTTAAAATCTTAAAGTCTTAAAAGTTAATGAAAAATATCGACTCTACGCCGTTTGATTACGAAAAGAATGACAGCAATTGTAATTTTTCTATTTAATTGCATGAATCTTAAAATACTTACATACAATTAGGTAAAATTATATAAATATCAATACATTGACGTAAATTAATTTTTACTAACTACGGACTGCCTCAAATTATTGAGGAAACATTGTTACTCTGACCACTCAGCTAGGAGTGCAACAATTTTTGTCCTCAATAATTTGAAATAATCTGTAGTTAGTAAAAATTAATTCACATTGATGTATTGAATTTTTGTTTATTAACCAATACAAAAAGGAAAACAAATTCTTCAAACATTTAATTATTAAATGATTAATAATAATAGACATTAATTTCGACGATTTTGTCACTTTGTTAATACGTTCGTCGTTGTTCCTGCTGTATTTCATTATATAAATACTGTGAGTTGATTTTCACTGTAGTTGCTATCTATAAATTATAATAGTAAAAGTATAATAAAGACGACAGTTACTTTCTCTATTAGTTTGATTGCTATATATGTCATCATAGGGTAACAATTAGGTATTCATAAAATATGGTTGTGTCAAATTACAACATTTTAACGTATTGTGTCACTGCAGGTACGGTCACGTATACCTGACGAAAAAAGTATTTTATTCACATTTAATCTAATAAATTAACTTAATCAGACCATTACATAGTTATTACACTGTTACTTGCTCAAGGGAAATTAGTGGCTGTCCACAAATTATATGGCTCTAAAAGGGAGGAAAGGGGTCTTGTAAAAGGCTATTCAATATACCATATGCGAGGGCGAGGAGTTGATATACGTGAGTTACGTGGTTTTTAATTGTTGCGTGAGGTTGATATGCTAGAGCTAATTGTCGTGTGGATCGAAGATGAGGATGTAGATATAGATATGGATCAATAATGTCTATTACCTACATGCAATAATTGGCAACATTAGCAACATTTACGGTTTTCAATAAAAAAAATTAAAATTTTATGAAATTTTCAAACGGTCCAAGGATAAAACAATGGTAGACCTAGACCATGTGGTGTCGGGTGGGTCAAATACTGAGTAAACTAGAGCCATATATGGTTTATGAACAGTCCTTTACCTCAAACAGTGGTTTTCAATGGTGTGATTTATTTAGTTTCTGTCTGATTAGGAACTAAAAATGATAATATAATTATTAATTTATTTTCAAGTTATTCGTAGTATATCGCCATCTATTGATATTTGCTGCTAACTGTAGTATTTGAAATGTTTGACAAGGGCTTTATGAAGTTATCTATTTGACAAATTAATATTACTGGTCAATATCATAATGTTATTTATTAACTTAGTCTATTGCCTAAATAGCCAGAATTGTATATTCGGCTTAAGATCCTCGTCAAACATTTGCAATGAAGTTGAAGCATGTTAGCAGTAAATATTGGTAGATGGCGATAAATCGATAATAACTTGATATTATATTAACTTGCTTTCATGAAGTAACTTAGGTTTCGTTGATGATTTATCGAAACTGCTATTGGCATTGTAGAATTCAGATTAGGGATAAAAGACCTTGATCTGAATGAACGATTACGTCCAGACGTTTCGTCGACAATTGCAACTGACATCTTCAGTGGTACTGCGGTGATAAAGTGGGTGAAGGTTATATCACGAATTCTTGGCAGCGACATCGAGGTATAACCGTAACAATAAACAACATAAAAACTATCCTATTGGGGGTGGACCCTTATTAGCTAATTTACTTAAAAAATCGGATTCTTTATCTGTTAAATAGTGTTATGTTCAACTTTTACCTACTTGAAATAATATAATATAAATTGAAAAGCTTTCTCATTATTATCAAACGTCCTTTTGGTTAATATTAAGAACAAGCCAGTTTTAAATGTAGGTACCGCGAACACTAAAACAAAAGGGAATGTTAGCTACAATTATGTGTTTTGTTTTGTCCATAGAAACATTTTAAATATATACACCATTATTCGAAGGTTTCAAAACATGTGGTGGAATTATCTTTATATTTACGGCAAGGTTTTATCTTATGCTCGAGAGGCATGCAATTGTTCTGTTTTCTATCTACTTCTCCCTTCTTTTTATTTTAACTAGTAAAGGTGCAGAAATGAATGACGGCACGGCGCTTGGGAATGAGGTTTTGTAAAAACTGCTTGCTTTCAGATTGGAATGTCGGGGTGGTTAACGGGACGGTACAATTTACGATGTCAGCCTGTGGACTATTCAAATAATCCAACCACATTACGAGTGAGTTAGATATTAGTGACCATTCTTTTCATTTTTATTACAGCTAAATGAGATTTGTAAGAGAAATAAAGTGATCCCGTATAAATTTATATATCTTATTTACACGGTTACGTTATTTGCGGTAATATGGAAAAACTGTACATCGAGCAGTAATTTTTTAATTGTGAGACTGGAATATGCGGTCAAAAACTTGAATATTATTATTATTCAACACCTTTCTGTCAACATCTAATTTTTTGATTTCAAATGTTAGTTTATTATAATAATATTGTTTCTCATAATACACGTAGCTTCTTTTTTTAAATTCATTATGCAGATTATTAATGTATTTTAATACAAATGAATGTCCAATAATTTAGAGGTCTATTGTCACTAAAATTCACCTTCTTATTTATTTATTTATTTAAATAACCTAACCTAACCTAACCTAACCTAACCTAAATTCCTGAGATTATAATAAGGGCTAATAGGATATTTTATGTACTACACGTTAGCTAATTTTATTACAAAATTAATTATTCAAATATGATCCTGTCCATTTAAGAGCTCATTCGGTGAACAACAGATATCCTGTGACGTAGCAGCGATTAGGGGTTGTAATCCTTAAAAGTTTCGCCTGAATATTCCACAATGCCAAAATTTATGGACCGCAATATCGACAGGTAGTTATCTAAACCTTTTACCATGCCTTCATTTGAAAACGACATTACCCACCGCAAAATCAATTGACCGCGAAATGGAATGATCGCAAATAGGACACCATTTATACATAAGTAATCGGTGGCGTAATGTTTTAATGCAGGGTCGCGTCGATGCAAAACCCAGAACACTAAAAAATTCTATTAATTATTTCTACTTCAATCTTGTTATTCTGTAACTCCCATTAAATTTAATTTTGATATTCTATTTCCTTATCCGGGATAATTTCTGGAAGTACAAGTCGGATTTTCAAAATTCCTTTTTCATTTGAAAACCTATACTAATATTAAATTACACTATAACCCAAGGGAGTGGAGCAATTGTAAAAAATATACATAGAATAGAACAAAATTGAATTAAATAATTTTTGCCGGAATAATTTTTAAAAGTCTTTATATTTTCTCTTGCATACTTTTTACTTTATTAGTTTAAAAATTTGAGTTAGTCGATTCTAAGATTGTCAAAATAGATTAACTATTAATTTTAGCTAAAGTTCAGTAGAAACTTTATTATAATTTTCAGTAATTTAGAAAACAAACAGATCTTTAGTTTTTAGTTCTCTTCAGTTCCTGAATAACTTTATTACCGAAAAATACTTCGGACGTTTAGTGTTTGAGTAATTTACTGTGTTAAAAAAATGAGTCATGAAAACACATAAAAAAACAAACGTGTTCATGAAATTTGAGGATTTATTACATTAAATTACACAAACTAACACGGACTTTTCTAAGTTAATTCCTAAAACAATTTTAAAATAAAGTTAATTGAAAATATGCATATCAATAGGTTTCTTAAAAAATTGTCAATTTTATATTAAACACTTTAACTAATAAATAAAATAAAACAAATAACGTTTCACCAAATTTATTATAATCGACTTATGTTTCGATTGACAGCGATCATTATCAAGAGTGTACTTAAACTAAAATTAAGAACTAATGCTATCAATATATATACAAATTACAAAGGAGTAGTGGGGAGTTCGATGTATTTAATTCGGTTTGAAAATTGACTAAGTTTAATTTTTTACTTATGGCTTTTTGATTTCTAGATTTAACTTAATAAAACAAGTCTCGTAGAGCTTTGCATCAAGTCTAATCGTTCAATCAAAATTGAAAATACAAAAATTTTACTCTCGAATATTAATAACAATCGGAAATTAACCATGCTAGAGAATCTAGAAATCAAAAAAGCCATAAGCAAAAAATTAAACTTAGTCAACTTTCAAACCGAATTAAATACATCGAACTCCCCACTATACTCCTTCGTAATTTGTATATATATATATTGGTAGCATTAGCTCTTAAATTTTAGTTTAAGTACACTCTTGATAATGATCGTTGTCGATCGAAACTTGTGTCTGGTATAATAAATTTGATGAAACGTTATCTGTTTTATTTTATTTTTACAAGTTTCATGATGTTTCACAAGCGTTGCACTAACGAAAGTATTAATTAAACATTTTAAACCTTTTTAATTTAATACTCGTTTTATATACAAATTAATGATGAATATAAGACTTGGAATACATATGTAAATTATACATAAATTATTTTTACTTTTTGTACAGAAACCGAATTATAAGATATAAAAATTTAAAAAAGTCTGCTACTGCAGTTATTTCGTGTGCTAACTCATTTAGTAGTTAACTTTAATGTTGTTTCGTGATTAGAAACTGCAGTTGAAGTAAACCGATAGAGGACGTGAAAATAGGGGAAGGCCAGGTCGTCGTTCTTATCGTTTTGGAAGGTGTCCAAAAAGCAAAAACAAGACAAGCCAAGGCTTCTGTAGTGCCATAAATTTTACATACAGGTTAATTTGATCCAGTTTCTCATTTCCTACGTAACTTATATTTCTGGGAAAGTTCGAAAAATTAAAGCGAAGTTGGCAAGAATACTCTAAATTTTCCGTTTTTATCAAATAATTGTCTCTATTTAAAAAAAAAATACTCTGATTGAAGTAAATCTTATAAACGATTATATTTTTTAAATGTTAAAGAAATAGGAAAAATATGTTGATGAATTTTAAAGTTGCATAAATTCTATTAATTATTTCTACTTCAATCTTGTTATTCTGTAACTCCCATTAAATTTAATTTTGATATTCTATTTCCTTATCCGGGATAATTTCTGGAAGTACAAGTTGGATTTTCAAAATTAATTTTTCATTTGAAAACCTATACAAAGATTAGATTACACTATAACCCAAGGGAGTGGAGCAATTATAAAAAATATACATAGAATAGAACAAAATTGAAAAAAATAATTTTTGCCGGAATAATTTTTGAAAGTCTTTATATTTTCTCTTGCATACTTTTTACTTTATTAGTTTAAAAAATTGAGAAAAAGTCGATTCTAAGGTTGTCAAAATAGATTCCCTATTATTCCTTATATTCATTATTTATTTGTATTTAAAAAATGCGCATTTTATTTGATCAATAATTAATTAATTCGTTATTTTTCGTCAATAAAAAAAACTAGTAATTTAAAAAAAATATTTAAGCTGATAATTAATGCTATTTTCTATCACTTAAAACGTTATAACATATAAGTCAGTACAATTTTAATTTAAATAATCACGTTCAAGAAAACTTTTCACATTAATACTTGTTATTTTTTAATTAATGTTACATATACAGTATATATAATGACGATGTAAATTGCTTAAATATTAGTTTCTTTGGGCTAATTTAAAAACGTATAAATTAAATTAATTATTAGTCCGCAAACATCGAAATTTGTCATAATTTACTCGAAAGGAATTATGCCATGGATATTACACAGCTCTGGCATCCAACGTGCCATCCGCGTGGCGAGAATATTATTATATATAAAGCTGCCCATGGCAGATCCGAATACATCCGATTACGTACGAACAGTTCTAAATGTTGATCTATTCCCCATACAAAACGCCTTAACCAATTAAATGGACGTAAATTGGTACTAAGTAGTAAAAAATGTAACCTAGTTCCCTTTCATTGCCTTCATTGACGCTACTGCAGAAAATTCAATATGAAGAAAGAGTTGTACTTCTTTATGGGATACACTCAATTATTTCTCTTACAATCCCTAAAATATGCATAGGTATGTACTGTAATTCGTATTGTTATGTTCTGTCGACTTTGAATCAACATAGATATTACCTTGAATAGTTTCGACCTTTACTTGATCAAAATCCATACTACAGAAATAAAACTTCACAAAGTAGATTTTCACAATTTTTTTTATTTTCTTTAACAATGTTCACTGTAACATGTTCGCCAAAACTTTTTGGCTTCTTCGGACATTGAGTATTTTCTACTAAACTTAAAGAATACTAGGTTGCACTTGGGGGTGGATATAACATTAAAAAAGATTAAGAAGAGGGGAATTATTTTCCTCAGTCTGGTCATTTAAAATTAAGTTCTGTTTTTTAAATTTATTTATTTCTAGATTTTCTATGAGATTTAATTTTTTGCTTTTATTGCAGATATGTAATATTTCAAACTTGTTAAAATTATGATCTTCTTCTATTATGCGGTTCGCATAATTAGTGTCTGCTTTATTTTTTAAAAAACTA
Source organism: Agrilus biguttatus (assembly GCA_963921985.1). NCBI lineage: Eukaryota > Metazoa > Arthropoda > Insecta > Coleoptera > Buprestidae > Agrilus > Agrilus biguttatus. The sequence goes on along the minus strand of OY998120.1, from coordinate 31,225,568 downwards.
CTTTTATGTTCGTTAATACGTGTTTGAAAATTTCTGCCTGTTTGTCCAATATATACCTTTGGGCAAGACCCACAGGTCGGTTTGTAAACTCCGGAGCATTTGGTTTTATCTACTCCATCTTTATTATTTTTTATGTATTTTCCTACTGAAAAGTTTGATTTATATGCAATATTAAGACCATATTTTTCTAATGAAGAGCGAATTTTATTTGTAAATGGGCCCAATCCCAAATGCAACCTAGTATTTAAGATGTGATGCGACACTTTAGGTTTAGTAGAAAATACTCACTGTCCGAAGAAGCCAAAAATTTTACATTGAACATTGTTAAATAAAATTTTAAAAAATGTGAAAATCTACTTCGTGAAGTTTTATTTCTGTAGATATTACCTACTGTATTCGTTTCTCTTAAAATGTAACTTACATGTACAGAGTACTTATTTTTCTGCATTTGTCGAAAAAAATCAGAATTGAGAAAGCTATTTTATAAATTCAGTGACTTAATACACGAAATTATTATTCCCCATTCATATTAATGTCAGTCATTAAATTATAATAATAGCATATGATTAAATGGATATATGTACATAGGGGAGTAACATAAAATAATATCTTATACTTTTTAAGAGAGTTCTTCCCATGGTGAATTACAGAGGGACTTAAATGAAAGGAGATATTTGAAATAGTTTAAAATTATTTAATAATTTAGCAAATATTTCAAAATAATTTTTAGTACGCTGATAAAAATATTGGGAAAGTTGAAAAAAAATTAGGCGTCGCGTTTCTCATAAATAAAAGTATAAAAACATCAATATTAGCACTAAAATATATGTATGGCTTGGCAAGGTCCAATATTTTTTTGATATTGTCAAAATATTTTCCTTTTTTATTACTTTTTGCGCAGTTTTTCATAAACAAATAAATTCTTATGGGCATCATTGAAATTCCCGTGTTGTGATCATATGAAGATAATTGTTTGAAATTGTATTTTGTTATTGTTTTATGTAAAAATAATTATTATTTCTATAGCATTGTCAGCATTTACTTGAAATAATAATAATATCTATGTTGCCGCGGTAATTATTCACATTATTCATACAAAATCTGAAAATATCCATATCTGAATTTGAACTACGGACTGTACGGTGTTGGTTTTCTTTTTTTAACTGAGATATCAGATTTATTACATACGGTTTTTTCTGTTTTCTTTTTTTAGATGGTTAATGCATGTTGGTGGTACTATTTTTCTAAATTTACAGAATTCATGGATACGGTAAGAAACTCCTTTATTTAGCTAAAAATAAAATAATTACTGTATCAATTGTTATTTTAGATATTTTTCGTACTAAGAAAAAAGTTTGACCATATTTCAACTCTACATGTTATCCATCACGGGATCATGCCCATGTCTGTATGGTTTGGAGTTAAATTTACACCAGGTATGTAACTAACATTTGTGTGGTTTGTATTGATTATTATCTATTTTATTTTATTATACGAACAAATGAAGAAAATTATGGTCGTTAAAAATTTGATTTTTGTTTATTTCCGTGTGCGCAACTAACAAAAATAGCGCTGTTATTTTATTTACCTAGCCTTCCAGCTTCGATATATACATTTGAACGCCATCTCCTGGCATATCCTAAATCTATAACATAATATGTATATTATATTACAGTTGTTCCATATCCGAATAGTAGATGTAATACAACAATTAACGAATTATTATAACAGACTGTTTAATAATGATTTACCTTGTAATGTCAAGAATGTCATAATAAATCCAAATAGTATTTTTGTAAATTAAATAATAATCTAACTCAATTTACTTTTTCAGGTGGGCACAGTACATTCTTCGGATTTTTAAACACGTTTGTTCATATAGTTATGTATAGTTACTATTTATTAGCTGCATTTGGACCCCATATGCAGAAGTATTTGTGGTGGAAGAAATATCTAACAACGTTGCAAATGGTAATTACACAATTGTTTTGTTTTTGTAACGGTAGCTAATGAATTTAATTAGAATTGGATGGCTAGAATCGATCTGCAACAATTATAATTGTTTTTGAAAAGACATCTCTTATCCATAATTGATGTTGGCGTCATGCTTTTAATTTGCATTCGAGAAAGAAAAGTAACAAAAATGTTAGTCGTTGGCAAAATGCGTCATTCATATTCAACTCATATATAAATAACCCTCTACCTCTCCTTGTCATACTTAATAATGTTTTAGTAACCCCTTCTTATTAGTATTACGTCACGATTATCCAGCCCCTAAACTAAATATGCAAATAATGCGACAAATAGCATGGTATACTGTATTGATTTGCTCCCTGTTTTATTAAATTCAATTTAAATTATACAATTATTACAATTTACCCTGAAAGGAGAATCAGAAATGGATATTTCACGTAATGGCTAAATCCCACGATTTACATGTTCGGATTAGACACCCAACATTCATATACAGTAGATACGTTTCTTAAAAATTCGCGTAGAAAAAAGTGTAAAAAATATGTTTTCTGTAGTATAAATAAATTGGTAAAATATACGAATCTTTTGTTAAATGTTATTTGAAAACTAATCGGAAAATTTGTATATAAAAATACCATATTCCAATTTTGAAGGTCAGTAATGTTCAAATATAATTAACTTAAACTATTCAATTATGCATTTGGGTATGTAAAAAACCTACTTTAAATTGTAGGTAACATTTATCGGAAAAGGGGATTCTCTAGTAACTATGTAAATTATAGCAATTCTGCCTAAATTTTTAATGTGTGGTGAAAACATGATTTTTTTTCTATACATTGGCATCAAAGTCTGCATTTTGTACTTGATCGATGGTCCTATCAATAATTATAAGAGAAATAGTGTTATGCCAAACAAATTTTTCAAAAGAAACGACTCTTTTGATAGTTTAATTTTGTGTAAAAATAGCATATAAAAGAAAGATTGGGCGTAAATTTATAACAGAAAAAGGTAAACAAACATCAATTTACGTTTCACCCCTTTGCACTCGTCATTTATGTTATACTGTACCCCTCCCCCTTAAAAACAACCCCAGAAGAATGAGTTAATTTATTTTGTTTAATTGTCTTGAAACATTCATAATTTAGTCATATAGATTTTATTTTAGTATCTTTGAACAAAATATCCTGTATATGTTTCGACATTAACTTAACAGACTAAATTTTTTAATTTTAAAATTAAATTTAATGGTCGGTGAGTCTGTTTATTTTGGCACAATAAATTAAACCCGGTTTTAATATCGGTCAGTGCAGGTTATCCAATAAGGATGCTCAAGGATTCCCTAATAGCGCACAATTTTTTCAGACTCATATTAAAATATTTATAATATATTTATTATTTATATGTGCCGTTTATATTGTTTATGTACAATATTTCTAAATTTGAATCCATAATTTTATGAAATATTGAAAATGAAATTGATCTGCAATCAAATTGTCAAACATTTGAAATACAACAGTTAGCAGTAAATGGCGACATGCTGCCTGAAATATGATATTAAATCAACTTCCTTTTATGGAACAACTTCGGTTTTATTAGTAATTTATTGATTGTACTTTATTGAAATCGCCATCCACTTCTCGTAATTTTGATAAATTTTTGACCAAGAACTAAATGTTCTTTATCTTAACTAGTTTAGAACACTTAAAAATGTTAATATTAGTAAATGCACCAATGCGATATTAATTATTGAATTAATTTGAACGCACTACATAATACCTCAAATTAATGACGAAAAATTTTGTTACTACTGTCACACCCTCGACGGGATCGAACCCGGGATCTTGAGCTTTACGCGCCAATACTCTAACCACTAAGCTACGAGAGGTGACAGCAGTGACAAAATTTTTCCTCATTAATTTGAGGTAATCTGTAGTGGGTACAAATTAATTCTATAATTACTATCGCATTGATGTATTTACAATTTACAACTTTTTCATTATTAATATCGAAATAGTTGCAAGTAATAGGCAATTTAATTAATAACAAATTAACAATTATTTTTCAGATTCAGTTTGTTCTCATAATGTTACACGCCTTCCAATTATTGTTCATCGATTGCAACTACCCTAGGGCATTCGTTTGGTGGATTGGAATGCATGCAGTCATGTTCTTCTTCTTGTTCAAAGATTTCTACAATCAGGCTTATAACATTAAGAGGAGAAAAATGGAAGAAAAAGCAGCAGCAACGGCAGCAGCAGCAGCGAACGGTTCGCTTACAGCAACATCGAATGGTAAAAAAAGCGAACAACAACAAAATGGTTTTACGAAACAAAATGGCGTGAAAAACGCTTCCGAATATTATTCGAACGGTCACATATCCGAAGCTTATTTAAGGACGACAAAGGTCCAGTGATATAGTTTTGTATTTAATTAATATAATTATTATTAAAAATTAATAATGAATTGTTAGCGTAATTTAATAATGCAGTTTTTGTGAAGGACTTATTCTGTAGAAGTTAATTATTTGTTTTCATTTTATTTTTTGTTTGTACAGAACAATTATTATTTGTTGTTAATTGTTTCATTCGAAGTTGCTCAATTAATTGTTGGACCTTTCCATAGTAAATAATAATTGTAACCTACAATTTAAGAACACGTGGCCTTGTTGAATAGGTGCTATAATAAATACAAAATAATTAAAAAAAAAAGAAAAAATAAATTTTCTGTATAGTGTTGTTACGGCATGTGTAAAGTATTTTTATAGAGATACTCCAATAGTCAAGAGAACTTTTTGTTACATTTGTACTAGTCTGTTGATCAGAGAAAAAAATGCAATAAATCATACATTTTATTATTATTTTTGACTTTTACTTATAGTGAAAATTGTAACAAGATTCCCTTAAAACCATAAACATATAGAAATATTGTAAACTTAAATGAAACTATTATATAGATATTATTAAGATTTTTTTTCTCAAAAAAAATCTTTGGATGTTTAATTCCCATTAACCGAGCGGCGTGGTCTAGTGCTCTAGATCATTGCTTAGCATTCGAGAGGTCACCGGTTCGAACTCAGGTCTAGCTGCTTTGGTCCAAGTATTCTGTGGTTTCGTTGGATCATTTAGGCAAATGCTGGAGCAGTAATATTCTACAGATAATCTTTCATTTCTCTTCTGTCTTCATTTCGTTAGTCTCACCTTTCTCTCCCTAACCACACTATCCACCCATTCCCACCATTCCTGCAAGGAGGCTGAAGAGGACCTTACGCCCTACCCTCCGGCTTTGCACTACAGTGTAAGTCGGAGAGATTGCCCGCCCACCAGCACGAGTAGCTGGTGGGAATGAACCACAAACAGTTTTTTTATTCCCATTACACTAATGCTGGTGGTCGATCAGTCTCTCTGCTCTACATTGTAGTGTTAAGCCGAAGGGTAGGGCGGTTTCTCTTAACCTCCTTAAGGAATTGTGTTAATGGGTGGGGAGGGGGCATATGTTATGGACGAAAGGAAGATAGAAGAGACGTGAAAGATTGTGAGTAGAAAAATATTGAACATTTGCCTAGATGATCTAAGAAAAATGCAAAAAAAAATCGACCAGGACATTCAGGCATTTTTCGTGCGACATCGACATTGTGTGTACGAAGTAGTGGGCAACACACTCAACTTACTCGTAATATGGAAAAAGCGTTACTTATAATTACAGTCCGAATTATATTAATTTACATATTTAATCTATTCTCAACGTTTGTTAAATCCTAAACTATATATATTTCATAATTTAAAAATATTTATCAGCATCAGTGTTACATTTTGTCATAGCTGTAAAAAGTTTTATTGTACATCCCCGTCAGCCCCAAAACCCTAATATAACAACTTATATCTTCAAGCAAGTCTAACGTTATCGGTCTCAAACAAAACACGCGTTTCTCTTAATGCATCCTGTTGTCGTTTAATGTTAAGTTTATTGTTATTTGTATTTTCCTTGTATTTATAATTTAATGAATTATCATTATAGTGAATATAAACTCCTTTGATCGCCGCTCTAAGAAAAATATAGACTTTACGCAATTAATTTTTCACGAAGAGCAATTACATGTTCCTTAAGTGATAATACCAGCAGCAGTTAATCAGCACGTTTATTGCATAGTTACGTATAATTAGTGAGGATGCATATATGTACGTTATATTTATAATACTTTTCGGTAGGGTAGTTAATTTAACCGTGACATTCTTCGTGACCAAAACAGCAGTAGCTGAATGTCGAACCCTAATATGAACGGTTGGTTTTATGATAGGGATGAAGGCCGGTATTTTTGCGAAAGAAGGGCATCTAGGTGAAAAAATAGAGCATTCGGCTTTACGCCATTTGTAGGACAAGTTTTCAGAATTTTTTTATAGGCAGTTTTTTATATTAAGCAATTGAAACTCGCTTCGTATTTTATTTAATATAAACTACGTATACGATTGCGATGTATGGTGTTCCAAAAAATTATAGCTATAGATTTCCTAGTTTTGTAAAAAAAACGACACAATAAAGTCGTACAATTATTCTGTCTCCCTCTAATATCTGATGCTACCAATTAACATTTATCCCGAGTCCATTAGCAAATTCAAGTAGGGGTAATTAATAAAGTTGTCGCTGGAGACTGGTGACGGGTGTGGATTAGTGACGATCTAGAGTTAATTCAAATTCTTCTTTCACCTGATCCAGAAATACTACTTAATACATTTTTTGCAATTTCAACTGTGGATGCGAATAGTTGACCTATTCTATCTTGGTTAGTCATTATCTAGTGTGAAATTTAATAAAACTGATGATGATTATGCCTTTGACATCAACCATGAACTACCAAATCCGACATATTCCTTGGAGTAATGTGTAGAACTCCAGTAGTTGCAAGAAGAAGAACAACAACAAAATGCGACTGAATATATTAAATCGGAAAATTGATAACACTATTTTATCCAAAACAATGACGATGTATTATTTTTTAATTTATAATAATCATTTTTACAATTTCTTATTGATGGTCTACATAGATCGTAGATTAGATCTACAGGGGGTGCTATGTAAAATAATGCGCCAAATACTCTAACACCAAGGTGGTGTGGAAAAACTGTATATTACTGAGAATTACAAGTTTGTAGTTTTCTTAGCTCCTCAATCATCAATTGTTTTTATCCAATGACGTATTCAATGCTTCAATGATTAATTAAAAAAAGTTCACTGGAATTTTGTTTGTTTGCAAAGTAATTATTTAAAATAAAAAACCATTATAAAGTTTAAACAATATTATTGAAAACTTTTGGATATTTCATTAATTTGTTATGGGGAACAGAGCCGTTTATGCTTGTCAAATAAGTTGAGTTTGAGTCAAATTAATTTTCTGCGATGAAATTTCTTACCTTATTCGCAAATGAGATTATTGTTTTTTGGAGAATCGTAGAAAAACACTCCCTGAAAGGGGCAAGACAGCATTTGTTGTTTTTGTGGGATGACTAGTGAGAATTTATCGTCTGACTTGGGAAATTTTCCCATCTAATCGCAAAAGAAATAATTGTTTTGGGGATTTGTAGTAAAATAGTACTCGGTTTTGCGATTCCTTGCTATTTTGTTATGGCAAATTCCTAGTAGTCTAATTGGTGTTAAAGATTATTTTTTAATAACAATCATCTCAAGCGTTTAGCTAACATGTTATCAAGTTAGCAAAACATGCAATACTTTTTAAAAATAAGAAATGACAAATTATTATTTAGGCAATATCTTTATTCCGTTACATGAAAAATATAGATATATTCGAAACTTTTAGAGATTTTGGTGAATTGAAAACTTTTCAGAATGCAAATTTGAATATAAAGAGTTTATTTATATCATTACATTGAATAACGATGAAAGAACAAATAACTGTACAATGTAAACGAAAAAGGAAAATGAACGAAAAAGTCTATGGTAGAATAAAATAGAAATAATAATTGATAATATGCGGTACGACATACGCACGTTTCACCCCCGAGACATACTACTCTATACTAACGTCGCAATAACGTTCAACCACCAACGGACACCGCACCACGCTACCACGGGGTAGCCGACGATCGACTAGGATGGCCACGCATGGCTCATTATGTTCACCGCGAATATGAATTCGTACAACAGAAAAAATTTCTGAAATTGATTCGAATCTACAAATTTATGAATTTTTAAAAATAATACTGTTCTCTTTGTCTTTCTTGCACGATCTTATAACAATACTGAACAGATACGTCTTATGTTTGTAAATTCGTTATTTCTTAGTATATTCGAATTTCGTACCGACGGATCAATTTTTAACATATTAGAGAATTAATTTAAGAAATAAAAACATTAGTCAGATTCCCAATTGTAGGACACATCAATTTATGAGCAGTTAAATAAAATGGACCAAGCATAACAAACATTCCAGCTTATTTGCTTATTGTAATATGAGCCAGTACGAATGTCGTTGAATAATTTAAATGCAAACATTCAACAATGTAATGGTATACATATACCATTAGTATAGAGGATATATATTAAAATTTTAAAGAACAAAACACATATATAACGTGTTTAGATTAATTATGGATTAATCCCGTGGCAATTGAAATCTCTGAATTCATCTTTAGAAAATTATTTTCTTTTCTTTTTTCCAAATATGAGCGTTCCGTGGGAGTCATGACAAATCATAAAACAACGATAATTTTTAGTCACGACATGTCCGATACTTTCCGTGTATTTTGTAATTAATTATCAACATAATAGACATTTATTTTATATTATTATTCATACGACAATCCGGATATCACAGTCGCAGTCGAAAATAAATAATTGATTTACAATTATTGTAAAATAAATAAAAAGCATTAAATTGCAGAAAAAAATTAACTGATATTTTTAATAGAAACATTAAAAAGTTGTAGACGACCATACTGCTTCATTCCTTATTAACTGTTTTTAGTTGTATTATTTATTGTTATTTAGTTGTATTATGTTTTAATTTATTTTCTATTTCAAAGGACTGCTGAAATGCTTCAACAATATCGTACAATTATTAAAGACTGTTTGTCGTCATCAGTTTTTAGGAAACGGGGACCAATTTGGGCATTAATAATTTTAATAACAATTAGATTATAATTATTAATACAAACAAAAGCCGTTAGGCGAGACTAAAACATTAGAAAAGGAGGTCAATAAAATGTTTGTGATTTTTAAAATTTGAATTGGTATGGGAGTAATCAGTAGTTTATCGTAAAAATACCGAGAAAATTTTGATAATTTGAAAACTCTACCGTGTCTAAATGATTTTTTACCAACCATCAATCTCATTGCGATTTGTTTGTAAAAAAATCCGGACAACTACATGACATATTTGTAAGAATCTGCTTCATACAGTAATAGTTTTGAAAACTTTATAAAGCTTAATTTAAACAAGATATTGTAAGGCAGATTTAATTTTTAACACGACATCTAATACAGACAGAAATTTGGGAAAAAATTGCTTGGGAATTGAATAATATTGCGCAAATATTCTTTATTTTAAGTTTACATATCACGACGTTTTATTTTTTTGTCAAGCATATGTCTTCGTAAGACCTTGTCAGACATATGAAATACCACAGTTATTAGTAAATGTTAATAGATGGCGACATACTGCCTATAATCAAGGTGTAATAAAAAGTAGTAATTTCAGTTGCAACATTTGTTAAAACAATTTTTTCGCTCATGGTCTGCTTACTTCATGTGAAGCTAGTATAACCGTAGTATATGTAACTATAGAAATTCCTAATTTATTCTTTATGTGTAAAATCTTAATGAACTGAGATAAAAAACACAATATTGTAAATTTCAATAACTTGTATTGTACTTGACAATTGATTCGTCACACTGTGACTTCTTCGGACGTAATACCATAATACTTAAAAACTAAACAATGTTTTGTCCTTGAATACTATTTTAGGGGGTGGGGATAGGGGTAGGAGAGATGTTGTTCATTTACTAAAAAATGGGTATTTTTAAATTTATTTATTTCTATAGTTTCTAATAAGGATAATTTATATTTATTGTTTTCGATATGTAAAGCTTGAAAATCGTCATTAAATTCATGGTTGTTATTAATTAGATGGTATGCATAACTGGAGTCTATTTTTTAATTTTTATATGATCTTTTATGTTCATTTAGCCTAGTTTTAAATTTACTACATGTCTTTAATATATGGTACATATTATATGATTTACATTGTACTTTATAAATATCGGATTTATATTTTTGTTTAGTAGAGATGCAATACGTTTGGTTGGTTCTTCTAAATAAATTAAAGTTTTGTAATTACTGGGGTATATTAAACATTGTTAAGTTTTTAAGTATTATTGTATAACCTCCGAAGAAGTCACAGTGAAACAATTATCAAGTACAATAAAAGTTATTGAAATTTACAATATTGTGTTTTTTATCGTATTATGGATTACAATGAAGCATCCGTAGACTCCATCCTATATACTTAATGATCTATCAATTTTGTTTATCAACAACCAACAATAAACATTCCACAGCATTTGAGTTTCAAAAGTTCAAACTTATAAAGGACTGAATAGTGTTTAATTAGCTCGAAATTTAAGCTGTATAAAGATTGTTTAACGTGCACCCAAATGCTGTGGGGGTGTTGTCTTGGTGTATTTTCAGCACCCTCATCTGAAAAAGCACTTTTTACATATTCAGTGGCGTACCAAAATATTTTAACTTACACTTAATTATAGTACAGATAGATTCAAATTTGGGCAAAGTGGGGATACATAGCCACAATGCATCTATTTTATCTTCCCAATGAAATAAATACCCTTTTATATCAGACAGACCTCCAAGAATTTATTTTATACTAAGTCAATAGATAATGTTGATATTTTAAGAGAGTAAATTGAAAATCTTATACTTATTGTTTTTGACCAGCAGTATGCGTTATCACAATTCTTTTTCTTTTTGAATATTCTAAAATTCACTGAAGGTACGTTAAAACTAAATATAGCATTGTTAATAAGTATTAAATATGGTTTACGATTAACAAAATTAAAATTAATTTGTTATCTTCATAAATAAATCAATGTGAAATTGACTCTTGAACTAATTTGTACTACAGATTAACCACAAATTAATGAAAATAATATATATAATATATTCTCGCTAATAAGACACGCACCTAATATCTCTTACTAGATTATTATTGCTACCCTGTCCTAAATCTAGAAAATCATACGGTTAAAGTTATAGGTTATATACGTACAACAGATTGTTGCTTACACGTGCAAATGTATTCGTCAAATTTCATTACTTTAAATACTTTCTGCAATAATAACAAACATCCTACCTTATTCAAACTGCTGAAATTGTTTATGTAGAGTAAACCATGCACTTGATATTTTCCAAATTCAGTTAAAAATGGTCCATTTTGCATATTCCTGTATCACACGCGTCTAACAACACAGCTAACCACCGGCAAACTAACATTCAGAACTGATTTCTGCTCGTCTCTTTGTTTGAGCAGCACAGCATTGCCAACTGCACAACCAATTCTTTGGGTTATAGATATATCAGTTAGATAAGATGTTTAATATGAGGTCGACAATGACAACACAACAGATGTTAACATTCCATTTAAAATAATCTGTTTAATATTATGTTGTATGAAATCGTAGCCTTTTTACTTAAAATTAAATACATATGTACATAACGTGCTGCTTAATTTTTAATGTTTACAGTTGGTAAGGGCAAGTAACATGTACTTATTATGCGGATACAGGGTGGTGCATAAAGAATGGAATTAAGGAAATGCTAATTTCTGAATATGATTACACAGGATGTTATAAATAAGTTAAATTAATTTTGCAGTTATTCGAAAACAAAAAAAAAATTAATTCAAAATTTACAGATGGATATTTTTGGAGTGGGAAATTAGTTATCTAATTATAATTTTTTAATAATTGCAAATAATTTAACTTAAATTTATATTTCTATTAATAAAATTAATTTATTAATATTAATTAATTTATTAATTTAATTATTAAAATTATTGTTTACTGTTTTACCATTAGACGTCAGTATATTTTTATGACAACTTGTTTTTGACCAGCAGTATGCTATCAGAACTCGATAGAAAATCATAAGAAATTTACGAACTTAATAAATCGTTACTTTCATTTTTTCACCTACGAATTTTAGCATCGTTTTAGTTATAATAAGTATTTGTTTTTATATGAACTAGTTTTAATAAACTGAGCTCAAGTGTTGGCGTTGGTTTCGTTATTTTCAATCCCAACATTAACAATATCAATGAAATGTTTTTTTTTATTATAAAAAGATTATACACTGGAAAAGATATGTAGGTACATGGAGTATAAAAATATACGTATAAATAATTATGACTAGGTTAAAAAATTACACTGTTAACAAAAATGAATACACCGAAGCCCAGCTTCTTGTGCACAAAATAGTTGAAACACATGCGTTCAATGAAACACTACTACTTACACAATAATGCATACTACATACTTTATATCGTATTATGTTACCCATAACAATTATCTTGATTCGATTCATGATTACAGTACCACCAAATGACAAACTAAAGAAATATTTTTTTTTTGTTTTTCGGCATACATACAAATTGAAAGTCACTCATAACTGTTTTATAGATATCGTACACACACCATTGGATTGATTTCGATTTCTATAACCTGATCTATTTCACTATTGTAAAAAATTATGATTATGATTTATAGAATCCTTTAGTGATAATGATCTCGAAATATTGTAGACATTTATCTGTAACCCAGATCTTTTAATATTATAGTAATATTTAAAAGTGTATACACATTGTATTGTATAACGTTTTGCAATAGCACAGCAGACTTATTAAGGTCAATTAACCTTTTAAAACGAATTTATCGCTACACAAAATTTGAGCAATTAAGTTTTATTAAAAAATAATAAAAATATTGGCATTATATATGTGCAGGGCGTCTGGTTATATTTGGCACCCAATTATGATCTTAAAATAATTATCAAAATGAATACAGAGTGTATAATAAGTTTAGGTTTGATTTTTACTTACTGTCAAAAATTGTTTTTATTATTTTTTGTTTTGTTTTTTGCCAAATATACGCGATCACCCTGCAGAATTTAGGTACCCCTTTGTCTTAATTTTTAGTAACCTAAATAACTGGATAAAAAATACTACTGATTTACTAAATAGAACTGGTCATAAAAATCACCAATACAATTTAAAAAATTCACTATTTTGTAACGTATAGAAACAAGTCAAAATTACACCTTTATGGATTAAGTTAGGTTAGGTTTCCGAGTGTAATTCTAATGTAACGTCAAGGGTAGTGAGCTTTGTAAAAATAAATTTAATTAAAAGCACCTCAACTCCATTAAATAATACTATGGAGGACATTCATAACAAAAATTGAAATATCATCAGTAAAAATAATTAATTAGTATTGATTTTTTAAGGTCCTTCGATAAGGTACTCAGATATTTATTTAAAAAAAAATAATAATAAAACAACTGATAGCATTTTCAGTGTAATAAACTTGGTAATTGGCTAGACAGTCGAATGTAACGGAATACTACTGATGTTTCATAAAGTGGTATGAAAGCCTATAAACAATTCAAACTTCGGTTATTATCGATATATCTCGTCTGTCTTGCCAATTGATACGTTTTTGATTTGGAAAATGCTAAAAATAAGTTTAAGGATGTGCCATTTTATTTTGGTAAATGTCACTACCCTGAGTATTAGCTCAACATTGCAATAAATACAGTTCCAAAAACATGTATATTCGTATGTACAAGCATTGATTAAATTTAATAAAAATGACGAATCGACTATGACGTTTTCTTAACGGAGGTTTTGTTGTTTTTCCAATATGCCACATAATAAAAGTGTGAAAAAAGAACGAAGAAAATTGTGGAATGTAGAATTAGTAACGGCCCAATAAATCGAGGGTATCCACAGTCAGTCCATATCAACTGGGCTGAGTGTATAAAGACAAGGAGAAATTGTATCTGAAAAAAAAAACAAAAACTTATATACTTATTTACACTAAAACATGGTCGTAATAAATTTATTTATTTATTATCTGGTCGATATCTTTATTGGAAAAAGACCTTGTTGAATGAACATTACTGAATCCGATGAACAAGTAGCAAATATCTACAGATGGCGTTCACTACGCTGTTTATTTTTATTTACCAATCGCTGTTCATAGGCAGCAGATAGGTTAGTTAGTATACTGTCAGAATTGTCTACGGCATGCTGATGAGAACCAATAAGTTCGAAATCGCGATATACGTCTGGAAGATTCGACAGAACGCTAACAAAGAGTGTTGACATATATTCATCTTTTGATTTTTTGTCTTTGTAATATATTAGCCTTATTAGTTATGCATTTTTTACTTCTCGGATTTTTGTAATTTTTTTATTGTTATGTGCATTTGCTGTCTGTTCGTTTCTTTTGCAATTTATGGATTTTGTATGTTTCATATTTTTTCCCTTCTTGGTATTGCCGTTTAGCCCTATTGTATTATATTATCGAAATGTTCTTTTAGAGTTAAGTTAGATGATGCACCGACACATAGCTTGTAATGTTGCATTTTTGTATGTTTACGTTTCCCTTCCTTTTTTTTGTTTCAAGTGTCGGTGCCCCTCCTCTGGGGGGGCGGTTCTTAAATTCATGTTAAAATAAGTATTTTTACATTCAATGGCAGAATCAATTCATCATTCAATCATATTAGATTAAAACCATTCAAACATCAAACAGTTTTAACAGAGATCATTTTAGTACATTAACATATAGCACCAAACAAATCAAGATCTCTCTAAACATATAGTATTTAATAACATATAGTTTCCTATAATAAATCATAATCTAGAGTCGTTTAGTATTTTCGTAAAAATAAGTAGCAATCACGGCGTTAAATAAAATTAGTGTGCATATAGTTGTAAATAGTGTGGTGTAATAAACTTTTAAAACACAAAGTCTGTTTATTGCATCGATTCCCCCATAGGAATCAAAAGAAGTGGCACATCTGTGCACTGGTGAAATAATCTTATTTCATCAACTAATAAACAAAGAGCATATCTTTACATTTGATAAATTGTAACAAATCTGAGTTTAAAATGAAATCATTTTCACACCTTTCATGTTATTAGAAATACTTGTAAGATATTGAACAAAATAAAGGAGTAAACCACAGTTAATTTCGATTTAATACCTTTATTGAAATCTTAACGATCACTAAAACTTCTTCTAAAGATGTCCTAGTAGGGTGAAACGATTGTTAAGATTTCAATAAAGGTATTAAGTGGAAATTAAGGGTGTTTTACTTATTTATTTTGTTCAATATGATTCATAAGTTTCATAAAGTGAAGGCAGAAGCAATTAATTACTTGTAATCTAAAATAAATAGAATATTTAACTCGAAAAAAGATTGTAGTATGTAGGCTTTCACGACCGGCGTCAATCGAATTAAGATAACTTACCGGGCTTTTGGGTCGTGGTCTATAGGTTTTTTGGTTGCCTGACGTTTCGTCAGCGGCTGCGGCTGACATCTTCAGAAGCGTTTGTGGTTTGGTCGTTGTAGCAGCTTTCGATCTCGAAAACGTCTAATGTCAGCTGCTACGACGACCAAACCACAAACTCTTCTGAAGATGTCAGCCGCAGCCGCTGACGAAACGTCAGGCAACCAAAAAACCTATAGACCACGACCCAAAAGCCCGGTAAGTTATCTTAATTCGAAAAAAGATGTTACTACATTTAGAGTTATAGAAACTAACATTTAGAGTTATTTTAATATGTGGAAGTTGTCATTCGCGAAAATAATCCCTTAAATTTTATATGTACCACGTAATAACTCAATTGTTTGTGGTCGCCCATGATTGCAAGTATAAATAAATAAATTTTACATGAAAAATAAATTTGAAACTACTTTTTTGCGTTATTTCTAAACAGTATAAAAGGTAAGCTTATTTATAATGCTTGGTTGGTTATATTACTTTAAATAATTTAAAGAATACGTCTATTATAAATTATTATCTCATTATATTTCATTCCAAAGTGTGAAGTAGTAATAACACAATTTTAGCATAATTACAGTCCTTTGTAGGTAAGCGTTTAAGTACCTGTCAAGTAATTCAAAATGCATTAAACATTATGATTATTTATTTATCATATGCATCTCATTGGGAAGTGAATTTTAATTTTAAATCCATTTTTATTTTTGGCTTTTTAAATGGCATGCATAATGACGAGATAATTAGCAATTAAGGGTTGAAATTACTAACTCGTCAGAGAATATTTTCGTTATTCCAAATGAAAACAACAGAATCATTAACAACAATTAAAACATAAGCTGCTCCTAGTTCGTTCGTCAGTAAAGATAGCCCAACGTGATTGTTCAACCATTATTTTATTTTTTAAATATTCATCTTTGAACATGAAAAATATATCCTATATAGTATTTCAAAGAATCAAGTATTTTTGTTTGAACTTACCAGTTGAATATGGGTTAAATGTTTTTTCCACCATAAGTATTTTTGGTATTCTGGTCCCATGGCTGCCATCATATAATAGAAATACATTATCACATGTACGATGTTGTTTATAAGATTTGAAAATGTTCCATGGCCACCTATAAAGCAAAAATAAAATATAAATCATATGTTTATTAAGCCAATGACAGTGGTGTACGACTCAAATTGTGCAAACCAAAATTGCATTTATTGAACAAATATATCAATAAATAAGTTTTTGTTTTCAATTTGAAAATATTCGGATTGCTATTCGTGAAACGAATTGTGTATATTATATATTAATATGATATTAATTTTTCAATTAATTTGTACCTATTACAGATTATCTAGTACCCATTTTATAAAGAACAAATATTTCTTGGTTGGCAATTTGTCGAAATTACTATATATGGATTATATTATTATTATCTATAATTGAATATATAAATAAAACACTATTTTACTTACTTACTTATACTTGTGTATTTAAAACTTCCGAAGAAGCTACAAAGTATCGAAACATATGTCAAGTAGCTAAGCAGTGGAAATTACAATAGTGTTTTATTTATATATTTCTCATTATCTCACCATAGATAGCTTCGATTAATTATTGACCAAACCGAAGTTGTTCCGTAAAATCAAGTTGACATAATACCATATTACAGGCAGTACATTGCCATCTACTGATATTTACTGCTAACTCTGGTATTTTATATGTTTGACGATGGTCTTACGAAGGTGTCTATTTGAGAAACTGAATCTACGACGCGGCTTGTCATGCAATATCGATTGGTTTTTGACACATCGTAAGCGACAAACAGTAAATTTTACAGGAACCAACTTTTTTCATAACTGATATTTTTATCAGACTAGCATATTAATTTTTTAACACTATTGTTTTGTAAATAGTAATTGAATTGTAGTATAAAATTTGAGAAAACGAAATATTTACATTAATTTTTGCTACTTATGACAATTTGTCAAGCATTATTTTACCAAATTTTGTCGCTTACAATACACATACGATGTTTAGTACACCTAACAATTTTCATCATATGGGAAATTATTTGGATTATGTAACGTAAAGGCTATTATTACTATTTTTTTTTTATTAAATGTTAAAAGTGCAGAATGAAACTAAAACATTTGACAGTACAATGGCACTTCGATTAAAACAGTTATATAACGTAGTTAAAGGCTGTTTTTCCTATTATCTTTTATTAAACACGTTAAAAGTACAGAATGGGGCAAAACATTTGAACCAAAATATTTGAACTAAAACATTACAATGACAATAACATTATAACAGAGTAACTAAAATGGCAGTACAAATACAAGTTTAAATTTATTATTAGTTAGTTCCAAATAAGCATGAATAAAGGCAAATAACTAAAATTATGGGAAACACCAAAGTACTACATTTTATACTAATACACTTATATCATTCAAGCCAAATTTAAACCTCAAAACCACTTTAACCTCAAGAATAATCGTAAAAAATTAGTTATATACAGACAGTTCGAAGTTTAGATGACTACTGAACTGAAATTAAGAATTATCTATTAAAATAACCATGTCTTCAGCTAAATACTTTATACTTTTTCGTTCGTCTTAAGAACGTAGTATATTAAAATTTTGTTTTTATTTAAATAATTTTATTAGTTAATATATACTGTCACATGGTGCTTATAATTTAGAAAATTATATTATTTATTTAATTTGTTCCAAAATAGATTCGGGTTAATTTACGAAACACGGAAATGTTATTCAAAATTTCATTATATTTACTGTTGTACATTCAGCTGAATTTGCGTTGCACGGAACCACAACGACTGTGGGTCGTGACCAAGCTTTAGTTGTTGAAAATGCAAATCAGTCCTATAAAGAGCCAGGGTAAATAATTATCGAGGAGATTAAGTAACTCCGCAAAGCTGTCAACAAGTTTGCATGAAGAGGAGGTCCAGAGGTCCGTCGAGTTAGGGAAATCGACGTGTGCGAAGAGTACTGATATTGAGTGTAACTCTACCCCGAATTCCCAGAGACATATATGTTTTATTAAGCTGCATACAAGACAATGTAGGACTTTCCCGACATAATAACCCAGTTTGTCTCTTGGCTTTTAATATTTCATTTAGTTTAATTTGTTTATTTGGTTATTGTTTATATTTATTTATTTATTTATTTATTTTTATTAATTAAGTAATCAGTAGTTATTTATAAGTATACGTTACTAAAAGGGAAAATAGTTGATATAATAACAACATAGAGGCAATTGCTGCCATCTTGTGGATTTTAGCCGCTACAGAAAATATCAAACTATGATACGCTGATGAGTTTCTAACAAGAGCGAAATCGCGATCAGTGTCTGGCAGTTTTAATAAATTTTTAACCAAAAGCATAATAATTGTTAATAGAAAATAGTTGTTTTGTTGACCAACCTTTCGGATGCCAATCGACCCCCAATCTGCGATAAATGGTGAAGGTACGTTCGATATATTGCAGATACAGCCATGATACAACATAATCCAGATTATGTGATAAAAGATAATAAGCAACGTGTAGACTATCATAAAATTGTATTAATTTTAATAATATATATATATACATATCTTCGTGAGTTGGTCAAATTTAACTGCATTCATTAAATGATAAATCTCTGAAGTTAATTTACAGCATTGTTGTGTTGTATTTGTTGCTGTTTTGAAAAGTTTCTTATTGTAATCTGATATCCATCAATATAACATAATTAGATGTTTTCGGTTCGCGCGTATACACTTCACACTACAGAAAATAAGTGTTGAGATCATGTCGAAATTATAAAATTTTGCAATGCATTAACATGACGAAAATAATTTAAAATTCTGTGTAAAGCGACCAGAAGCTATTTAAGAGCGCACGATACTTTCTAACCAGTTCTCTGTTTGTTGCAAGATCTGCTTTTTTAACTTAAATGGCAACGCGGACTGCATGTGGCAATAATATAGACTCAACAGGTGAGGCTTAAGGAATGCGTGTTGAATACAGTGCCGGACGAAAGTAAATGTCATCTATGCTTGAATGGAGAACAAAAAAAAATGATAGAAGCAGGCATAACAAGTAAATGGTATTCTACTATTTAAAATATACCAGGAGAATGCACGCGATTCAAATAGATTTAGGTGAAGTAGAAAATAGGAGACTGTGGTAAAAGAATAACTAAATAAAGAAAGACTCATCCTAATTACTACTAACTAAATTTTATATGAGTGGACACGTGTTTAAGACGCGAGACTCGCGTTGATAATGCCCACGTGTGAAGTGGGCGAAACACGTGTCCGCTCATATTAAATTTAGTTAATTAATTAGATTTAGGTAGATTCGACCGTTGGAAATCCATTATCACCATAAAATAACAATACTTAAGGTTTTCACAAATAAAATAGTAGAATGTACTCCCTCCAATTAACCCTAAGACTAGTATAAATTAAAAATAGTTATCTAACTTAACCAGTTGTCTTCTGAAGATGCCCTTGTAGGCTGAAACAATTGTCAAGATTGAAAATAAACAGTGGAAAAATCAAATTGAGTTTTATTTAGTGTTTCCTATTAAATTCATTTCTAGCCATTTTTAAATACTGATTTTTTTTATGTACCAAATTACACTTGTATCCCTTCCCTCCAACTTCTACTATCAAAATTCAACACACGGTTTGAATTTGTTCCGCCGCGCCTGGTTGTACAGTTCTACATTGATTTTCTTTAGAATTGTAAGTAAGGCTACAAAAAACCTTATTATTAGTAGGTACCTTCTTTAAATTTAATGAAAACACGTCTCTTAAATGATGTGTCAAGTTCGATCGTACTTCGACGCATAGCGGTCCGCGCTCTTTCACATTTCATTCTTTCTTTGTTAACATAATATTGTATTATTAATATATAAATCTACATCATACATGCATACATCCCTAAGTATATATATATACATACTGACAAGCATATATATATAATTGAGCAGCTTTGCACCATTGCAAATTCACAAAACGTCTAACTTTAGAAGGTCATATTTTGAAAACATAAAGTTTGAGTATTTAATAGTTAAAGAGTCATTGATGTATTCATCAATGACTACCTACATTGAAAGTTTCTAAGAACAATTTTCTATAAGGAAAGTGCGGATCCTTTATTTAATATCAAGGGGATTTATTGGAACGGTTTTCCACCATCAAATTCTTTTGAAACTAATAAAAGATTTTTGAAAACTGTAAATGAAAAGTGTTTTCTTTTTTGTCTATTAATATCAATGATTTCCCACTGTTCAAATCTCCTTTGTTGCGAAGACGATAATAAATGATTCTGAATCGCTAGATAACGCTAATACTTTATGTATTTTGTTATTTTTAATAGTTTGTTATTCGTAGTAGAATGATGGTTCGGGCTTGTAGGCCGTGGTCGATTTGAACGGTTTCGTCCAGTCGTTTCGTCAGCAACTGCGGTTGACATCCTCAGTGGGTGCTGCGTTGACTACGCAGCGAAGATTATTATATTATTATACCTCGAAGTCTCGGCAGCGACTGACAGTCAGTCTTTGCCCGCGTAGTCAACGCAGCACCCACTGAGGATGTCAGGCGCAGTTGCTGACGAAACGTCTGGACGAAACTGTTCACATCGACTACGGCCTACAAGCCCGAAGCATCATTCTACTATGAATTCCGGCCGTGAAAGCTTATGTTCTTATGTAGTTTGTTAATCATTCTTAGTAGGGGTAAATTTTAAATACATTAATACGATATTAATCATTGAATTAATTTACACCCACTACAGATTACCTCATACTATTAAGGAAACATTTGTTTCTGTTGTCACGCCCTCGCTGGGACACGAACCCGGGATCTTTGACTTTACACGCCAATGCTTTTGCCACTAAGCTTATAACAGCTAGCTTTATAACAGCAAAAATAAATACCATTTTATGGGACGGTCATCAATTCAAAAATCAACTTTTATACACATTAATATTTGATAGGTTTAGGTTATATTGTTCCAAAATATTTTCTATGAATTTAAGATTTTGATTGTAATTTATAATGAGAAGTCATATCATTGAGTATAATAATATTGGACAGTTCAGGTAAACGTCCGGGTCTAACAAAATTAATTATTAATTATTACATTTTACAATTTTTAAAATTTCAGAAATGTCAACACAGAAACAGTCCTTGAGCAAAAAGAATAAGTTGCAAATTCTACATGTATATACCCATATATTGATATAAAACTGTAAAACAGTGGTAAGTGTTTTGAATATCCTTATCAGTATTATTGATGTTCAATTAAATAAATATTTGAAAGACTTTAAATTCAACAGAAATAACCATAGTAAGGTGTAGATATTCTTTTAATAAATACAAATTATAATCAGGAAATGTTAACTACACAGTTGGTACTTTTGGTTGCGTGACAAATAAAAGCGTATATCACGGCATACACAGAAATGATGCTTAAATATATTATTATTATATAACTGTATTATAAGGTCGAAAAGTAATTAGAGCATCAACTGCATATTAAATTATATTTTCATAGACACCTTTTTTTATTATTTGTGAACTGTACGTTTGTTGGTTGTGTTGCAAAGGAGAACGGCGATATCATTTTACGTATCTAATTCAGAACATGAAATAAGCTTACGTACGTGTTGGTTAGCAATTAACAATTATTTTTTGGAACACTGAGATTGTCAAGAAGGAAATAAAACAATATATTGATGTAAAAACATTTACCCAAAGTTATAAAAAAAATTAAATGCAAAATTAATAAATAAATGCTTGTAAAATTTCGAATTAAATATTATAGAAGAAGTTTCACTTGTATTCATATAACAATTTATGTATTATATGCAAAAATTCGCCTGCTACTACAACTTTAGATAAATAAAGACATGGTAATATAAGAGAAATGTGGACCATAAATATGTTTCTTAATGGTGTGGAACCGTCAGTAAATGAGAATTTTGTTACTATAAAATTATTATTAATGATAACAAAAGAAAATCACTAAGAATTATACAAACGATAACATATGTTTCGTTCCACAAGATAATCTTCTTGATCTGAAGATTACGATCAATGAAGTGAGTTTTAAGCTATGTACTTAATGTATACACTCTACAGTTCTTATATAACGGGTGAGCGTTTGAGATATTGAATAAGAGAGATTTGTTGGTATCTGTCTGGTCATTTAGTAAGTTTATTTATATCTATTAGTTTCTGATGCTTCTAATTGATGTAATTTATAACTTTTTGTGCCACGTATGAAGGATTTCTCTGTTTCTCACAAAATTATCATTTTATTTTAATAGGTGGTTGGAGTAAGTGGAATCTGTCTTTTTTTAGGTTGTTGCTTCTTTTGTGTTCGTTGACTCTTATTTCGAAGTTTCATCCTGTCTGTCCCATGTAAGTACTATTGCAGTTTTTACAGTATAACTAATAAACTCCTGATTATTTAATTCCTTTTGTTTTTTGCTTACTATTATTTATGATTTTATTCAGGGTATTGCTTGTTTTGATAGCGATTGTTTTACCATAATTGTACCGATTTAGAAATGAGTTAGACTGATTTATACGTTTCTTTATTCTTTTCTTTCTGTTCTAAATTCATGCCCATCACAGGGTTGGTCTACTTAAGTTAAGTAACCACCCGCTGTTTGGGTACTCGACGGCTACGAATGGCACTCAACAATAAATTGACTTATCACTGTTAAAGGTTTCTTTCACACCGTCTTAATGTTGTATAATAATAATTTAATAGTTCTATGTATTTTTGTTCACGCCTACCGAGGCAGTAAAATTTTGTTTGTTAGCTTTAAGTTAGATCCTTAAGAGCCGTAAGACAAGAAGGTCGATTTCATTCATTTCGTTTTAAATATTAATTTTTTACGTCACTTAATACTCATTAGCCAGTTAGATCTTTCACATGTAAATATTTGTATAGTTGGTTTTAAATTAAATGTATATATTTCTCGAGAGTGAGTTATTCAACAATTTCATCAACTGAGCGTTTCATATTTAATTACTAAAACGCAGTGTAGCTGAGTCTACACACTAAACAAATTCCAAATTTTTGCGTTATATTTTGATGTTTTTCCAAAATATGTGATAGTAGTGAACTTTTATTTTTTCGTTTCGTTTATTGGAAATATTATTTTGAAGGAATTTGGTAGATATTTTTCCAATGAATGTCAACCAATTCTACTTCTCGTTCTTTTGCTCAGTACTGTATTTTAGTTGTCACGACTTGAAAATTAATTTAGTTCGTAGTCTAATTTAATTGATATCAGTTTTGTTACATTAAATCATAACATACATATGTTCTGAATACAATTTATGATTGGATGGTTTAAAAACATTGTAACAGGTATAAATTGCTTTATTACATTCACAACACAGACATATCGTCGCAGGTTATGATTAATAATAAATAATAGAAATAACTTACCAGCTAAGAATTTCACCAATATCCAGGTTTCTAAAGGTGTCAGACTGTGATGGTATAAGTGTAGTAAAGTGATCTGGCTGTCTTTCTTACGAAGAACGAAGAAAACGGTGTCTACGAATTCTGATAGTTTTGAAATGTAATACCACCAACATAAATTGGCCATCTGAAACCCCAAAACAAAAGTCATTCTCATAAAACTATTATTTTAGGACAAACAATTTAATGAAAACAAAAATATTTATTAAATAAAACATTGCTGTATTATTATAAAATGTTCTTTAAAATGGTGGAGAGTCCAACAAAAGCTGGTATGTGTTGATATTAGATGTTAGATTGATGGTTTATATGATTATATGTGGTAGGTGGTTACCGGAAATGTGAAAAATAGTTTTCAGAATTACCGTCATTCTTTTAGGATTTCCAGAGCCCCTGGGAATTTTTTTCAAAGTGCCCCTTAAGAAGCGAGGTTTGCCAAAAACGTCACGTTGTTTATTAAATTTACACTTATTTTTAATTTTGGGGTATACGTTTTTTTAATGCTAATGACTATGTAAGGTTTTGAATTGGCGTCGCTTGTCTCCTATGTCTATTAGATTTAACAAAATATTTGGATTTCAAGAAACATTCATTTAATTATTCCTGTTAATAGCAACTGGAGAGCGAAGTTTTCAAAAGTTAAAATTAGTTGAAATTTTTATGAGAACAATGTTGACACAAGATAGATTGATAGTTATAGAAAACAACGATTTTTTTATCAGAATTTTTGTTAAATACTACCTTTTTAAAATATGTTGTTGTTAAATGTGATCAGAATTTTAAGCCCCTCTTAGTGGAAGTCGGAAAATAACAGAATCCCTAAAATATTTATTAAATGTTTCGTTTTTCTGTCCGCATTCAATTCAACCCTTTATTTTTTTATTACGTTCTTATACTATTGTTGCAATTATAAAAGAAGTGTCATTTAGAAGGTTCATTAGACTTCACTTACCCTTAAAGCTTTCTGATTCATGGAATAGTCAACTGGTTGGCATTTAAAGCTGTAATCTAAGAACCATCCACTCATGAGATGCTAAAAATAAAAACAAAACGACATTAGTCTGCCAATTTAAAATTTCTCAAATAAAAAGATGATGAAGTTGATGATGGAAATATCAGAAATACTCTTGACTTCCTAAAAAATTAACACTTATTTAAGTCGTACACAAAAAACAGAAATAGTTAATAAGCACGTGTAAGGATTAATCACTGAGTATTTATCAGTGTAAATACAGACAGTGTAGTGAATGCGATGTGTATTGTTTAACAAGGCCCTTTTCTAATTAGGATATTGATTTGTTAAGAGCCCGCATCAGTAATTTTTAGGTATATGAGATTTTCTTGAATTATTAATTTTATAAATTACTCTCGATGTATAGAAGTTGGAAGATCAAAGATCTTATTATTATCTGCAAATGTATGCAGCGCTTCTTTCGTATTTCCTTTTTGTTTCTGTTTTATTTAAAGAAAACCTACAAACTTATGTCAGAATTTCCAGCCACAGTAACAATGAGTTACAACTTGCGCTTCGGGCAATTGATAGGTCAGGGTGTTCTTAAACTTTACAGAAACAGAAATATATTTATTTTTTTAGTGAACTGTAAGTATCAAAAAAAAAATTAAGATAGACAACAAGCCTCACGCTGTCCGCATATATCGAAAGTTTTGCATTTGGTATGAGTTTAAACCTGGAACCGTATTTATTACAATTGTCTTATTAAATGCATAAAAATAACAATACAGTTTATTGGTTTGATAATAATGATAATATTCTTAAAAAATCATTAGGTAAGGCTTTTCGTAATAACTAGTTTAGATGAATAAATAGATCAAAACATTCACATTGATAAATAATACGTAAAACAAAAGAAAATAAAAACAGTAAGCGGTGCTATAGTAATAGAAGTAAGGTGTAAAAAGATAACGAAGTTATACGCAGCAACAAATATTCCATCTATTTTATTTAATATGTTATGTATGCGAAAATAGGGAAACATTCAAGGACGAAATAAGATAATGTTTGCGGGAGATTTTTGGTTCAAGGAGGTGGCAATATTGACGAGAACGGTATTGCTGTAATGAACTACATAATGTTTTATCCGGTGTTGTTTGTATTCAAAAAAGAAAGAAGGCATTAAAATCCTTTTTCGTCTAAAGTAGGCACAACGTACGGAAAGTATTATCCCATGACCGGTTTAAACCTATCGGATCTCATCAGGTGGGCGCTGGCAGAAAGGCTTTTACAAGCTATATAATAAATATAAATATGGAATCAGCATAAACAACTACTCCGAGGGCTAATACCCCTACCAGCATTGAATTACACTGTTGACTATTATTGGAGCTCGAACTAAACAAGTTTCTTAAAATCGAAAAATAACAGGGAATAATGAAACATACTTGTTTCAAAATTTGTAATAACACTTCCACTGCAATGGAGGAAGCAATAATTTTTAAAGGCTTTAAAGGTTCAATTAGAATGAACGATTTCATTATCAGTATATATAAAAAAAAATTTTTTTTGATAGATTGAATGTTTGAATCATATTCTTCATAATTATTGTTAAAAAATAAGAGAATTTTCAAAAACGTTCCTGGGGAAAACAATTTTTGTAAAGTAATATTTTCAGATTTCGGGCAGCTGTTATCTACGATATTTTAATAAGAAAAATAAATTCGTTAAAAAATGATATTCGTAATTAGACTGCTTATAGTTTTGGTGACAATAAAAATGAAATGCGGTATTTATATATTTTTCTCTGTAAAAGTCCCAAACCAAGAAAAAGGGAGCATTTATTCGATGATTTTTGATAAAATCAAAAAATTTTTAGCTGAACCAGGTAGAACAAAAATATATGTTCTTCATCATTGTCAGACGTAGATCACAATTTCGAATTCATTCCCTTTAATACTTCCGATTTCAATTGAAACAATTATAAAAAAAATGTGATAATTAGGATGGAGAGTCAACTAAATATCGAAAAAGATTGTCACATTATTTTAACTTCAGTTTAGAGAATTAGAATTGATTAGTGATTACCGCATTATCAGTTTTTTAATCATTAATGCGATATTAATTATTGAATCAATTTAAAAAAGTATTGTATGAGGTAATTTGTAGTGGGTATAAATTAATTCAATAATTAATATCGCATTAATGTATTTAAAATTTACCCCTACTGAAAATTCTTCAAGTTTTTTAATCGTTTGTGGTCGGTCGTATGTAAAAGAAAGAAGTCAAAGTCAACGAAGTATTACATGAAGTCCTTGAAACAAGAGTGAGTGCGTAGCCTTGAAGAAGTGACGTCCTTGAAGAGAAAGCGTCCGAATGAAACTGGTTACACAGTTAATGAATGTAACTCGTTATATAACAAAACTCTGCACGATGAATATATTTGTGTACATAAATTCGAATACCTACTGAACTTGCTCAGTTTGTTGTTGTATATCCACAAAGAACTTCTTCCGGGTAGAAATTTACTATTTTAAATATCCAAGGTAAAGGTCATGCATCTGCTTACGTAAATATGTAATATTGTATTATGTCGTTTAGGAAACCAGAACGCATGAGAATTGTACAATAGTGTGCGTACGTACGAATGTACTAATACACCAGTAGCGTAGTCACAGGGGTGGCTTAAGGAGTTCAAACCCTCTATCGATTAAGAAGCGAAGTAGAAACAACAAGCAATTTAAATAAAAATATAAATATAAATATGGAATCAACAGTGTAATTCAATGCCGGTAGGGGTATTATCCCTCGAAGTAGTTTCTATTGATTCCATATTTATATTTATATTTTTATTTATAATATAGCCTGTAAAGGCCTTTCTGCCAGCGCCCACCTGATGAGACCCGATAGGTCCAGACCGGTCGTGGGATGTGGCTTTCGGTTCGGTGTGCCTACTTGTTAGGACGCATTCAAAATGTGAGATATTTGATCTTAAAGTTTAGACGAATAAGGATTTTAATTCATTCTTTTTTGAACAAGCAATTTGTTGGAAAATTGATTGTACCACAGTTTTTAAATTTGTTCTTAATAATTAAACTATATCGTAAATATTAGCAGGCAAATACCAAACCCTAATATATTCGTCTAATTTATTGAAGTAAATACACATTTTTGTTATTAGATCATTGTATTTTACGTTGTCAAGTGTTTTGGTATTTTTGTATTACCCGTTCCTCAAAATCACGAGAAGAATTTAGTTAACTGCTTTTTTAATTTTCTTAGAAACTTTAACTAAAAGTGTCTAAATTACTTTTTTGGTGGCTTTCGGCAGCTATAGTTGCTTCAACACCAGTTTCCTTTTTAGTTCACTCATCTACTTATATTGTTTTTTACAGTAACAAGTCTTCTCTTGAGAATGACCAGCAAGGGTTGAGAAAATATTGTTGAGGTTAATAAATCTATAGTGAAACAATGCCCACTGTTTTTGGTACTCAAACCTTTAAATTTTATTTAAAAAATGTTTCACAAAGAATGCGATAAACAGTCTATCAATTATATAAGAATTATTGTTTTAGGGGAGCCAGTTTTGAGAAGTTTTCTTCTTCATATCGATGAGGAGTAATTTACGAAAGGAAACAATATCCTTAATTTGGTAATAAAAAAATAAAAAAAATAGCGTGTCGAAGTTATTGTTTTAATTTACATAATTGGTGCTTTTTGCATTTTTTGCCTTGTCTCCCCATTTACAAATCCTAACTACGTCACTGTAACAAACACACGCTTATTATGAAACAATTTTACTTAAAATTCCACTTCTTTATGGTGATGAGGTTTAAATAATATTTTTATAATCATCGGATGTCTCTCAGACCTAGACACCATTTTAAATGCAAACTTTTATGGAAAATTGCACTTTTGCTATTTTCAATCTTATTATGCAAAAATGATCAGGGCTGTATTGCTTCAAAACGTTTGGTATTCAAGTAAACTATCAATGAAATATGTAATAATAATTATAAATTATGTACTGGTTTAAATAAATAAATATATATATAACTAGCTGTGCCCGCGACTTCGTCCGCGTGGAATTTAACAAAAAATTATTTTAAAAATTTTAAACGATGTCGTTGAGACAACCGTTAGCAAGAGCCCGCTCGCAGTCTTTGTGATATTAAGGCGCTTTTACAATTATAGTCTGTCTGTCTGTCTGTTTGTTCCGGCTAATATCTGAAACGGCTAAACCGATTTTGACGGGACTTTCACTGGCAGATAGCTAATGTAATAAGGAGTAACTTAGGCTACTTTTATTTAAGGTTATAAACAACCTTGAAAAACCGTATAACGAAGGTGAGCTATAAGATTTACAATTAAAAAACTTTTTAATTCTACATTAATTTGATTTTAGACTTTGTTAAGAACTATTGTACTATTATTTTTCATCAAAATCGAATAAATAAATGACGATGAAAGTGAACTGTCCAAAGGAATAAGCTGGGGAACAAAGGATGCGTATCAGTAGCCGTATAGGAATTTAATTAAAAACTTAGAGAATTTACAAATAAACAACTATAACTGCTACTTCCGTTTAAAAAATAATATGAAGAATATGATAATTTAACTAATAACGACTTTAACAGAAGATGACACCTCGGGTGTTGAAATGCGTTTTAAAAATTACGAATTTTAATAAAGTTGGTATTTGATGTAAGTATTTTTAATGAATAGAGACCGGATTATATGCACTGCTTATTATCACCGGTTATTGCATATTTTAACCTAAAAACTAGTGATGATGCTATACATTTTTCGGTAGGGTAGTTGATTCAACCACGACTAAAACAGCAGAAGCTGAAGGTGGAACCTTAATATTAACGGTTCATTTTATGATAGGGTGAAAGACGAAGTATCTAAACGAAAAGCTAGGATATTCGGTTTTATACCTTTAGCAGGACAAGTTTTGTAGGTTTTCCTACAGACAGTTCTTTATATTGAATAACTGAATTTATTAAATAAACTTAACACGTGTTTCGCCAATACTGTGGCTTCTTCAGAAGTACAAAAGAGTAGATGTCTATTAATAGGATGGTGCATCTTCATTAGAGTGAGGGAAAAGATTTAATAGTGGTGAGGAGTTTATATCTACTTGGTCATTAAGACAGATTTAAGTAGATTTTGTACTTCTGAAAAAGCCACAGTGTTGGCGAAACACGTGTTAAGTTTATTTAATAAATTGTGGAAGTTATCAACTGTGTATTTATTTCAATATGTTAGACTTCCATCAAGTATCCGCTAATTCAATACAATATTTTGAGTGATCGAGAACTCATGGCTGTTTACAATTATGTACAAGAGTAATAAAATGTTAAAAATTGTTAATTATTGTCGGTGAATATTTTGAGGTAAAAACAAAAAATTACAATTTCTTTTAAGTTGTTTAATTTGACACTTATTATGCATATTTGAAACTTTTAATGCTGCATAAAATCGGGTCTCTATTACTGAGGTTAACATTGTAAGGTTATGTCCTGTTGGAAATGATGAAATTGGCTGCCATGTTATCTATATTATTGTTCTTACCTCGTACAGCATATAAAGACTAAAAAGCACTTGGCCACCATTGTATAATATGAGGACTTCCCTGAGTTTGAATGGTTTTCGATCACGCATCAGTCTTGGACCAAGGATGACGACGGTGTAGAGATAAGCGAGCACCATCAAAACGGTTGGTACAGGGCTTTGCATTAGGGGCCAGTCTGTCGTCCTTGGATCTGCAAAACAAAACAGAAACGTGGTTTCATATTTTTTCTCGTTAGTAAGACAATTTCTAAAAATATAATTTATACACACAACGGCCACGTTGTTTGCATTTAAATTTAACGATGGCAGGTAACCTAGAGACAAATTGTTCAAGAATAATTGTCCTGTTGTTCACGGAAGAAATATAAACAGGTCACTGTCCCATAATATGTACATATGCTGTTGCATATTTGCTTAAACTGACTACACATTGGATAAAGATGAATTCATTATTTTGTAGTATCCTGTGCAATTATCGATAACAACGGAAATGAGTGAAAATATTGTAACGAATTTTCTAGTTCACCTATTTATTTAACAATTGTTTATTTACAACTAATTATTTAAACATAACTTAAACTACTTATTTATCTGACAAACAATAATGATCTTTATTTATATCATTTTATATCTCGTCGTTGAATATTTATATGACGCGTCCGAAAATCAACTGTCCATTGTCTCACTGACCCAGAGATGAGGGTATATATTTACTGAAAGAAATTACTAGAAAACACGCGAAGATATTTCGACCGCTTTCCCGAGAAAACGACTCGTTATTTCAATGGAAGATTCTCGAGCGTCTATTGTTCGGTATCGATCGGTCTTAACATCAAACGTGCCGCCTTCAGAGTGCGTTAATGCTAATCGATTCGTCGCATACACGTATACGTTCGCTACAATATACTTTAAATACATAGATATATATACTACTAATTTTATAGACGGATAGAAGAGTAATAAAATACAATTTTGGTTTGTAACAGTTCAACTTTTATAAAACGTATCATTTTTTAAAAAAATAGGAAAAATAACAGTTGTATAAGTTTCATTTGGTTTATTATCAAATCTGACACAATTATTTCGATCAAAGGACTATTTTCAAATAGTGCAAGATATGGTACCTTAAATAATGTGATAAAAAATGACTTTTATAAGTTTTAAGTCTATTTTATTGTCGTAATATTACACACACTTGCAGCAATGTTTATGCAAAAGCACGATGTAGCAAAAAGAGAATGGTAACGAAGAAATTTAAATAAAAATGTTTCTGCAGTTTATATTTTATACAACACTCAACAACTTAATATAATGTAAATGACTTACATTCTCTGTTCTCTTGATAATGACCGACTAGGTCGAAATAATTGTTGAGTGCTCAAAGTTTTAAATGCAGAAACATTTTTGTTTGATAAATATAAATAGGAATCAACAGAAACAACTACTCTGAGGGCTAATACCCCTACCGGTATTGAATTACACTGTTGATTTCGAATGATTGTTAAACGAAGATAACAATCCAAAAAATGAAAAAAAGAAGGTATTAAAATCCTTTTTCGTCTAATTATAAAGGATCATTATAAAATCCCACATGCGGGATCTGTGATTCTTTATAATTAGACGAAAAAGGATTTTAATACCTTTTTTTTTAGATTTTTGTTTGAGTTTCACTATTAAGATTTTTCTCCACTAATATACCAACGATAGTTTAAGTATTATTAACAAAGGTAACATTGAACGTAAAATACTTTAACAGAAAACAAACATTTTTCTAGTGGATTTTCGCATTTTTTTGTTACTACCTTGAACTACACTTTTAGTAAATATATATATATATATACGAAATGAAATTGTAAATAAGTGTCTCAAACAGTTTATATTAGAAACTCTACAAATGTTTCGGCTTATTAAGCCTTGTTCACGAGTAGAAAATAATTATACCTGGAATAGGGGTGTTCAACCATTGTTTGTTGGAAAACCTAAGTAATAATCGATAACAGAGTATTTCTTAAATTCCAGTTGGTCATTTTTAATATTTTGTTGGTTTTATGGATTTTTTAATTTCAAATTGTTCAAGTAAGTTTACCCTTTTTCTTTTGTTTTCTGCATGTAATAATTGTATATTTTGTTCGTCTAAAAAGTGGTAGTTTTCTATACAATGGTTGCTCATTCCAGATATGTAGAGTTTTTAATATAATCTGTTTGAGACATTTATTTGCAATTTCATTTGTTTATTACTATTTATAAAATGTTTCATAAAAAACCGAGCTCTGATTCTATTAATATTGTTACTGTATCTCTTTGTTGCGGAGTGTTGTACAATGAATTTTGCTGGCAAGTGTAATAAATGTAACTACACATGTTATTATGCCTCGCATAGGTAGACAGTCGAATAATAAGAATGTCAACCATAGTGGTAACCTATGGATACCTAAAAAAGAAACGTTTATAGTCATTATAGTGTACCATTTTAAGAACAGTAGACTTTCGCCACATAGCCGTTTGATGATTCGTCATAATGGTTTTTCGAGAAGGTCAAGTTTAATTTAACCTTAGTGAAAAAATTAAAAACGAAAATTCTATTCATACTAGGTTACGTCACTTCATTTTGAGAGATGATTATACAATCATTTTAATTTCAAATGAAGGTTTGACAGAATATTTACAGTACACTTTTTTATGGATCGGTATTTTTCAGAATTTCGAAGTAAGTAAAGATTAATGTAAGTACAATTGTAATGACAAGTTTAATTACGATATTTTTTCTGTTTATCTTAAAAAAAACATGATTGTTTAATTGTTTTCTCCGAGTCATAATTGTTTGTAATTAGTAGGTGGTTAGATAATAGATAATAATTACGAGAAATTTTATCCTATAGAACAGAAATTTGTAACACCAGTTATAAAATTGTGATTTAAAAATAGTGTAAAAAAAATTTTGAACATTAAGAGCCTTAAAATTCTAGTTGAGTGCATAGGGTCAAATATCTCTTCTTAATTTGTAGATGTAGAATTTATAATTAGACGAGATCTGACATTGCTACAAATTTAAAGGTAATTTATAAATTGAAGATGTGATTAATATTATTAATGAGAAGACAGCTTTAGGGTTAGATACACAGGGGCAAAATATTAGCACGGATAGATTTGCCGATTAAATAGCAGTATTAGCAACTAGTAGGGAGGTACAGATAGTCTTAAAGAAGAGTGAGGAATCCAAATAAATAATAATAAAATTATGAATGCAAGGGAAGTAAAAGTAGAATTAGAGCTGATATAAAAATTGGAGACGAAAAAATAGAAGAAGCGAATTTTCGATATCTGTGAAGTAATATGTTAGTATGAAAAAAGCGATAGAACAAATATGGTT
Organism: Agrilus biguttatus; assembly: GCA_963921985.1. Classification (NCBI taxonomy): domain Eukaryota; kingdom Metazoa; phylum Arthropoda; class Insecta; order Coleoptera; family Buprestidae; genus Agrilus; species Agrilus biguttatus. The sequence goes on along the minus strand of OY998120.1, from coordinate 31,191,601 downwards.
CAGGGGTAAGTCGCTTCTAACAAAAAGAAAAAAAAAAAATCTGCAACAGCTATGAGGGGTATGGGAAGATCAATCAATGCTAGATTACTGTTCGCAAATAGTTAGAGATGTGACCTTTTCTAGTTTTTAGAAAATGCGAATATTGGTTTAGAACAGGAAGAACTGGAGGTGCGAGCCCAACCAGCTTTCGGACTTCGGATGATAAAAAAATAGAATACTTCTTTTGTTTTTAATCGACTTCACAAAAGCAAGTTCTCAATTTTTTAAAAAATCGAAGCGACAAAAAATATTCGCTTTACAAATAAAACTCAATTTCCACAAAAAATATAAAATTGAGTTTTATAGATAAATTAAAAAATATTTTTTATCAAATAAAGTAGATACACTTGAAAAAGATAATTTCTCATCAAATAGTAACATACAAATGAAGGAGGCTATAAGTAGAGTATAGAAACATTAACATAAATAAAAAGTTTGCAGGAGCCAAATAAACAAACTAATATTAATATACGTAATGAATTAAATACATCAGAGATTTACAAATTAAATTGTAAAAATTGTAACATGTTTTACATAGGCAAAACCTGCAAAAATTTCAGAACTAGAATTAATGAGCACAAAAGATCTTTTAACAATAAAAAAACAGATTCCAACTATGCTAACCACCTTATTTGTAACAACCACAATTTCGACGATAATTTCAAATTTTTACATATAGAATACAAAAAACAAAAATTATCATTTTTGGCAATTATAGAAATTAATAGATTTAAAAATAGGAATAGATTAATCAATGAACAGACAGAATTAAGTAGCTCTCCACTTCTAAACTTGTTCCTTGATACCACCATTCTAGCTAGTATTTAAGACCAAATATTTTTAATAGTTTTGAGTTGACTACAAACTTCCGACAAAACCAAAGTTTGGCGAAACGATCGTCATGTAATCAATGAAAAAGTTGAAAATCATCAGTGCATTCTTATTTAGTTATTTAATATTAATACCTTAATTTAGCACGATATTGTGATATACATGTGATGGTTACGATACACTCCTGAATTATGATTTGGGCAAAAGGGCCGTGGTTTAAACGAATTGTTAGGTCAAGACGTTTCGTCAAGAACTGCGGCTGCCATTGGTAACAACATGGGGGAAGATTATACCTCGAAGTGTTGGCAGCGACAATGTTCTTTGTTAATTGGGTTTACAAGCATGTCACGTACATAAGCTACGTCATAAATTTAGTTTAACAGGTATTGAATAGCCTCATAACTTCCTTGTAAAACATTCAAAGTACAACAGATAAGGGCTGTTTCCAACAAGTCGAAAATAAAAATGGCGGTTTCGTATTTCGATTTGAAATGGATCACATAATGAATGACTGCTATACCATGAATTAAATAAATAAAATCAAATTATAGCTGACTAGTAAAATACGAGTCACAATTAACCGCTTAGTTTTATTTTCATTTATTTCTCTTTGTGGTGGGTAATTACAAATTATTAACATATTCAAGTGGCATAACATAGGTACATAAGTACCGTTGCAGTACACTAACAATGTTATTTTATTTGTCCATGTTCATAGTAGTCAGTTGCTTTCATTGTTGTGCATTTCTTGCCGCAAATAGTCATACATATGTAATGACAATAAGTCTTTGCTCACTGTAGATTTTTATTTCGCATATGGGTTGTCGCACGTTTTACGGTCTATTAGTTATTGTAACCAATCATCTTTATTGGTAATAAACTACATAGTTAACTAGGTAGTTTACTGTAAATTTTATCACTAGGTGATAATACTAGGTGATGCTTTGTTCAGCTTGAAGTTAATGAAAACGCAGAAGCATCAAGGTTAAGTATTTCTAGCTTTTTAAATATGCGAAATAAGCCTTTTATAATTAGTTACTTGTAAAATTAAACGACGACATTTTTTATCTTATGTAAATGTACAATGTATTCCATTAGTCATGTTGTAGATAATGTGCTAAATTCTTTACAATGAAATGATTCAGGAATAAAAAAAGAACTCTATAGTTTGCCAGAATTAAATTAAATTGTAAGACTCTTACTTAAAATTGAAATGTCCTTCCAAATTGTGAATCGTATGGTTTTGTTAATCAAATATTTAGTCAGTTATACAAATAATGTGTTTGGTAAAAAAAACTTGAATAATTCTCTTGAAATTGCAAAATTTGGATGAACTCAAAGCAAACAAATGCTAGACTACTACAACCACTACTAAACAGTAAATGATAGAAGTACAGTTATTCTATATTTGACTAAAAACAATTTACATGCAATAAAAAAACATTAAATTTTTTGGAGAAAATAATAAACACAACTAGAAACAACATTTAAACGTTCAACGGTGCAAGGATGATGAAGCATGTTGTAATAATAAAAATAGCAAAATCAAAAAAGGTCTTCAACAAATATATTTCAACAAAAACTCAATATTTGTATCGTCTAATCAACAATTATCCTGAGTACAACTATATCATATTAAAATGTAGAAATTAAAGCTCAAATGTACTTCAAGAGAGGTGGGGTGTTTAGAAAGCCTAAAGTTAATGCCTTTTTAATTTATAAGCATTCAAGGAGAACTAAGTTTCTACTTTTTTGTTGATAATAGACTAGCTTTTAAATTGTTAATATTTTATATTATGATTTTTTTTCGTCTTCTAACGTTAGTTTAGTTCTTCATACTGGGCAGGTGTTCTCTGAAGAGAATTTCCAAAGAACGATTAGTTTGTCCTATATATAAGGCATCACGTTTATGATTTCATTTTCTATAAACAAAAAATAGCGTTAATCAGTTAAATTGTTACGACTGTGATGACCCATACATAGAACAGACTGGCCGTTCCTTCGAAATTGGTCTCAAAGAACACGCAGGTAGTACAAAGAACAAATGTAGTTGTACTCTGTATAACAGTTAGTTAGTTGAAATAATTGTCGAATTTTGGTTAAAATATATTCGTTGAAGTGCGTTTATGTTTTTGAGTTCTTTGATTAATACAGCTAGAAAAATAAAATTTGGAAACATGTACCTGCTGTTACAATTTCTGAAATATGCGGGATGCCTCAAACATGGAATATAGCCTATATTGTTCTAAAAAGTCTTTAAATGTAGACAAAACTTTTGGTAGTTATCAAGATAGTGTACCAACTACTTTAGGACTCAATACATACGGAAAATTGTACTAAATTCTCGAAATTACTATTCTTTAATAGAATAAAATATCATGTTACCGGATCTATGTAAAGATGAGCCACTTTTTTTCTATAGGATACATGTATGTATGTTTATTTGTATATGTGTATTGGTTTAAAAATAAAAGAAATGTTTTTTAAACTTGGTTCCCTGATTCATGGGCTTGTCTAATCAACCTAATGACGATTAACAGAAGGGGAACCTTTTAATATTGTTATATATCCGAATGTTTTGCTGGTACACAAATAGTTAGTTATATGTAAAAAAATTTAAATACTTTCAAAGGTACTTACCACTTATTCTATCTACTATGTCGACATATCTGTCTAAAGCTAATCTAACCAAACTAGCCATTTCCTGAAACAAATAAAAAAATTTTTAGTAAATTTTTCTCTTTCATTTTTTAATTAAATATATGATGTACGTATTTGTTGTGGATGTCCTTTGAATTACAAAAAAAAAATTGTTAATGACAAATATAACTTTAATTAAAAATTATAATTTAAATCAAAAACTTGAGAATTTCACTTAAAACTTTATTAAAAACTCGATACGTATTTCGCCTTATAAGGGCATCTTCGGGAGTAACAAAAATATACTAAGTAACAAACAGCAAATAAATTAATTTATAGTACATCCTAAGAGGGTAGGGGTTGAACAATGTTTCGCTCCAATACGGTTGCCAAAATATAGTTGCTCGTTGGTGATATTTCTATTTCTAAAATTTCATACCTATCTAGTATTGGACCTCCTTTTAAATAATGTAATAATTTTATATTGCTTTTATTTATGGTATGGTTATTTTCAATTAGATCAGCAGCTAAACCTGAGGCATGTTTATTGAGTTTTACATAATTTACGTGTTCGTTGTATCTGGTTAGAATATCTCTTTTTGTTAAGTTTATCCACTCATCTAATTGAAAAAAACCATAGCATAAATAAAAGCAATATAAAATTATTACATCATTTAAAAGAACGTCCAATACTAGATAGATATGAAATTTTAGAGATAGAGAAAGCTAAAAAAGAAAATAAAAATATCACCAACGAACAACTAGATTTTGGCAACAATCCCCTATTGGACCCAAATATTGTTCAACCCCCACCCTCCTAGGATGTACTATAAATTAATTTATTTGCTGTTTGTTACTTAGTATATTTTTGTTACTCCTGAAGATGCCCTTATAAGGCGAAATACGTATCGAGTTTTTTAATGAAGTTTTAAGTGAAATTCCCAAGTTTGTTTGATTTAAATTTTAATTTTTAATTTTTAATCGTGTTTCACCAAGTGATACGGTAGATACCCTTAAGTTATATAACTTTTATATTTATAATTGATTAATTCAGAATATTGTTATAAATCCAGATTAATAAATGTCTTTACATAAATGTATTTATTATTGATTTAGTAATTTCCGAATTTTGTTTTCCCATGATAATATTATTTACATACTTTCAAAAGGCAATGAGTTTTCATTGTTAGTGATAAATACAAATATTGGCAACCTTGTGTTGTTTTGTGGGTTAAAGTGACTTTCAAAATGGATGACATGGTAACGCAAATGTTAATTTAATTTATAAATATAAGGAAGGTGGTTAGTCCTACTGCGTAAATTAAATTAAAATAATGATCAATTTGTAATTCATGACTTTTACAGAAAGTTTGTTCCTGAAATTGAAATTCACCTTGACAGTGTCCTCTAAGAATAAATTAAGGAAAAAGTTTTCATAACTTATATCGTATAATAGTAATTAAAATGCTTTGTACGTGTTTTTGTAAAAATTTATCTGGAATAACCAAGGAAACTAAATTATTATCAAATTCAGTGAATATTGGAATTCTTTTTCTGAATTTTATTTTTTTTTTTAGTACATACTTTGAAATTGAGAATATAAAATGTAATATTCAACTATAAAATACAAAGAAATTAAAATATTCTTATTGATTACCTGTTTTAGAAAATAAAAGTGATTTTTGTTATCCAATATACGTACCTACAAGAACATTAGTTTTTCATAAAATAAATTACTATGAAAGCAATGATGTTTACTGCAATACAACTTCTTTCAAAATTAATATTATAAATATAAATATAAATATGGGATCAACAGAAACAACTACTCCGAGGGCTAATACCCCTACCGGCATTGAATTACACTGTTGATTCCGATGGACTCCTAGACGAAAATATAACATATTCAAAAAAGAAAAAATTTAGACGAATAAGGATTTTAATTCCTTCTTTTTTGAATAAAATTAATATTATTTTTCACAAAAAAATCATGATAGTAGCTCGGTGAACAGGTCACCAAAATGGACAATTAAATGTTTAAAATTAAAAGAAAAGAAGTAACTAAAAACAGCTGAAAATAAAGAAAATTGTAATTAATAAATTGGATTTGTAATTTTAATCTGAGGAAATTTATCAGTTTCTGAAAGTAATCAAGGTTTACATTTAAATATACACTCTTTTAAAATTGGCGCTAAATGTCCATCCTAATATATATATAAAGAACAAAAACGACTGTGTTTCTATAAAAAAAATTATTAGTAATAAAAGGCGACTATAGTTTTGGTTCCACACACACCTGATAATGGTACGTTTGGTATAAAAACTATAGTCATGTTTTATTAATAACAAATTAGTGTAATAGATAGATAGTTGTTTTTATTCTGTTTAGTGATCTTGATTAACTAATAAGAAGTAACGGCTTCACCAGTTCAATTTTTGAAATATATAAAACATTAAAATTTAGTCATTAATAATGAAATATTTGAATAATTTTTTAGTAAGGGTGAATTGTAAATACATTAATGCGATATTAATTATGGTATTAATTTATACCTACTACAGATTACTTCATATTAATGAGGAAAAATTTGTTACTGTTGTCACGCCCTCGCCGGGACTCGAACCCGGGACCTTTAGCTTTACGCGCCAATGCATTTTGCCACTAAATTTAAAATTCCATTTAAACGTGTGCACGTAGGGTAAAAGACAGTATTTCAATAAAAATAATAAAGCATGACCGGAAACTTTGACGGTGCTGTAGAGCACAGTAAATAGCTGAAACCACAACGCTTTATACTATTAGAAATATTGCCAAAGACGACGGTTATACAATAATTGTATTAGAATTGATAAAGTAGTTTATAGGTTTAAATTTTTTATAAAAGATCCTCGAATTTTCAAAAAGACACCAGTAAAACTAAGTTTATTAACATACTATGCCATACGAACTAAGATTTGCTCGAAGACTCGATGGTGTTTTTCGTAAACTTGGTTTTCGAATATCCTACAGTTCCAATTTTAACTCTCTTTAAACTATTATTGGTAACTCTAAAGATAAAATTCCTGTTCTAGAAAAGTCGGGGGTATATAAAATTGGTTGATAAGGCTGTAATAAGGAATATATTGGACAAACTATACGTTCTGTTCAAGTTAGGTTTAAAGAGCATATAACTCATACTGAGTTTGGTGGAACAGAGGAATCATGTGTAATGTTGACTTGACCAAAACATTAGTCAGTATTTGTATTGGTTACATTTCCTTTAGGTTTTAGTTTTATTCAGTCCCTGAAAAAGAAAAGTGAATTGGACGTTTAGTGAAGTGTTTCGACGTTGGTGTGTTTCAAGAACAATAAAGGAAATATTGGTCGTACTCCACATTCGAATCTCTCCAGGTTATTATATATGTATATATATATATATATATGTATATATGCCCCCCCCCCTTAGAAGGATTAGTTCAATGCATGCATTATTATTAAACTACTCCATCAGATAGGTTTATTCTATTCAAGGCGACGAATTTTACTTTACAAGGGGTTTAACGAATTATATTTTCTTCTTGGCTTGGTACTAAAATTTACTTTTTAGTCCTTTATTGTTCTACCTTATAATTAAATTCACTGGTGTGACGTTCCTCAAATCACACACCCTAGTTTAAAATGATATGTTTTCATTCGTAATTTCAAGATGTTTTAAGGAAGAATTTTAACTATTCCAATAGCTTAAAGTGATAAAAAGTAAATCTGTTTACCATGACGGTAATAGTAACCAGTGCTTTTTAGTGGTTCCATTGTTATTTCTCTTCTGTGTCAATTTAGGCGATCTATTCACTATCAGTAAAATCATTTTAAATTATCATAAGATATTTTTCACGACCTTATTGAAAATAATTTTCAACTTCACCGTACGTTATTGTGTATAATATATATCCACTGTTTTCTTAAATGTTTCGCAAACAATTGGTTGGCTCGATATACTTAGTGCACCGCACTATTACATAACGATTTTATCACTTGCCCAATAGATTTACATTTGCAGATTTCACCGATTCTTAATCAAATGCCTCGGCCGGACTATGAAAATTTATTGTGATCTCAACCGCGATAACTCTTTGTAATTACTACATATCATTCTTTGGTTAACTGTATATTGCGTATTTAATTAATTTTGTACGTTTTCAACCGTTTACTACTGTTTAAATATAATAATGTTAGTAATTATTTAATTAGTAAATTCGACTTGTCTTCAATTATGAAAGTTTCCCACAGTAATATATGTGCATGTTGGTCAGTTAGGTACTAAAAATTAGGTTAGTTTAACTATTGGAAGCTGAGTACCATCAAATTCAGACTATTGCGCTACCTACTGGTCAAAAAAAGAAAGAAAATTTCGTGTTAATGATTACTCGCAATAGAAGAGTCAGGGATGAGTTGACTTCTTTATTAGGAATATTTTTTAAAAATAAATTTCTTTAATAACGAAATGTTTGAAGATTTTTAGTAGGGATAAATTTTAAATACAATAATGTGATATTAATTATTGAATTAATTTGTACCCACTATGGATTACGCCAAATTAATTAGAAAAAATTTGTTTGTAATAGAAGTACGTTCGCTGTTGTTACTGCTGTCAACTCTCGTAGGTTATTGGCAAAAACATTGGCGCGTAAAGCCAAAGATCCCGGGTTTGAATACCGATGAGGGCGCGACAGAAGTAACAAATTTTTATTCATTAATTTGAGGTAATCTGTAGTGGGTATAAATTAATTCAATAATTAATATCGCATTAATGTGATTATACTTTTGTTTTTATTTTCAAAAAAATGGTAAAGACGGTCATTTTTAATTGAATGATATTTAGACAAAACACAGGGGTCTAGACTTCCTGCATGGCTTTATTCAACATTGTATTATCTTGTTTTAAATGGGATAGTTGTTTAAGCAAATATTCATATTCAAGAGCATTAATTAATTAAGGAGCTCAATTAATCGATGACAAATTAATTAATTAATATTAAATTAAGTTAATATTAAAGGTAATAGCGAAAATTAATTACGTGTGCTGTCATTGCAAAAAAATGTTACATAAGTAAGAAGTTTAGAATAAAACCGTAACATTTATGGAGAAGGTCTGCAAAGTTTTTTTTTAAAAAAATGAGGTTTTTGTGACATGTACATTAAGTAATAGATATTATTAAAATTTAAAGACTTGGTAGTCGGAAATTTATGAAACATAATGAAAAGAACTTAGTTAAAAGTAGCTATTTTTTGTTCTTAGTATTATAAACATTATTGTATATTAGTTCATAACTTTAGTATATCTTGCATGTAAAAACATTTAGTAAACCGCGAACGTTGTATGAAATAAGGAAATCACAATTTGGTGTAACTTCTATAAATATATAATTTGAAAATTGGGGAAATCCCCTTAATATACGAAATCAGTACCTATATAGTTCTTTAAGTGAAAACATTATTCAAATTTGCCTTTCGTACATAATTTAATAAACAAGTTCATGGAAAAATTGTTTACTTATTCATATTCTAATGAATTATAAATTGAGTCTTTGTATCATTAAATGACTTGCAATGTCATTTTTGTATGAAACCTGTACTTTAAGTATGTAAAAAAACAATAATAATAAAGGTAGTTAGTATATAACTTTGTTTTTCCGTAAAGTCCCGATTTAGTCCTTGTCGTTTCCTAATTGTCATAATTTCGTTAATATAAATCATTCCTCCTAGTCACGTTTATCACCAAGGTTTTAATCGTATGGTAAAAAAATTGTGTTTGTTTTTGTACGTATATGTTTTATTTGTATGGAAAAAACAGTTTCAAACATGAAACAACGACAACAACAGTATCAACTGACGAAAAATTATCGGTGTAAAAATAATTATTTAACAATTTGTTGTTGTATTGGGCCTTCTAAGAAAACTATGACTAAGGGCACTAATAAATGTCTTTCACCTTTTAAATTATTTTTATCAGTGCATTGGGATTCGTCCCCAAGAGGTAATTAGCGCTTATCAGCAACACGAATTCGTCCCCGTTTGAAGAGCACTCCTTTATTAATTATACACGGATTGGCTCTCATGGTTTACGCGCTATTACCCAGAAAACGATGGTAGCGTTGCCATATCTGAATTTAATTTTATTCGGCCCACCCTAACATTTTCCAATTTAGAAAGATACTTTTATAAAATAAACTGCATTTACTTAAAAATGTTGTTAGAAGTTTGACAAAAAGGAAGTTATTTATACATTTGTTGTTGTTGCCCTACTTAAGAAGGGGTAAAATAAATTACAACAACATTTTATTGGATAATTATAATAGTCGATTATTGGTATGTCCTATAGGCAACAGGAAGGGGTTTACGGTAAGAAATAAGGTGTCAATAGTTGTATATCATTTTAAATTTAATTTTCATAAAAAGTTAACAGATGAAAGTTCGCGGTGGAAATGTGGGCAGCATAATTGTAAAGCATTTATAAAAACTAAGGGCGAACTTGACGGAGTTCCTTTAATATGGGATTGTGTTCTTATACACAATCATAAAGAGGACAGGAATAGAAGAAACTTACCTACTTAAAAAGGTAAGGCTTAATTGTGGCTTTATTTAATATCATTGTTACCTCATTTTTATATTTTGACAAAATAAAATTCATATATGATATTTACCACTGTCTTTTATTCCAACTTACAAAAGTATCACAAAAAGAAATATACTTCGATGATACATGGCAACCATGTACGTTATTCTGCTTTATTTTGTGCTTTTCTGGGAATTTCCAATAAAACTGTCGCGGGTACGAATTCGTGTATTTACTTTTCATAATTACCAACCTACATTGTGGGGACGAATTCGAGTGCAGCCATTTTTATTTTTAACAATACTATCAGAACAGATAACTTTTCGAGTTTTCTTTTGTTTAGAAATATGAGCTAAGTGTACCTACTCCTGTAAATAATTACTCCAGTATTAATTGATCAGGCTGGAATGAAACTCACCTTATCTCAAAAATATCCGAAAATTTAGTATTTTAATTCTTTGTAATGAAATGGGCGACTGATGTTATATATGTATATACTTATATGTTAATCTTCTGTGTTTTCAATTAGTTATGAGTTAGAATTTACACAAATGTTTATCGTATTTAGCAAAAAAGTACGTGTGAAATGTTAATTTTATAAGGCTATTTTAAGCTATTAAATTATAAGGATGTACGTATTTAGTAAGTCTACATGAAAACGTATTCTTTTGGAAGTGTATATTAGGTAAACGTGAACATAAAGGTAAATTGTTTTGTTTTCTGAATTTTCTTTATTGATGTGCTGAATAAAATCCACATTTATTAATATCCATACATTTACTATATTAAAATCCTTACATTTATAAATCCTGTGTAAAAAATCTCACCCTGAAGATTTCGTATTAAATATGTAATGTGAATTAATTTTTACCAACTATAGATTACCTCAAATTAATGATGAATAATGCAAATCGAACCCGGGACCATTGGTTTTACGTGCCAATGGTCTGACCACTAGGATACGAGTGGTGACACCAGTAGAAACAACAACGAACGTACTTACAAACTCCTAGAATTTTTGAAATTAGTGTATTTTACTATTATTATTATTAATTATTAATAATTAAATATTATGAGCCTTTCTTGTAGAGATTAAATTTAATACAATTAATGAGAAAAAATTGGCTTAGTGGTCAGAGGATTGGTGCGTAAAGCCGAGATCCCGGGTTCGATTTCCGGCCAGGGCGTGACAACAGCAATATCTTTTCTTAATTAATTTTAAGTAATCTGTAGTTGATAAAAATTAATTAAAAAAGTATATATTTACAATACTGTACTGAAACTAAATATTTCATTATTAATGATTGAAAATGTATTTATTATCCTCTTTTAATAATGGATTTCTCAACTCCACCCTATGCGCTTTCAACTCCCCAATGGTTGTTTTAGAATTTTACGTCTATCACACACAGGTACGTGTTTATAATAGATAGCATCTGAGATACACGATACGTACATATAATTATTCAAAAAAGATTAGGTGTATATTCAATCAATTGCAACAGTGTTGCACATCAATCAAATTGGATTTAGAAGGTCAATATTTTGTTACGGTCTGTACAAGATCGTGACTGAAAAATAAAATGCAAGGTTAATTTCACTAAACTTTTCTTTCGTGGTTGTTCAAGGATATTTCACAATTAATTCAGGTTTTCTTGATATACCCTTGAACTTGATCCATTCTGATCAGTCGATTCCATAAACAAATGTATAATTGATTGTTGCAACAACTGTCCGATGTTTAAATTCGACAACATGAACCAGACAGCTAGACACGAATGTACAAATTAATTCGTATAGGTACAATTCGGTTTTAGGGCACTAATATTCGGAAAATTTGGATATGGTTCTTTTATTTATTATCCGTGTTGTGGCAACTCTGTCTGTCTGTGAGAAACGAAATGAAATGATCACTGACATGCATAACGTTGAGAACCTATTTAGAAGTATTAGCTGTTCCAAATTCAGATAACTTACTACTCGTATTTTTAATAGTAGTAATGCGAAGAGATACTCTCATTTTTTGTGTTTCATTCCCACCAGCTACTCGTGCTGGTGGGCGAGCAGTCCCTTCGACCTACACTGCAGTGCAAAGCCGGAGGGTAGGGCGTAAGGCCCTCTTCAGCCTCCTTTCAGGAATCGTGAATCGGAAGGACATAGAAAATGTTAATCTTTGTAGTGTTTACAGTTTTCAGTTCGACATCAAATATCTCAATATGAAACTTTGAGAAGGGAAATACCATCAACAGTGAATTGTAGTAATTATATAGCGTTGTTTGAGCTTTGCAAAGGAAATTGCAAAGAAATTGCTTCATCAAGACAACGCACCGTGTCACAAGTCATTTGTCATCAAAATAATGTCTAAAGTATACGAATTGAACTTCGAATTGCTTCTACATCCACCGTTACCATCCACCATCACATTTGGCTCCTAGTGACTGGTGGCTGTTCGCACACCTCGCTCACCGACAAGAAATTTGGCTCGAATGAAGAGGTTATCGCTGAAGCTGAAGCCTATTTTAAGAAAAATGATAAATTTTTCTACAAAAGTAGTATTGAAATGTTAGAGTGGTACTGGAATGATTGTGTTGCTGGAGATTGCGTGATTAATAAAGTCAATTTCGAACAAAAAAAAACGTGTTTTCTTTGTGAGGCCCGGGAATTTTCATCCCATGTGTTAAGTATCTAAAAAACAGACAGATGGAACGTATACAATGGCGGCTCTTAGTTGTCCATGGGACTCTAAAAAAATTTTTCTTTTAAGTTAAATAATAACTAATCGTTTATGAATAAATACCTGTAATTGGTTGCAACAACAACAAATAATTAACGTTTTTGCAAAAGTGCGTTTAATTGTTTGTTTTTGTTAAAGGACTTTAACCAATAATAATTATACTTGAACGTAGATGTTTTATTAAAATTATAACGTAGTATCTTAAAAAAGTCAGTAAATGCGTCAGATCAATTTTTGGCGTAATTACAAGTAGGTAAGAATAATATAAAAACAAAATGTACCCAGTCACAGACATTTATTAATTGTACACAATAAAAAACTTGATAACGTTATATTCAAAATGAATCAATGAATAATAAAACCAGAATGGCAATAAATTAAAACAAAAACAAGTCGTTAAAGTTTGTCAATTTACAGACAGTTTTACGAAGAAATGTTTACAACCTGAAATTTATTACTTAGTAATTATAGTGTATTCCGTTTTGGTAGTTAACAACGGCCCTAGGTTGATAAACTTGTATAAAATTCTAGAAAAAGTGAACAAACTTGGCGAGAAATGTAGTAGGTACAAAGTTTAGAAAATATGTTATTCCTACGTACTGTTTACTTGTATAAATTTTGTTTTGTTTTATGTCGCAAATATACAGTACGTTCAAAATGAACAATTCAAAATATCTACTTGCCGGTAAGGCAATTAAGTACTGAAACATTATATATTTAAGAACAAAAATAAGTTTTTGGTCAAGTAATTTATCGCAGCTATCAGACGTGGATCGCGATTTCGATATTATTAGATCTCATCAGCACGCCATACGTAGATTCGATAAATTACTGACCAAATCGCTGGAGCTCGGTGGAAAGCGGATTTAAAAAAAACGTTGAAATGGCAGTACGTCACCATCTACCTGCTATAGTTATGAAATACGTCAATAGCAGTAAAAGCAGGTAGATGGCGACGTACTGCCATATCAACGTTTCATTTTTATTTGTTGCTTTTATTCTGAAATGTCATTAAAGTTATACTGTTTATTCTGCTTTACGTTTATTGTATTTTACAGTTGCCTATAAACTACTTAATACTTAATAATCTGTTGTTGGTTCCATTCTCCACCAAATAAAGCATGTCAATATCCGACAGCAACTAAACAATGTTTTGGTAATCACAGCCGACCACAAATTAATACATGAACTTTGATTAGACGAAGTTCGTTAAAATTTTATGAAATACAAAATATTTCAAAAACTACTGATGTTAGTTAAAAATCAGTCAATACACAGTCCAAAGTAAATAAAATTAAAATTTCTGGGTTTGATATATACGTGCGTAAATCGCGATGTGTACATATCGTAGTGTAGACATTCTGTCTTATATTATCTTATAACGGTGGTTGGTCAAGAATTTACATCGTTCAGGTTAATTTAAGTTGGCATTTAACCGCAGACTCAACGACAACAATAAAGACAAGAAGAATCGGACTCGAAATCGAAAGCGCGTTCCACTAAACAAAGTTTACGGTGACTCGACCTTGATGGTGTAATAATTTTCTTTCATACTTGACATGATATCATCGTATTATATATTATTAAACGGTGTAACTTTTTAATAACAATAACACCTGACAAAGACCATCTTCCACGTTTTATTTATTATTAAATTGCGAAAGGATTAATTGTTAACGTTTCGCTCTTTTATCGTAATGTTCTATGATTATATAGAACGTATTTTTGCGCTATGTTTACTATTTAGTCAGATAAATGGTAATTAATAATAAATATACAAATGGAGGAGATACACAATGAATGAATATGACTGTCATTTAAAAACCAACCTCTGCACGTGTCACATAATTATGTACCTAATGACATGTACAATTTTCGTGTTATTAACAATTAACTGTTACATTATGCATTAACGTATCATTGACGTTACTCAGGTTTGTAGCTTCTGCTGTTGTTAGTATTTTTTGTTTTAACGGAAATATCCATATAAATATATTATGTAAACGTTATTATGTGTTAATTAATTTAGTTTTTTTTGAGAAGGACTATATTATTAAATTCCTAATAAATCTGAGAAAATAGGAATAGGTTTAAAATTATAAATTCGATTATATACGTCAGATAAAGTACGTGGTTTTATGAATTTTAATGGAATAGGGGCAAAGTTTATGCACGAGTCTCGTTTTCAGCACGTTCTTGTGTTATTTCATTCTCGCTTTAAAACAACTTTCTGTTTGGCCTATGTAGGTTTTATTGAAAAAGTTAATTATCGGTTTGTACCAGTAAAACACAGTATGAAATCGTTTACGCAACTGTACCAGTAAAAAAAACATCAATTAAACAAAATATTAGTAGATATATAGTAATTTCGGATTGAGCGGGTTATCCATAGCAAGGCTTATTGTTGTAATGAAATATAAGTTTTTTTTTTGAAGACGTTTGCTAATTAGATTGAAAAAATTGCGTACAAACCTGGAACTTAGAGTTGTTGGCCATAAACTATATGGGTATACATGTACAGACCTTTGCAATTTCCTGTCTAGTTAGAATAAAACTTAATTAAGGATAATTAGCGATTTCGGTATCTCGCTTTAACGCTCTGGAAAATATTGTAGCATATGTTGCAACATTATCCACGAATACTATATGTCCATGTATGTAACATCCTTTTGAAATTAATATTTTTAACAATCGAAATGCATGATTTGTGCAAGTTCAAATACTTGATAACCATGCCAGTTACAAGTTGAATTATTTTTGGCTCTCTTTATCAGAAGATACAAATTTGTTTCAAACATTATATAATCTATCGATTCTTGCAGAGGGGGTAGTTACTGTGAGTTAAGCGTGTGAATAAATTATTCAGATTTAATTTATAATTACCATACAAACACAAGAAAATCAAATTGAGTTCTGTGGAAATGAATTTTAATAACAACATAGAGACAATGGCTGCCATCTTGTGGATTTTAGCCGCAACAGAAGATATCAAACTAGACAAGCCCTCTAAGAGGTATTTAAACTTGTCCAGCTAAATCAACAACGCAGCCTACATACGTGAATTCACTTAGAGTTTACAATAATAATTATTATGCTTTTGGTCAGAAATTTATAATTAATTTATAATTTACGGAATATTTCTACTTGGTCAGTAATTTATTGAGACTGCCTATGGCACGCTGATGAGCTTCTAATAAGGGCGAAATCGCGATCCGTGTCTGGTGGTCTCGATAAATTTCTGACCAAAAGCATAATAATTGTTTTTGAAATAAATTTTGCCTAAAATTATATATTTTGTTACCCATAAATTATAGAAAATTTGAAAATACATTCAATTCTATTTCTTCCTTTTCTAGCAATATTATTTTACTGGTGCAGCTGAAGGTTAAAATATTTTATTGTTGAAATGAACACTGATATTTTGCCTTTGTCATAAGATTTCTTCAGGGTCGATTACAATTTTTTATTAAATTAAGCTGACCATCTATTATGTCAGTATGTATTATCAACCAGTGGAGAGATAGCTTTAAATAAAATGGAAGATGAATTGATAGATGAGTAAGGATATTTAGGAAGTAAGATAAGACAGGATGGGAAAGAAGTATAGATGTAAAACAAAGGATAGCGCTGGGTCGACTGACCTTTAATAAAAGGAAATTAGTTTTGTCTTTCGAATCGGCTAACTTTGAAACTCGGATAAGATTATTAAAAGGAAAAGCAAATGTTGGAAGCGTTTAGGATGTGGTATTATAGGTGGATGGTAAAAATACCGTAGAGAGAAAATGTTAGAAATGATGAGGTATTACAAAGACTAGAAGAACAAAGGTCGCTGTGGAAGTCAATAAGAAGAAATGGAGATACGATGGTAGGACACCATCTGAGACATGAAGGGCAAGATATATACATATTAGAGGGAGAAATAGTATTTCTCAAATGTGTAATTTAGATAAATTTGTATCTTCCTATGAAGGTGCATTTTTTAATAATAGTAAAAAAATAATTTGAATTATATTTGCACCTTCGTCTAATAAATTATTTTTATAAATATTGTACTTATTGGTTTCGATTTCGTATATGGGCAAAAAGTTGTACAGCACGATAGGATACAATATTATTCAATGATAAAAGTAGGTTTATTTTACTTATGTTTAATTTTGATCGAACAAAAAGCTAAATTTCTAATTTGCTTCCCGCCATTATAAAATAGTACCTTTAAAAAAAATTGTTGGTCCATAAAATTTCAACTTGCAAAAAAGTTTGGACAACGGTACGGTGGCACGCTTCAAGTTTCATTATTTAACTATTTATCTCTCCACATTCATTGTACAAAAGAGTTGGTTTACGTAATTATTATTTTTGTTCGTATTTTAATAAGTAAATATTCAAATTTGAAGCTTGAAGAAGTTCAACTCAACTTTCTAAAATATTCTAGTTCGAAGTGCTATTTGTTTCTTAGACGAAAGCGAATATTTATTTACGTATATCTACAGTAATTCACTTTAATGACATATATTGCGTAGGAGGTTTTGCATGATGAATAAATTGTATCTTTTTTAATAATTGTCTCTGTTTTTATTTAATTTCGCAATTTGGTGTATAATGGAAATGTTACACGGTAAAAATCCACTGCTATGATAAATAAATAATAATAGTTGATGCCGTATCACATGCATATTATTGCATGTGTAATTTTTATTTCGCGAATATTAACAATTTAATGCGTTTTAAATTGTTTATTGAATGGAAACTAATTAGGTAAAATTGTTTTATTCACTACAATGATAATATTGTAGCATGTATGTGGTGTCCAATTAATTTATGTTCTATTGAAAAATTTTCTTTTACTGTTCAATTTCATTGAGACAGTAACACACAGAAAATCGGTGCGTCCTATTTGCGGTCAGTCCATCGAGCGGTCAGTAAATTTTTCGGTCAAACCTTTCTTGAATGTAAAAATGGAGGAAGGGTAAAATTTACCTGTCGATTTTGCGGTAAAAAAAGCGTTTCACGTGTAAAATGTATACACCTTTATTTTTAAAAACAAATTGGTTAGGTTAGGTTAGGTTAGGTTAGGTTAGGTTAGTTAGTAGATTAATAATAACAATGTATTTATTAAATTCTTTCACGTGTATAATGTATACTTCTTTATTTTTCTTATATTTCTTTATATATGTATATTTTTATAAATAGATATTGACAAAATAAGCTCCATGTTAGTTGTGTTTTATTGGTATTCGAATTTATGACCGCATATTCCACAATCTTGTGTTACCTTGACCCCAAAATCGACATAATTACATGAGATGGAAAAAGTGACCGCTCAATCTACAATTTTTACGTTTTACCGCAAATTACACGACCGCTCGATCCATACAACCCAGAAAATCGACTTTATATATGGGGTCATTCCGGCAAGGGAGTGAGAAGACGAACATATATTTTAATTTTAAACTAAATAATGCCGTTTAATTGTTTACTATAATATACAAGTATGAAAGTCGTTAATAATTATAGACATTTCATATTAAAACTCGATATCAATAATAAAAAGTGAATGGGTTATTACATATACAGTTTCAAAGAATTTTTGGATATCTCATATTATGTTACATATTTGATATTAGTAGCTGTAATATGTTGAAATTACATTTTTATAAATTAATAATAATAAATAAGGCGTCAAAAAAGTATTTTAATTCTTCACAACAATTGTTTCGCCATACATTGGCTTATTCATGTGGAAGAAATACTGATAAACTAAAGAACAAAAATGTTTATGTAAGTGCTAAGGTATGACAGACAAAAGAGGGGGGGTATTATTGAAATTATAAGTTAACGTTCAACAGGGAAGAATTGCTTGTTTCTACTTTATTATTAAAAATTATTCATGTTACAGTTGCCTCGCCTTGCAAAGACTTCTTTTGGTGGAAGAAAATGCGAATAAAATTTATTCAAAATATTGCTTAGATAGTAACGGTTCTTGAACATATATGCAATTTTATTCGAAGCAATAAAGTGTAAATATAAATATGGAATCAATAGAAACAACTACTCCGAGGGTTAATACCCCTACCGGCATTAAATTACACTGTTGATTCCGATGGATCCATAGACGAAGATATAACATATTCAAAAAAAGAAGAAGGCATTAAAATCTTTTTCCGTCTAAATTTTAAGGATCACAGATTTCACATTTGGAACGCGTCCTACATAGTAGGCACAGCGTACCGAAAGCCATATCCCACGACCGGTTTCGACCTATCGGGTCTCATCGGGTGGGCGCTGGTAGAAAGGCCTTTACAGGCTATAATTTAGACGAAAAAAGATTTTAATGCCTCCTTTTTTGAATATGATTATCTATCGGAGCATATCTATTTAAAGATACTGTATTTCGATACTAATTATTTTCTCGCCACTCACGTTTTATTAACTTCAATCTGATTGCTAATTGTAATATCCAATTGTATTTGTTAATGTAAGTACATATTTTTCGTTTAGTTAAGTAAAACTTCTCTAAGAGCCCTTAGTATTTAGTAACTATCCTGTAAAATTTTGTTTATATTTTATTCTTCGTAATTAAGTTAATCTAAATCGTAACAATTGTAGTGTGAAATATACAAAGATTATTTAAAGCTGTTGTGTTCTTTATGTATAATTCAAGTAAATAAAGTTTGTAGTTACCATTCTACTGTTATGTTGTATAAATTTTTCTCTTTACTCAGAAACCGTATATAGAAGTTAATAATTCATGAATTCGTAAAAACATACGACAAATTATTGTAAGGGTGTCTAAAATAAATGAAAAATAAAACATTTTTTCATTTAACTGTACTAAACTAAATGTTAACTAATAAAACAAAAAAATATGTTTAAAATATTTCCAGTAGTTTTTAGTTTGGTCCTATCATTTTATTTATATAGATGATTTGTTTTATTTTTAACTCCAGAAGCACTTATTTGCATTTTTATTTATATTATAATTATAGGTTATAATTTTGATTAGTTTATTTAATAAGTAAGCTGTTACTGGTACGAATCACATTTAAGTTTTAATAATTGAAGCTTAATGAGGAAATTGTTCGTTTTAGGTAGAAAATAATTTATTAAAGTTGAGTTAATTATTTTCTAACTACATACCTAGTTCGTTAAATTTGGTTCTAATCAATTTATTTTCTTTAATTTTTTTGAAGTTATCGCTTCATTTTTTTTTTTTTTAATAAGTAACCCAACCGCGCAAGGTTAATAAACCATACTGATCCTTATTGGTGTTGACATCGTCCAATGCTTGTAGTCATTGTCAAGAGGAGTGAAAGGATTGGTTTTAAAAGCATTAAATGTGGTGAATTTTAAACATTTCATGGGACTCCAGGCGAATTTCAATGAATGAATAAAAGAACAATTGAATGCTGTTATAAAATGGCGAACAAACAAGTGGGAATTAGCTTTTGGATTTAATGTTATTGTAAACATGAAAGTACAAATAGAAGCAATACATATAGCAATTAATGTCTGTGTTTTTGCCTTTATTGCATATTTGATGAAAACGTTATTAGGGTTGATTGCAAGCTAATCATCACAGTAATCACATAATCAAGGATCGAAAATGAAAACAGCAAAAAGGCAGTCAATTATATAGCTTTAGAATTAGCTTAGCAGGTCATGATATTAACACATCTTAATCTTAAAAAATAAATTTTTTGGCTTTTTTAATAGCAGTACGACTTGAAATAATAGGACAAAAGCTAAGAGAGTTAATCGCAAGGTAGTTTTTGTCGCTAAATTAGAATCTGGCCTCAGGATTGCCTCAGCACATCAAGATTTTAAAGCATCTTAATCTCAAAATATAAGTGATGCTATTTTAGTTCATTGGCTTATTTGTTTGTGATAAGGATATCTCGAAATTGGAATGTGCTACTATAAATCTGGAGACGGATTTGCAATCGAAAAATACAACGAAAATGATTACTCTTCTCATCGTGTTTTCTTTTCAGCCCGCCATTTTATTTATCATAAATCAGAAATCAGAAATCAGAAACGTTTAGAAATTAATAATTATAATAAATTAGGAATTTCATTGAACAATCAACTAGAAGTGAATAACTCCCCTTTATTAAATTTATGTTTCAAACCCCCTCTTTAGCTTTGTATTTAGTATGTAAAGTCTGAAAAATGTAGTATGAGTTATTGTATTTCATCCACCTGATGAAGCTACAGTGTGGTGAAACGGTCGTTGTGGACTTTTAAAATAAAAAAAAATTGAAACTTTAAATGAGTGTTTCTTTTTTTCTCATTGTTAATGTGATATTCATATACACATTAGACTGTATTAGATAAACAAAGTTAGTAAAAGAAACAAAAACGAAAACAAAAACAAAAGTTATTTTTATATACACATGCATCTCATTGGAACAACCTTGTAAAAATTATTAAAAGAAACATATTCTTTCACGTTTATGAGTGACAAACATTTCGCACTTGTATTTTCATGTACGAATGAGGGTCAAATAACGTTCAAGTCTTAAGACACAGACGTTAAAGTAGGTTAATTTACACTACGTATAAACACGTTAATGGATAGGTAATTGCTTGTGCTTGGGCATAATAATGGTAATAATAATGAAATAAAAAGTATTTGAAATTTCCCGCTAAAGTTATTCGGTAAGTACGCCTAACATTTAAATTATATATACACATATATATGATATATTTGCATGTATTATCTACTAAAGCTAACAGACTTCCTACCGTGGAACGTTGTTGTAATATAACGAATGAACTTATAAGTTTATGTGCATGGTGTTTCAGTTGGTTAGACTACGATATTGGAAGCTTTAATTGTTATAGTTTATATATTTAAATATAGTGTATAATAACATACATCAACGTAAATCAGTAAACTACGTTGAGCCGGAATCTAGCCTAAAAGTACTCGTTATTTCAGAATGTTACATTTTTGAGATATCCTAACCTCCAATCTCAAATACAGTTTTTTACCTTTTACCAAGACAGCCATTTCCCAGTTATCTTTTATCGTTGAATTAGAATCTGAAATCAGAAATGCCTTGGAACAAGAAGATTTTGAAATATACTAATCCCAAAATTGAAATTTTCTAAATTTGGCTTGTTTAGTTTTAGGATTAGGATACTTATCTCAAAATTACAATGTGCTAGAGATTTTCTGGGACCAGTTCGAGTTCGGCGTTGGGGAGTACATAAAAAATGATTACCTTTTTCTAAATCTTCTTTTCGACTTCCTATAATGGTGCTTTCGAAGAAGAGAGGGTGTTTAATAATGATAATATTGT
Organism: Agrilus biguttatus; assembly: GCA_963921985.1. Classification (NCBI taxonomy): domain Eukaryota; kingdom Metazoa; phylum Arthropoda; class Insecta; order Coleoptera; family Buprestidae; genus Agrilus; species Agrilus biguttatus. The sequence continues at coordinate 31,169,459 of OY998120.1, read as the reverse complement.
TATCTCGCATTGAAAAGAAGAAAATCGAACAGAGAAATTGTTTTCGATGTATTTTTCGAATGCCAGTGTGAATATCCTAATTATAAAACTAAACATTTGCTTGTTGGTGTTCATAAATTTTTGTTGGACATCCCTTGCTGTAAAGAATGATTTGGAAACGATTATAGTATACTGATAAAACCAACAATTCATATAGAATAAAAACCAGGCCCATAATGGTAATAATAAGTTAAAATCTGTAAAAGATCCTTACACAATAAATATCTTTTTCGTTCTTTGGAGTGTGTAACTATTTCTATATAAATAATTATTTTTAAAAAATTTATAAACATTGAAATTTTTGGAACCACCCTTACAGTCAACATCATCTGTGATCTAGTAAACTAGGCAGTAATCAATGAAACTTTTTTAGTAAATGAATTATAACAATAGACTGTCGATTGTTGAAATCGTAGTTTGCTTGTTGAGGCTTGATCAACAATTAGTAAAACATAAATTATCTTGGATTGTTAACTAATTGTAGTGCCAATATGTAATTAATCATATTAGTAAGGGAATAATTATTGATTCGGTTTTATCATCAGATCACTGAAGATGAAGTAAGGAAATTATGGCGAAACAAGTAAGTGTGGAGTAACTACGATTGCAACTTTAACGAGCTATTTAAATGTTACACTCGGTATAACAAGTGATAGAAATTGTCGATACTTTGCAGCACCAAAGTAAAACAATATCGAAAGCGTAAGATTGAAGCCTATCTCTTTCTCCCTCTCGATTATGCAATCTAGTGACCTGGATAACTAAGAAGTTTTTCAACGTTACACTGCACCGACTTAAATCGCTTAGCGTGGCTAGTGAGACGGTGGGGTGGACGTTGTGACTGAGGCGACTAGCTGGCTACTAATATCATTGAACGTGTCGTAATACCGCGTGCTATATTAGACGAATAACAACAACAAAAGAACAACGATCATTGTTTAGATGAGAAACTTTAGATCTCTGATGTTTGTTGTAGGTAGTTTAATTAATGGTAGCTATATAGACGAAATAGGGAAAACTGTTTTTACCTAGTTTCAGGAAATTGACCAGATTTATGTCTCTCACCAAATAAATGTAATTTCTGTTATAACTAAAAAAATACTCTTGCGTTGAAAATGTTCACTCGTAAGTCAGCGAAACACGTGTCCGCATTTTTTTGTGTTGTGGTAAATTGGTTTAAGACATTTTTTGAATTTTATCGGTTATAACTATTGTTAATTCTACAATAAATGAATAAATTTCGGGTAGTTTTCTTTTAAAAATAATGTATCTGGTTAGAGTGCATTCTAAAGTTTTAAATAGCCCTTGTAATGGTTTTAATATACGTAATAAATGTTCAAGTGAAGAGCTAGCCGCGTGGTCGCTGCACGTTTGTCATCTCGAGTGGGTTGCCATGACAATTGTTATGCTAGCGGTAAATTTGCAAGCCTCTCGCTCCGCACCCATCCCCGAATAGGGAAGTCATTACGGCGGGATTGCAACTGCATGCTCTCTGTACGTATACATTTTTTACAGTACCGTACTGGGAAAATTATAATATTATAATTTTGCCACTAATTAATTACAAATTAATTCAATAATTAATATCAGATTAATGTATTTAAAATTTAACCCTACTAAAAATTCTTCAAATACTTCATTAGTAATGATTAATAATAATATACATTGATTTCGATGTTCTGTGACTCGTAGCTTAGTGGCAAAAGCATTGGCGCTTAAGGCCAAAGATCCCAAGTTCGAGTCCTGGCAAGGGCATAATCGCAGTAACAAAAAAAAATTCCTCATTAATATGGGGTAATCTGTAGTATGTACAAATTAATTCAATAATTAATATCACATTGATGTATGAATTGTGTGCTAGCCTGTGCGCAATTTACATATATTTGTTCACTATTGTTATTTTTGGGGATACTTAGTATTCCAATGCTTAGCTCGAAATATTCATACTGTTCGATACATTCCTTGGCACATGTTCTGATGGATTGTACCTAATTCTTGGTTTAGTTTTTGGATTTTTGCTACTCTTTAGTGATCTGTCTTCACCTATTTTTGATGACCACTGCTACTACTACCGTAGTTTAGGACTACAAATAAGGTACCATCATAAACATTTTTATAGTTTCAAACTGTTGGGTATTGTAAAATAATAGAAGGATTGTTGTAACGTTTACGGTGGTTAAGTAATATTTGAACGACCCCTAATTAGCTTTGTGTGCTGCATAACATACGTTCCAGATAATTTCCTCGTTACAATTTGATGATTTTATGATACAGTTGGATGCTATGAGGTCAGAAGAAATCTTCTAAAATAGCGAGTTTCCATTCATGATGCGAAAGTACAAGAAAAATTGACATAAATTCGTACGGGTTAAAATTTTTAGGTAAAACTCAGTTTTTAGTTGTCATAGTGATTGAGATCTTTAAAAATATCGTCAAAACTGATTTTCTTGTAAATTTATGACTTAGTTTCATTTAAACATGGCCAAGAATTATACGCTTATGATTTATTTATTCATTATACCCTCTTTAATGCAATTATACAAAAATAGAAATTGTAGGAATAACTGGTGATTTTTAACAATATTAATAAAAGGAGAGTTATTTTCTAATCATAACAAAAAATTACTATATGTATATAAATATGTTGTAATATGTATGTAAAAAAATAAAATTCTGTGAAGTGTTGCCTTTCTTCATGGTTTAATAATTTAATTCAATTATATTATTAAATATTGTGTATGAAAGCTAAAGTTTTGGTTCACTCTATCTACTGAAGGAATATAATGGCAATTTAAAATAAGTTTGGCGACCTGCGAAACTCGGTTCATTTATTTACTAAATTTGAATTTAACTCTGATGAACTTGATCATATCGACGTCAATACAGCAATTTTGAAAACACTTTTATTTTTAACGGATCGGATTATGTCTTACTCTTGGCCTTCGTAACGCGTGTGTGGTCTTGATCTTTTGTGTTGTGTAAGATAATTAGCAATAAATGAAGATTTTGTTGTTCATTATGAGAGACATAAAACTTTTAGCACTCTTTTGACACTCGCTAATTTGATATGAACTTAATATATGTCACCAGTTTCACAAAGATATCGTAGTAATAATGTTGTACGAATTCATATTCACGGTAAACATAATGAGCCATGCGTGGCCATCCTGGTCGATCGTCGGCTACCCTGTGGTAGCGTGGTGCGGTAACGTGGCGATCGATAAATGGGTGCGGACCTGTTTAGCGTCGTCCGTTGGTGGTTGAACGTTATTGCGACGTTAGTATAGCGTAGTATGTCTCGGGGGTGAAACGTGCGTATGTCGTACCGCATATTATCGATTATCATTTTTTGTTTTATTCTACCATAGACTTTTTCGTTTACAATGTACAGTTATTTGTTCTTTCATTGTTTTACATTCAAACTTGCATTCTGAAAAGCTTTTGATGCATCAAAAACCTCTAATAGGTAATGAATAAATAATTCTAATCTGACGCAGAGATTGTGTTGACTATATAACTCTGGAGAATGTCAAAATACATACTTAAATATGTTGCCATTCAGTGAGCTCGTAAGCTGGTACTTTACTGTTTCAAAATGTTATTATTGAAAACATTAAAATTCTTTAATATTAGTAAATTTGAATATCTATTAGTATTTTGGAAATAACCTTCTTTTCCTTAAGTGTATTCGACCAAGGTTAGACATATTATTGGGAAGATATTACAGTAAGAATATAATAATTAAATCTAAAGTTCAAGTTTGGCCTCGTGTCGAAGGTATCCCAAAAATTGCGATTTAAAGAACTTCTGCTTTTAATATACATTTTGGTACACGATCGCAAACTTAGAGCAAAAAATAACAGATTTTTCTGATTTTCCTTTATCAAAGATACATTATATTTGAAAAATTCTCTACCTTAAAAGGTATCCTTCCAGCTATTAATAATTTAAGTAGAATTCATCATCACATGAACTCGCAAAAATATTTTTTCTACTATGAAGAATATATTCATATTTAGCAGAATTTTCATAATTTATAATTATACCGAGAAATTAAGTTACGATGTAGCGTAATCTCATGATATTGCCGCTTACATAATATATACGTTTTGTTTTGATTAATTATTGCAACCCGATACTACTACTAAAGAGATATTTATTAACTTTGATATTCTTTTAAATGTATTACTCTTTGAATACATAAATTTTTAATGAACAATGTTCACGTGATATACACAAATTGTTATTGTTCGTGTGAATAATACCATACTTTATTACCTATTTTGTATTTTTGAGATATGACACGTGTAGTTTGGAGATTTTGAAGTTACAATTTATTTTTTATGAAATACCTAAGATTATTCTCGGATAATATTATTAAGATTTTGTAAATTAGTGTCGATAAATATTTAAAAGTTTTTGAAATAAAAACGGTAAAAATTTTTGAACACGCGTTTTCTCTCTTTTTAATTTAATACAACTGACGAAGGTTTTCTTCAGAAAATAATTTGAAATAATTGAATTTTGATTAAATACCCATAATCTAAATTACGTTTATTTGATTATATTTCAAAATCTATCATGTAATCATCAATACAAAATTCAATAAACATGAATTTCTCCGAGAATATTCTTGAAATTTAGACACGGATTCGAAAAGAATCAACATTCCAACTTTTAACCTTGATTAATTAATCAAGTTGAAGAAGCTTGGATCTTCTTTTACTTTCCGTTAAATTTCGCAATATTAAGTAATGTTTGATATTTCAAATGAAGTTGGTATGACTAATTTTCTGGTAGTTATTAAATAAGATGAGTACGAAAATGATTGAGAAAAAAATATGCACTAACAAAAGAAATTAACGATGAAATATTTACTTAATCAATATGCTATCTACCTATAAAGAACGATTATTACATTATTAGTCAACATTCATTTTTTTAGTAGCTGAATCTGTCAATTACATGTTACTTAATTTGACAATAAATGGCTTATTAACAAGTGAAACTTATTATCTCAATTATCCGTTGATAAAGTAATTTGATTAAAAATGTAAATGTCAAAAAGGGGTCAAATTCGGTATAAACGATGATCGAGGCTAAAGAGTTTGATGATTTATTGATTATTCAAACTTGCCAAAAGCTACAAATTCAGTTTCAAGGAACGTTACAAATTTTAATTGGCATTATCTCCGGGCGGAGTTGCCGTGGTCGATTTTGGTTTGGTTTGCCAGACGTTTCGTCCTCATCTACGGAGGACATCTTCAGTGGCGTGGTCGAAGTCTTCTCGGCGACGAATGCATTCGTCACAGATTCACTCACTTTTTATTGGTTCATCGATTCTATTTGATTAATAAAGTAGAATGAAATATTATTACCATAATAGTGGGTAAAAATGTGGTCAAACATAAAAGATAAATACGGTTGTAAGTTTCAAGTTTATTTATAATTGTCCACTACGACCATATCGCCACACCGTGGGTCCATCAGGTTGACGAAATAGAATAAATAAAATGCATTCAAATGCTTCAGGTCTTATATCATATTAAATTAGGAACATAATTACAAAACAGAAGTGGAATTAAGTTGTAATTTAAAAGTAACGGTCATTTGTTTACATGAAATTGATTATTTAATAGGATTCCTAATCTATTACCTATAATTGTTAATTTATAATTTTTCTAAAAGGTTTAATTTTTTATTGTTATTAGCTGTATGTAAAAATTTTAAATTTATGAGATGTGCGGCATATACCAAATTATATTTATTGGATTGATAACATTGGTGTTGTCCTTCGGGTGTACAGGCCATCGTTGGTTGGAATTTCTTACTAAAGTTTCGCTAGCGCGGGTGGCGATCTTCTTCAGAGGTCTATCCATTTTTGCTGTTGGTCGTAGACTACGAATTGTATTGTTTCTGATGATCTACTTCAGTGCCCTTTAGGCTCCCTCTCGATGTAAAACATTCTGAACGATAAATACAAGTTAGATAATACGTTAAATACAGAAATCTACAAATTCAAATGTGGCAATTGTAATTCGATACACATATGTAAAACTGCTCGAACATTTCAAGAACGTAGACTATGACCAACAGCAAAAATGGATAGACCTCTGAAGAAGCTCGCCACTCGCGCTAGCGAAACGTTAGGAAGCAGTTCCAACCGACGAAGGCATGTACACCCGAAGAAGGACAACCAATTCATCAACTGGCCGCGAAAGCCTTAATCAATTTGTCGGATTCATAACATTTTTATGTTCTTTAACACTTTCTTGAAATGTTCGAGTAGTTTTATATATGCATACCGAATTACAGTTGCCGCATTTAAATTTGTAAATTTCTGTTTTAAACTTATTATCTAACTTAACTTTATCGTTCAGTATGTTTTACATCGAGAGGGAGCCTAAAGGGCACTGAAGTAGGTCATCAGAAACAACACAATATTTGAATCTGATCTGAAAATTATGATCAATTACGAAGTTCGATATTTGAACAGGTCGCAAGGCCGTTCATGGCCCCACTTGACTTGTTAGTATCGACAAAAGTGCTTCCAGCGACAGCGCGACTGATATTTTGTAATAACTACTGTTGCTTAATAAATAAAGGCGCAAATGTGCGTAAACGAATTGTACAGATTTCATACGTCAGCGTGTTTGCATTCTTACATTTTCTTTTTAAGGTAAATGAAACGAATACCGATCCGATCGTACGTTTTAGTATTTTGAAAGCGGCGACGACATGAATTAACTAAAATCGATCTTTGTGTTGTGTATTCAACTATGAAATTGTGTAAACATGGGATCCACACAATTATTATATCATTTATGTGTATTTGCTATTTCTGATGAATTCATTATTACTACAGTACAGTCTCTGCCATACTTGAAAGAAAAGATTGTTAAAACTTAAGTATCCAAGTGCTTGAGGTTTCACATATATTGAATTAAATATTTTTTTGTTTGACGTAATTCTCGCAATAATCATTTAAATTATGTAGCTACTTCTTAGTGCTACAAGTAATCACAAAAAAAAATCACTTGAAACAGCAACATATCTTCGTGAATATAATAAACAAACTCTTTAAATCATTTTTGTAGTGGTGCAATCAAATAAACAACTATTGGAAGAATGTTTTGTTTGAAATTTCGACGCTTCTTTTTAATTAACATTGAACATGCTTTAAGGCAACAGTTACTTGTTCTTATAAAAAAGTACTTGCCTTTAATTAATTATTTTTACTACGTTCAATTTTCACATATGGTAATAATTCCTTAGTCTCTCTCTTAAAACTCTATTTACGTAAAAAGTTCGGATTGAAGCATTAGGTTTCTCGTTTCAATACAAAAACAATATATAAGCAAAAAAATAATGAAAACCAACTGTTTATTGTAGAGAACTGTGAACCAAGCTTCTGGAAAGCCCTTGTCAATAATTTGAATTACTATTATAGCTAGTAGAAATTGTTGTTAACAAAGAAATACAAGAATGTCAATCCCATGCTAAAAAATTGGATCTATCTATTAAATATATTGTAACTCATGTGATACCTTTTATATAGGAAAAAGCGGAAGAAGCATTATGAAGCGTATTTCTGAACATGTTTACTACATCAAAAACAAAGAACAAAGTATTGGCTTTGCAGAATATTGTACAACATTTAATCATTCAATAGATCTTGATAAATCAAAAATTTTACACTCCAATATTTCACAACACAGAAAACTATCTGTTTTGGAAAATTTGGAAATAAAAAAAGCAACCAACAAAAATATTTAATTCAAATTCTCCGCGTATCCTATATAAACTCTTATCTTGTACATGTATACATTCCACCCTTTCCTTTCACCTTGGCCATCTAGTGTAAATGGTTAGTTCAATATTTTAAAGTTTAGTAATCTTAAATTTAGTACTCCTGAGAATGGCTGTATCCGCCGAAAGAATATTTTCGAGATAATAAAATATCTGTAAAATCATTCTTGTGTTTCTTTACTTAAATTTAATTATTGAAAATGTTTCACAATTACTGCACCGTCGAAAGTTTGAATTAAATTATAGTTAGCAGTAAATGTCAGTAAATGGCGATTTTCGGTTAATAACTAGCTATTATAAGAGGCAACAATATCGAAAAATTTTGACACAATACTATCCAAGAACTTGTCTATTATTATAAATACATAATTGTGTCGTTCAATTGTTTGAAAATTTGACAAATATAAAAATTACATAATTGTTACACCATTTTTTAAAATTTGCGCTTGAAAACAACAACAACAATCGCGAACCATTGTTACTTTCCTTTAATCTATCTTTTTTTTGGAAGTGGTAGCCGAACATAATTAATTAAGTGCATTGTCTGTTATTATTATTATTATTATTCTATTATCGCGTCGTTGGTTGATGTTTGAGAAACTAAAGAAGAGTTTGTTTTCGCTCTGTTGCTTCAACATACAAACTAACTGAACCCCAATCGAAAGTAGCACAGGAAAATTATTAAGCATATGTTAGAGTTTACGTAATAGTTTTGTAACTAACTCCGTTAGGCCAGATACTTCAACACCACTCGACTAAACATAAATATATGTATATATATATGTACGCGTAGATACTACTACATATTAGAATTGCTGTTACTGCAAGAATGTCAGCCTCACGGTGATGCTTCACTAGAACTAGTGAACTTGAAACTTGCTAATGCGAAATTAAACAAAAGTGCAAAGGCATTGTGTCGCAAACTGTAAAATAAAAATAAAAACTACTCGAAACTTCCACAGTTATTTTATCTAATTGAGCATTTAATGAAAGCAATTTTAAAAAGGAACCTGTTATGAATGATGAACAGTGGAGTACATGCGGGGAGGTTAAAAAGGGGAGTGTAGGACCTGGGAACTTTTTTAATTTAAAAATAGCTCATTTGAAACTGAAAAATCGTGTTTTACCTATCGATAATTCAAATTAGCTTATTGATTTTTGTTAAATATTTTATGCAACTTTCTGAGCAAAAAAGGTGTGTGAATATTATTTTAATTTAAATTAAAACAACTAGTTTTAAACATTATTGTCATTATTTAATGTCTATGGCGTTCGTAAGTAAATTTGTAAAGCAAATCTGTGGAGCTGTCTCGTCTGAAGATACAACATTCTGCAATTAGTTGATCTTGTAGAAGTTAAAATCGTGAATTTTTGACGTGTCGGACGTGTTTAAATGTCAATATCGGTCATAAATATGGCTGTGACATTGTGTGGCTAAATGCCCGGCATCGGAATCTCGCTATGTTTAAAATGTAAGTTCTAAGAATGGCATTCGTCCGTTCAAATTTGGACGGGTTGCATTGGCAAAACTTAGTCAGTTTTACTTTGCACCCGGTGTTAAATAAATTAATGATTATATTATAAAATAAGAACAAAGGCTTTCACGGCCAGAATCCATAGTAGAATAAAGATTTGGGCTTTAGGGCCGTGGTCTAAGTGAACTATTAAGTCCAGACATTTCGTCGGCTACTGCGGCTGACATCCTCAGTGGTAGTGCTGCGTTGAGAACGTGAACGTAGGTTGTATCTCGAAGTCTCGGCAGTGACTGAGGATGTCAGCCGCAGCAGCCGACAAAACGTCTGTACTTAATAGTTCACTTAGACCACGGTCTTACAGCCCGAATCGTTATTCTACTAACTATATTATAACAATTAACTATTTGTAAATATTGTTGTTAATTAATTATGAATGTGGCTAACCTAACCTAACCTAACTGAACTACTAGTTTAGTTTGGTTGTATATTTGCATGAAACGTTTGGATAAATACATATATTTACAATTGTAAAAAATAATAGAATAAAATCTGAAATGAAAACAGCTTTTTGAAATTAATACAAATAGTGGATAATGATTGGGTTGAATTTACCTTTGAAGTTGTTTGCGACATTTATTATGAAAGAAATATTAGAAATTTAATCATAGTATTTGAACAATAAAATGGTATTATAATTTAGAAAATGTAATTCGATACAATTTTATTAAAAAAATTGAATTCAGTTGTGTGAGTATATCTTCATTACGTGTGGTTTCCTACTTTTATATTGTTTTTCAATTTATTGATAATGAACTTATGTTAATTTGGCATTACAGAAATTTTGATCTGTGTAAGCATTTTTGAGGCCATCAATCAATATTCTTTGTACGCCCCTGATTATTAGATGTTAAGGACCTTTTTAGTTGTTTTGACAGGAATATGCAAGGAACCAGTTCCAAAGGTCGTTAGACAATAAAATGATGAGATTTTTTTAGTTTAAAACTTGTTTTTCTTAACGTTCCATGTGAATCATACAAGTTTTATTGTATAAGAAATAGCATTAAAAAGTCCAAGTGTTTCCTATATGATCCATCTTAATTATCCTTATCCTTTATTGTTTAATCTTTTTCCATAATCAAGTTCAAAGCATTTATTTATAACGTAAGAAAGTAATTGATTTGGCGGTTTTATATACGTAATAATAAAAAGAAGTTTCACCCTTAAAACTTACATCTGTTTTTCAAAAATACCCTTTGTCACTATTTTAATATATTTATTAAAGTGTAAAAGTATATATTATGGTTTTATTATGTCATAAAAAAGTTTTGTTTTTAATTTTTGTTGGAAATTCAGTGATTTATAACAGTTTATAGTTTACTTTGGTTAATCTAAACAATAAAGAGTAGGTAAAATTCGACAATAAAGATTATAACAATTAAGTTTATTTTCAATTAATTATCAGATTTTTCTTTTTGAGTAATAAACAATATTGCATTTTTACAAACAATTAATATTCTGTTTATGTTTGTAATTGTTTATGAATTTCTGCAATTAAAACAATCAAGCGTTTAAACAATAAATTACATAATAAAATGTTATGATATACGTATATGTAACACATATACCTATATAGAAAGTACCGTTCCATTAATTGCTGAAATGTTTATGAAATTTAATTACAAATATGAATTTTTATTCAATTACTTAAAAATCATTTTTTAAAGCAAATTTCTAAATTAAAAAATATTTACTTACAGTATTATTCATTTTCGACACCATATTTGTAAGTTGCAATCACGTTTTGTTTGTGCTATTGAGGTATTCTTCTTCAGATCACAATTAATCACCTTAGAGTTGGTTCCTTATTATCAGCAGTGTTTCATTTATGCTTCATATTTAGTTGATCAGAAATATCGGTGTATGTCAATTCTTGACGAAAAAATACCGTAGAACGTTAAATAGTAATTTTTCTTCTTCAAATTGATCGGATAAAAGTTTTTGACGCGAACAAATCACATAAGAACGTACAAATATCAATTATTTAATGTATCGTAATAAATTATGTTTTGTATACAAACTGGCGCCTATTGCTTCAAATATTTACCAAACGCGGCCGGTCTTAACACTTTTCCTTTCACAGAGAATAAGAAAATAGGGCCGTGTACCGGTTGGTATAAAACGAAAGTATTACGTTTGGGTTATAAAGGTAAGAAGTAGTTGTGTATTTTGCGAAAGAGTTTGACCAACTGAAGTCGACCGCAGTGAGATAACGTCTTATAAAACTTTTCGGAATATTTTTATGAATCCGGACACACATGTTAAGGTAGAGTGTGTTCAAAATCACATCCCCCCTTTACATCTGCGCAAAAGTCGCAAGTTGAGAGACCTCAGACGTATATGGGAATTACCTGTTGAACATCGTAGCTTTTTAATTCCATTTCGTAACCTACAACTGGTGAAGATTAATTATTTAATTATTGTTTTTTTTTTCTTCGTTTAAACCAATGATTTTCCAATCGCGTGGTTATTTGTGTTAGCTTGAAAGCAAAAAATAAAAGGAAATACGTGTTTCTAGTGTGTGAATATTTGTGCTTGTTAGTTGACATCTGAATTTACGCATTTTAGTGCACAGTAATGCGAAAATTGTGTTTTAGTAAATGTTAACTAAAATCGTAGTGAAAAATTATCTATTAATTTTTTGTAATGGGTAATTAGCAATAATTTTTTAATTTAGTTCTTAATTATATTTATTCTTAAAAAGATTTCAAATTTATTATTAAGATAGAGAAATTGTTGTAATAATAGAAACTGGTTTTACATTTTGAATTACTATTAATATTATTAAAATTTAGATATAATGTAGAATTTGATTAATTCAAAATTAGGGAATTTTCTGGTATAATTGAACGATTTTATTAAATTTAAAAACAGTTTAGTGTAAAAAAAGCTTTTATAAGAATTTATAGGAATTTCCTTTTAAAATACCAAAATAGACTTTTTTGTTTTCTAAACTTAATGTGTTGAAATTTATTTTTAAATTATATAGTTCACCAATTTATGTTCTTTTTTATTTATCTGGTTTTGTTTAGGACATTTTATTGCTAGTTAGTTAAATACACATATTTATATATTTTAAAGTAAATATATTATGGTTTATTTTCTTGTACATAATAAAATTTAAGTGAGGTAATTTGTAATTTTACTTTGTTATAGTATCCTTATCAATATTAAAATATATATATATTTTTCTTATTTTTTTTTCAGTATAACACATATTGCAGTTATTATTTTTTAAATATCCTTTTATTTAATTGAATCATAAGTAATATGTACGTATTTATAAAAAAATCGTGCAGATAATTGGAGACTTTAATGATGATGCAGACAACAAACCCGAAAGAAATCTGATCAAAATTAGGACGCTTATAGTTAAAGTATTATCCAATAGATTTAAAAACAAACATTTTCATAAAATCAGTTGGTGGCTTATCAAATATCAATATCGACAAGTAATACTATTTTTGACTTTATTTTAACTAAATTTAATAATATGTACCTTGTCTGATTTTTAATATAAGGCTGTTGATGAATCAGTTTAGTTGAATTTTTCATTTGTGAGGGGGCACACTTACAATTACTATATTAGGTTAATCAATTTGAATTAAATAATATTAAAGAACCTTTAGAAAACTTAGTATACGACGTTGCAAACATAAAGAGCTAAGAATTGTTTTTGAGGCAAACTTCTTATTTCAGATTTTGTTTAAAACGGGTTCATCAAAAATCGAAAAAATTGGATAAAACTTTATGGTTTATATTTCGGCCTCAGTTTTCCATTTGTTGAATATATGACGTTTAAAATATTTCACATCCGTGTTACAGTCTACGTTCAAAGAGTTATTTTGACGATAGATCCAATACTTTTTTAAAGATGACATTAAAAAAAAATCTGATTCAAGGTCACGTGTCATGTAATAATAATGAATTATTATTAAAACCGCTTAAATACATTTTCAAATAAAAAAATTTATGTTATAGACGTTCAGATAAAAAAATATCTTGTGTAACAGGGAAACTTATAATTTATACTTTTTTAATTAGGTCATTTTAGGTCGTAATTTATTATTACTTGTACAGAAGAACAGAAAGTTTTATAAAAACTTAGTATGTACTTGTTTTAATAATGTATTAATGTAAATTGTAGCTTTAATTAATTTAATTAGGTTAGACAACATTTCTCGCTAAAAATTGTCATTAGCTGTAGTTTTCGGTTAACACTTAAGTGTAGTAGTCCGATAGCCATAATTTTAGAGAAAAAATTCATTAAAATTTATCCTTTAAAATGAAAAGAAATTATCTACTACATGTCTCACTCTTTAGGATAGAAAGAACAAGCCAATAGCAACGTTTTCGAAGTTATATATCTCTTGGCGCGTTGAGAGTAAAAACATCTGGATAGTTCGAGCGCGGGATCAGTACCGGTGTCTCTGGTCTCGGCGGTAGACGCTATTCCGTTATTAGGGCGAATTCGCAGTGCAATGCTGAAAACATTGCTCAAATATATACATTATCGTTATTAGAATGTTTATAACGGTTAAATAAATTAGTAAAGAGAGGTTTACCTGCTTCTACGTCTACATAAGTACCTACATAAGATTTTCTTAATTACGATAGCATCAATTTTATAAGTAAATTAATATAATCATCTATAGTTTACAACTTGTGTTTTATGCTAATTAAACAATTAAAAAGTTATGTAGTACCACAATTATTATTATTTCATCTCCTTATTTGTGCAATAAATAGTAAGTAACCAATTGTAGGAGACATGTGCATATTTTGATATAGTGAGCCGTTTAAAATTAGCAGTGGAATAAAATAGACGCCAAAAGTTAAAAATGAGATGAAAATTAAACAAATTTCAACATTTTTCAAAACTGTCGAAAATTACGCACTCTTAAAAATATATTTTACCATTCAGTTTGTTTCATTCACAATTTCTAATAGCTTTGCTAAATCCAGATGTGTCTCGTATAACTACTTATAATTACTTATTTAATAATATTTTCGTATAAAATTTGCCTTTAACGCTTTTTAACACTGTAAATCCCGAACCTCCTTAAGGAATATAATTGTTGGCTATGAAAGGGTTTAACGAATATTCCTGTAAAATAAAGCGCATAGAAACTGAAAATTCAATAAAAAGGTTTAGGTATATTTCTATGTAACCGGTCAGTTATTACTGATTATTAAGCTAACTGTTTCCTATAAGAACAAAGGCTTTCATGGCCGAAATCCATAATAGAATAAAAATTCGGGCTGTAGGGCCGTGGTCTAAGTGAACTATTAAGTCCAGACGTTACGTCGGCTACTGCGGCTAACATCCTCAGTGGTAATGCTGCGTTGTCAATATGAACGTAGATTGTATCTCGAAGTGTCCTAGTCGCTGCCGAGACATCGAGATACAACCTACGTTCACATTGTCAACGCAGCATTATCACTGAGGATGTCAGCCGCAGTAGCCGACGAAACGTCTGGACTTAATAGTTCACTTAGACCACGGCCCTATAGCCCGAATCTTCATTCTACTACCAATTGTTTTCTTTAAAGGTCCTGTCCTATTAGAATTATGGACACCTATTATATCACGTCAAATACTGTTCAAAAGTAAATTTAAAAACATTTTAAGGGTATCTGCCGTTATCACTTGGTGAAACATGATTCAAAATTAAAATTTAAATCAAACAAACTTGGGAATTTCACTTAAAACTTTATTAGAAAAAAAACATCGCAAGAAATAATGGTTATGATTTAGTAATCATATGTAAAATGTTAAATAAAAAATTAAAAGTATTTAGTAGTAATATTATTTTTCCATTACAAAAGTCAGATAAAGAAAATAATGCTTGGCGAAAAATTCCATAATATGGTATCATTAGCTAAAAGGTAGGTAAGACACTTAGGCAGTTTGATATTAATGCGGCTTATTTTAATAACTTTACTGTAGGAAAGTTTCTTGTTAACAATAAGATCACTGGAAAACCCGACACCCTTCATAAAATCGGTGTATATGAAATCAATTTTTCAGACTGCCCGGCTATTTACATTGGCAAAACAAAAAGAGATATTCTAACCAGATACAACGAACACATAAATTATGTAAAGTTCAATATACATGCCTCAAGTTTATCTACTCATCTAATGGAAAATAACCATAGCATAAATAAATGCAATATAAAATTATTGCATCATTTAAAAGGAGGTCCAATACTAGTAGGGTATGAAATAGTAGAAATAGAAAAAGCTTAAAAAGAAAATAAAAATATCACCAACGAGCAACTAGATTTTGGCAACAATCCCCTATTGGACCCAAACATTGTTCAACCTCCACCCCCTTAGGATGTACTATAAATTAATATGTTTGTTGTTTATTAAACAGTTTTGTTGAAACATTTCTTTTCTTTACTTAAAATACATTGTTTTGAAATTGGCAAGTAATGTAAGAATATATACAAAGTATTGCGATATAAAATAGGAATGAGATATAACATTTAAATTTTTGCTCAGTTTTCATTCAGTTTGAATTGAAGACAATCTCCGAGCATTAACGGTACCATGGTTGCATTTTAAACAGACAGTTGGACATACATAACGAAATAAATCATTAGAATCTGCTGCAATCGAAACCTATTTCTGAGCCATTTTTTTTTTAATTACGTACATAAGCACACAAAATGTGGATCTTGCTTATAATAAATTGTGCATTTGAAGAAATATTTTTGCATAACTATAACCTACACAAACAGCATAATCAAACTGGTCGTGATATGAATAAATTAAATTATGATCTTTCTTTTGATATGCCCATCACAAGAATGAATTAACATGAAATTGTTTGCTCGGGCAAATTATATTCTAAAGTAGTAATTATGCAATAAACAATTAACCGACGTAGTTTTCCTATTTATTGCATTATTAAAAAGACAACTTGGATACGTTTATCAATTCAATAATGAATTAAACGTTTGTATTTTAAAATGAAAAACGCAAATAAATCGTAATTCAAAAGTCTTATAACGAGATGTTTTTTTGCAACATTTTACTACTTCGTAGATTTAACGCGCATTTGTTTCAGAAATAATTTAGATGTAAATCTCGTCAAAAGCAATAAATGGCTTTTTTGTTATTTTAAACCACTATCTAAGCATACATTAATCAGAATAAATGTCAAAAAAAAAGAAAGAAAAACAGAAGAATGTACAAACTTTATGAGAGCAATTGGTTATTAGATTCAGTTTCAATTATTAATTAGATGAAATTATAACTCGAATTTGATGACTCCCATTCATGCAATATAGCTTTAAAATAACAGAAATGTTTCAGGAATTAATAACGGCTATGTTGAGGGATACAGAAATCTCATAAAGATAATATTGTAAAAATGTGTGTGCCTTTGTGTATTCCTGATGAATTTTGATTAGGTTTTCATCTTTAGAATTTATTTAGGTAGCTTAACATATATAAAGTATTAGTAGTTAATACAAAAGTTGAGAAATTTTGGAGTTATATAATTAATAAATACAGACAGGGTAGTAAACGTCATCTGGAGAAATATGGTACTTTTCTTCCGGAGCAGTTGCTGAACCAATGAGTTTAAATTTGTGATACATGTCTGACAGTTTCTAAAAATTACTGACCAATAACATATTTGAATTTAACAATCCAAAAAAAGAAGGTATTAAAATCCTTTATCATCTAATTATAAAGAATCACAGATCCCACATTTGGAACGCGTCCTACACAGTAGGCGCAGCGCACCGAAAGCAATATACCACGACCGATTTCAACTTATCGGGTCTCATCAGGTGGGCGCTGGCAGAAAGTCCTTTACAGCCTATATGATAAATATGAATATAAATATGGAATCAACAGAAACAACTACTACGACGGCTAATACACCTACCGGCATTGAATTACACTGTTGATTCCGAACGATTATTAGATGAAGTAGTTGTTTCTGTTGGTTCCATATTTATATGTATTATATAGTTTGTAAAAAACTTTCTGCCAGCGCCCACCTGATGAGACCCGATAGGTCGAAACCGGTCGTGGGATATGGCTTTCGGTGCGTTGTGCCTACTGTGTAGGACGCGTTCCAAATTTGTGATCCTTTATAATTAGAAGAAAAATTATTTTAATACCTTCTTTTTTTGGATTGTTATCTTCGTCTAATAATCGTTCGAAATCAACAGTGTAATTCAATGCCGGTGGGGGTATTAGCCCTCGGAGTAGTTGTTACTGTTGGTTCCATATTTATATTTATATTTGTATTTATTCTTTTTTTTATGATATTAAAAAAGTCACAATCAAGAAGATGGAACGGGTCACCTATAATAAATGAATCTAAATAAAAATTGTAATCGTTTTTATAATTTAACAAAAGAAAAGAATTTGCTCTTAAATGCTTCAAAAATTTATATAGAAAACTCTACAATTGTTTCTGTTTACTTAAACTTTACTAAATTACTAAATTTACCTTTGTCTAAATGTAGTTTTATTAAATTAAATTTCCACCATTAAATATATTGCCATAAAAAGCAAATTCAATCCGAATATTATAGATAAAATAATTTCCAAGAACTTGATAAAAAAGTTGAAAAATTACTTTATAATGATAGTTTTAGTGTTATTTCGAGTGAAAAATGTTAGCTTTAAATTTAAAATCAAATTAAAATATTAGGAATATCTGCAGTAGAATGTAATAATAAATTATTAAAAAACATATTGGTCAACAACAAACCAAAAGTAATATCAAATAAAAAATTGGCGTTTATAAATCATTGTCAAACAGAGTGAGCTATAGAAACTAAAATTAATGAGCATTTAAATAGTATTAAAAAACTAAAAGACAAAACAGGTTGTTCCGAACATTGCACTAGCATAGGCCATTCTTTAGACTTGGATAAGACAAAAGTACTTCACACAAATATAAATAAAGGTAAAAAATTGTCTATGCCACAGAATCACTAGAAATAAGAAAAGAATTATACCAATCATCAACTCTAATGAACAACCAATTAGAATTATCTACATTTTCCTCCCCTCTTTGCCGAACATATGTCAGAGATTGTTCGCATTTATCTTTTCATTTTTTGTTTTTGTAATTTATTGGCCTTGTCAGTCACACATTTTTTACGTCTCCAGTTTTTTGTATTGTCATGTGCATTTGCTGTCCGTTTCTTTCTTCTGCGATTTATGGTTTTATAATAGTATGTATCATATTTTTTCCCTTTTTAGTATTGCCGTTTCCTATTGTATTATTTTTTCTTTGTCTTCAAATGTGCTTCAAGAGTTTAAGTTAGTTTATAGATTTATTGGGGGCAATTTGTTGACCCATGGGTCCATTTCGAGGATGTAGATGATGCACCGACACATAGATTACAATGTTGCATTTTTTGTGTTTACGTTTTCCCTCCTTTTTGTTTGTTTTGTTGTTTCAAGTGTCGGTGCATCGGAACCACCCCTCCTCTAGGGGCGGTTCTTAAATTCATGATAATATAAGTATTTCAAAACAGTTAATACAATACAGTAAGATAGTTAATATAATACAGTACAATACAGTTCCAACAATTCATTCAATTTCAACATATTAGATAAAAACATTAAACGTTTAGGAGAGATCATTTTTAGTACATTTAACATATAGCACAAATCAAATCAAGATCTCTATAAACGTATAGTATCAATAACATATAGTTTCAATCAATCAATCATAGTCATTTAATCTTTCGTAAATTAGTAGCATTCACGACGTTCCATAAAATTAGTGTATATAGTTGTAAATAGTTGGGTGTAATAAACTTTTAAAACATAAAGTCCGTTTATTGCACCTATTCCCCCATAGGAATCAAAAGAAGTGGCACATCTGTGCACCGGTGAAATAATTTATTTCATCAACTAATCAAAGAGAGATAATATAATACATTTGTTAAATATACCGTGTGCTTTATTTTAATAGTTATTTATTAATTTAGCATATTTTCCTATGTAACATTGTCAAAAGCTTTCTCTGGATCTATGAATCCTACGTACCCGCTGTTTCCCTTTTCTGTCGTCATATTTGTTATAATCCGTAAAGGTAAAACGGCTCTGTTCCTTACAAAATAATTAGGGCGTTTTGTTATCTAAAAGAAACTTAATAAGTATTTGATTTTAAAGCTTGCCCGGCTCAAAGTTTGCATTTGATTGTACAAAATAGTAATAAGTTTCACTAAAATAGTATTAGTTAGACTTTCCAGTATTATACATTTAATTTTAAAAATTCATTATCTTTTCTTATTGTTCATCTTAACGCTTTTTTACGTGTTTACTTGGAAAACATATAAATGTATGGGAACACAATTGAAAAGTTGTTTGTAATTTAATTCTCAAAGTGTAATTTATTGTTTGACATCAGAAATTCTGTGAATAAACAAAGACATTCTATTTTTTTTAATATGAATTAGCTAAAGGTACATTTGTCTAATTGTCATAATTGTTCTATTCGAACATTACGATGCTTTGATGCTTTGACATTACCAAAAAAGTGGTCATTTGACAGTTCAAACCACTCGTTTCATTTTTTTTTTTATTTTTTATTTTAAACTATCGATTGCATAACTAAATTGGCTTGATCGATTTTAGATACGTCAACTTGTTTTCAACAAAAGAAAATTGGTACTAAAACTTGTGAAACTACTTTTTGTGTGCATATTTTCATGTACCTATTTCGTGTGTTAAGAACAAAGGTCCTGTCAAAACTTATTATTTTGTAAATATTTTTTTTTAATTGATCATTAAATGAATAAACAAAAACAAAACTTTTAGTATTGACTATTAGCGCAAATTATAATTCAGCAAAACGTACCTTACCTTTTAGTATTTTTGTTTTAGGTAACATTTAATGTGTTTGTAACTGTGTTATATAGTGATTAATCAAGGCAGGCGAATCACAATAGCTAATAATTGTTCAACTTCCAAAAAAACAAAAGGATGCCTTTCATGTTTTTTTGGCATTTCAATCTTCAATTATTCAACTCCATAAAGTATGAGTATTACCATAGAGTCGTTAGTTCGAAGACTGGTTGGACACGTACCTCTATTCTTCCCTATACTCTACCCCTAATATATCTCTAATTAACATATTGGCTGAAAGGTTCCCGGCCTAACACATAGATGACGCTAGTTTCAGTTAGTACTCAACTAGTTTGTGAGTTGTTGTGCTAAGAGTGACTTTATCTAGCTACTTTTGTTATTTTCAAAACAATGGATCAAAAACGATTTCGTGTTTTAATTTTACACATTATTCTTGATGGGAAAAAATACCGTTCAAGCGAAGCAATGGCTTGAAAAATGGAAAGGTGTAATGGAGACTCCGCTCCATCGGAAACAACCGAAACAAAATAAAACGTTGGTTTGCTGACTTAAACGTGGTCGTACAGATAGAAACACTGATGATGCAGTGCATCATAACGCATTGGATGTCCAAATGAGACGGTAACACCAGAAAGTATGAAAAAAGTCCATAAAATTGAATGATGAATGAATGAAAGATCGAAAAGTGAAATTGCGTGAGTTAGTTGACATCATAAAGATATCGAAAAACGTGTTGGCTTTATATTGCAGGTTTATGAATAAAGCCAATTTTGAAAAAAACAAACGTGTTTTCTTTGTTAGGCCCGGAACTTTTCAGCCCTTTTATCTCTCAGAAGGTATCCTACCAACCTATCTCTCCCTTTCCTTATTGACTTTTAGTGCCCTTTGTTCTCCCACTCTTTCTAATACCTTTACATTTCTAACCTTTTGTATTAATAGTGTTTTCAATAACCGTTTATAACACCAATAAATAAAATTAATAAAGGACGAACAATGTAAAAAAATGATATTTCATGAAAATTAATAAATTTTAAGCATACCTATGTCAAAATATTTTGTACTTATTTCATTGAAGTTATTTGTATTGCTGTTTTCAGTTCATGCTTTTATTCGTAAGGTGGAACACGTAATTTGGTTTAGGAAATGAGTTGCTTTTGTTGATTATTGCTAATTAGAGATCATGTTCATTTCAAGTAATTTGAATTGACCTTTCAGGTGATTAGAATCAACTACGATATAAATAGAGTAAGCAAATTAGTTCAAACACAAATAATAATTAACGAAGAAGCTAATAAAGGCAAGCACCAAGGATTAAAGCGTTGTATTGACTAAAAAATATTTGATGAAGTGAAATGAGAGTAGAATAATGAAAAAACAATATCAGTAGATTATTAAGCATTTCGGTTCCTATTTATTATTAAATAGAACATCTACGTGTCGTAGTGGGTAAATCAATACAGGAATCAATTAGAAATTGGGAAACCTTTAACTATAAGGAGGTTGGTCTGTTAAAAAAAATGGTACTATTGTTCTGAAGATTACATATAATGATGAGTATTTAATGGTCGGAGCTGATACTTGTTGAAGCGACTTATTATTCATATTAAGTCGAATTAAAACCGTGTTTCAAGAAATATTTTTATTGTATACCACAATATTGTTTCGCCTAACATTGGTTTCATCATGCGATAATTTAATAAACTTATTTGCTACAAGGACTAAATATATACTAAAATTAAGGTAGAAATTTGGGTTGGAGTGGGGTAATGACTAATGAAAAATATTTAATAGGGGTAAATTTTTAAAATCTGTTTGGTTGTTTAACGTTCGTTAATGTTTAAGAATAATTTTAAATGAAGAGTTACATGTTCTTACAACTATTATTTCTATTTTATTATTTTACTATTCCGATTGTAGAAGTAGGTACTATCTAAATATGTAAAAGTATTTTATTTTTTTGTTTAAATTTTGTTTACAATGTTATCTACTGCTAGAGATGAGCTATACCGTGGATAAAATGATCAGAGTTAAAGGGTACATTAATTAATCTTTGGATAAAAGCATAAAAGGTTGTTAGTTTACGTGACATTGATATTTTGTAGTATTTTTTTTTGAAATATTTCACTATCTCGTTTTGTAAAAATTATGACATAAAAACTGCTTGTATATTTGTTTAAAGTAGAATTAATTTGTGATAGTATCTGTGATTTCTCTCAATGAGACCCTTTTGTTTCTAATTTTTGAAACGATGGAAAAAATCAGATAAGCAATTTTCGAATTAATTGTAAGACTATCATATCTTTCTTTTAATTGTACAGTATACCTTTATACTGAAATTTGATAAAAACTTGCAGACCTTTGTTGTAATACCTTTTAACGTAAATTAAGTTAATTTAGGTTATGATAGCTTAGAAAATAACCATACAAAAGGTATTATGATATCACTATGTGAATTGGCTAAATAAAATTTGCTCTAATGTTTGATACTTACCTTTTAAAAAATCCATTTCTTCGTTTCTCCTACCTGAAACAATACCAAAAGGAGTTATTAAATAATTCCTCTATATATTTCTTAATAAGTCAAATTCTTTATAACTCTGTACTACTAATCAAAAAGAACTTTATTCAAATCACTCTTCTGTCATACCCCACAAATTGTAACGTGATCTAGTGGTTTAGATCACCGATTCGATACCTTGGATCATTTAGGTAAATACTGTGTCAGTAATATTTAACAGATAATCTTTCACTTCGCTTCTGTCTTTATTTCGTCCGTCTCATCTTTTTCTCCTTAACCACTATCCATCTACTCCCACGATTCCTGAAAGGAAGCTGAAGAGGGTCTTACGCCCTACCGTCCGGATTTGCAGTACAGTGTAGGACGGAGGAACTGCCCGCCCATCAGTATAAGCAGCTGATGGGAATGAAACACCCAAAAGTTTATTTTTTTTAAATTTACTAATCTTTGCATTCATTCTTGAGAATGTTCTCTTGACCGAAACAATATTATACAGAAAATAAAGTCTTCAATAGTGAAACTCTCCAGTGTATTAATTGATATAGTTTTTATTAGCCCTAGTCTTTTTATCAATATGAATTGAGTAAAGTTGCCGTAGGTAATATTTGTCGCAGATATATTTATGTTCTTAAAATTATTTTTAAAAGTAAACTGTTGTTTTTGATGGTAGAATTATGACTTGGGATAGTCATCTGTCCACCAAGCGTAGGTTATTTATCATCAAAGATGTCAGGGAAATGTTACCAGGAAACGAGCGAAACCATAATAGTATACGAAGTAAATCAATTTGTGCATTAATTAAGACATGAATGTGTCATTTTGACTGTAAATTTGTACACCATGTACTATTTTTTTACCAATATCGTTTTTTTTTTTTTAATAAATCTTGAGCAATCCAAAGGATTAGGTATTTGTGATTATTGTTGATACAGCTATTCTTGGAAATATTTTAATATGAATTAAAGGAATGTTGAATACAAAGCTCTCAAAAAGCAAGTCGAATTATTAGAAATAATGTTAATGTCAGAAGTTCTGTGATAATTTTTGTGAGCTTGATGTTGAAAATGGCCACATAAGTTGGCGAAAAATAGTTTATAACTATAATTAGGGGCGATTTTTATATTGTTTATGGTTCATAAAAGTTTACCAAGTAAACACATTTTTTTATGTAATTAATTGATCAATAAGTTATTGTCAGTTTGTCTTGTTTTCGGGGCAATTATTTGAAAATTAGTTTGTATTTTTCCGTAAATTGATATTTTACGTCAAAGTGTGGATGTTTGGAAAAAGATCTTGCGTCATCTTAAACAGCACCTTTGGCAATTTTAAGTCGGTCGTTGATACAAGTGACGATTTATTATTAAATTACTGTATACAGAAATGGTAACCTTCAAAATAATGATAGCATTTCTTGTTAATTGAGATCCGTTGTTAAATAGAAATAATAAGTATTTAAAAATCAACGTAGTGTAAGTATATCGAGAATGTGTGTATGTTTATTTTCAGCAATTATGGTTATATAATTATAATTTTCAATAACATTTCTATGGTTGCCATTAGTAATCTTGATGAAAAATGCTGTTAAAAGAAAAAAATCCCAGCATAATTCCATTCCAATCCGATTTCATTCATAACTGCAACAATTTATAGTCTTTATATTAAGTTGATGATGTATTAATATATTCAACAAAATAATAGCGTGTTTTCCAGTTATTAGAAACAGCTCCTTATTACGTTTTAAAGCTACATTTTTGTATAGCTATCTATAAATGTAATAAATAAATTTAAAAAAATGATAAAAAATCTTGGAGCATAAATACATGGAGACAGCATCTAACATTATAGGAGTGATCGGTCTAATTGGTAATGAGAGATGCGATTAGAGAAGAGACAACCAATCAGGGCGCGACAGAGCGAGAGAGGCGAACCACAATTATTTTCAACTTCGGGTCATTGTTAAAGCAATATTTGCTCTAAAAAACATTACGCCATTATGCCATCTTTTGAATTTACAATAATTAATCTTCCAATTAGATTTTGCAAGTATAAAAACTAAAAATAAATATATACTTATCGAAAGTATTAGTTTAAAACACATGATAGTAGTTGACGTTTCAATTATTGCAGCTATGGTGAAAGTAACATTTCAGAAACTATTTGACCATTTATTGTTATAAACAAATAATAATATAGCTGTTTCTAATAAAATCAGGAAGGTAGTATTTTATTTACATTAGAAAATAGAAACTGTTGCACAAAATTTAATATGATAAATAATTCCTATATTAACTATACAGAATCCCACATTTCAAACGCGTCCTACACAGTAGGCGCAGCGTATCGAAAGCCATATCCCACGACCGGTTTCGACCTATCGGGTCTCATCAGGTGGGCGCTGGCAGAAAGGCTTTTACAAGCTATATAATAAACATAAATATGGAATCAACAGAAACAACTACACCGAGGGCTAATACCCCTACCGGCATTTAATTACACTGTTGATTCCGATGGATTCTTAGACGAAGATATAACATATTCAAAACTTCTTCTACTTATTAGGGGAGTTTTACTCATAGATTTTCTTCACGATCAACGGACAGTGAAAGCAGCTTACTATTCTTGGTTGTTACAGTGGACAAAAATCACGTAACGAAGCAAACGACGGGGTATACCCATTCGAGACGTCATCCCGTCATCCTCCTTCATGACAACGCCAGGCCACACACTGCAGTTTTGACAAGGAATAAAGTGGAAGAAATGGGTTGGGACACCCTCGAGTATCCTCCTTATAGCCCTGAATTGTCACCCTGTGATTATTTTTTGATGAATTTGATTTACCCTCGTAGCTAGGGATGTAATATGTTCCTGCTTTCGGGAAACGCGAAGATTGGCTCAGTTCAGGAAGGAGAGGGGGTGTGTGCCCAATTATCAGTTTTCGAACTGACGACACTATGATGATAAAATTGATTTAATTTTGATAAGAGTTCCTTCCAAATAATGAAGAATGTCAAAAGATGGGAAACATCAGACAAACCGTGTCACAAGATTTCTTCGCAATATATTTAAATACACCATACACAAATGAAAGTAAAATTCACTGTCAGAAGTGAAAGAACTCGCTGGCTCTTCGACCTTGACTTGAATTTTGCTGCCTCACGACGAAGTTGCCCACTGCTCGATTATATAACTAGCCTACTTTTACTATTTTTGTCGAAGAAAGATCTGATTGACTCTCGATCTCATGAAATTCGACTTATCTGTCGAGATGTCTTGTTCGTTTACTCGGTCAACCAATAAGGAGAAAAACAAAGAAAGAGGTACCACTTGAGGCCGAGGTAAATTGGACGCTGACTGATTTACTCGAATACTAGCTAAACTATTATATAATTTCGGCATTTTCAATTTTAAAAATGCAAACAAGGCCGACTATTTATTATTATTATTATTATTATTATTCAAATCCGATGACATGAATGATAATAGTTTGTGATGAATTTAGAAAAACCTCCGAATTTTCTCAGGGGTTTATGCAAATTGTAAGGTTCGAAAACTATAATATACACATGAAAGGGTTAACCTGTACGATGGTCAAATTTCTGTTTACAATTAATTCTAAGCAGTTTTGAATACTAGCTCTATTTAACTTGCCGTTGGCACTTGGTGAATCATATTCTACAAAGGAACAATCAAACAATTGGAGAAATTTCACTATAATTTATTTAATTGTACTCTATGTACATTTCGCCTTCTTAGGGCATCATCAGGAGTATACATGTATACTGATGATGATCCTGATGATGCCCTAAGAAGGCAAAATGTACATAGACTACAATTAAATAAATTGTAGTGAAATAAATTCAACTGTTTTTATTGTTTCTTTGTCTATTTACCGAGCGGCGTGGTCTAGTGCTCTAGACCATTGCTTAGCAATCGGGAGGTCACCGGTTCGAACTCGGGTACGGCTGCTCTGGTCCAACTTTTCTGTGGTTTCCTTGGATCACTTAGGCAAATGCTGGGGCAGTAATATTCAACAGATAATCTTTCACTTCTATTCTGTCTTCATCTCGTCCGTCTCATCTTTCACTCTCTAACCACACTTCCCATCCATTCCCATGGTTCCTGAAAGAAGGCTGAAGAGGGCCTTACGCCCTACCTTCCGGCTTTGTACTATAGTGTAGGTCGGAGGGACTGCCCGCCCACCAGCACGAGTAGCTGGTGGGAATGAAACACAAAAAAGTTTTTTTTGTCTATTTAACCTGTTTACAAAATGAATCCAAATATACCTTTTTAGGTTCTGTGGTAGATGACAAAACGCTCATAACATTATTATGTCTGTTTATTTGTCCCTGTGTGTATTATACTCTTGTAATCACAAAACAGATAATAGAAGATGGTGTCTATCAAATAAATAATGAATGATACTCGTCTGAATTTAGTTTGTCAGTAGTTCAGTATTTAGGGCGTGATACTAAAGGGCGTGTGCTGCATCATTGTGTAGGTTATGAGCTTTTCATGTTAGGTTAGATTACGTGAAATGATAGTAGGTTAGGGTGGGTTAAGGTTAGGCTACTTTATTACGATCTTACTGCATATAAACTAAAATAGAATAAGTTTTTTTAATCATTTTCCATTTTTTTAAATCATTATTGACGTATTTGTGTGTTGAAACATGTCTTACTATATTCCTTTACTCATTACCAATCATATGAATGATATGTCAATATTGAACTGCAGCCTACTTTATTTCTGAAATATTTAAGTTCCCAATCGTTTGCAAAATTTTCCCTAGTCAGTTCCAGACAAAACTACAAATTTATTAAAAATCTGGAAAGAAACTTAATCTTTTATTTTATATTTTTCTATATGAAATTATAGGGATGGAAGGGGGAAAGAGATGTTATAATTAAATGTAATTTCAATGGTATGAA
Organism: Agrilus biguttatus; assembly: GCA_963921985.1. Taxonomy (NCBI): domain Eukaryota; kingdom Metazoa; phylum Arthropoda; class Insecta; order Coleoptera; family Buprestidae; genus Agrilus; species Agrilus biguttatus. Next base: position 31,141,776 of record OY998120.1, on the reverse strand, counting down.
TTGTTAGTGTATTTATCTTTTTGGTTAATTTGTTTAGCAAGGTATTTGTATTTATTTCTAGTTTATATCCAATATTTTAAACTTTATGGTTTTATATATTCTAATATTGTATAAAATGGCACGATATTCAATATTTTACATTGCAAAGAATTTGGGTCATAAACGTTGTTAATCACCACCTTAAGGCAATACTCTCCAATCATAATGACTATTTATACGTTTATGAGTTGCTTGCTTTTCTTATAGACCACTTCTAAATACTATTTATCGTTTTAAGTGATACTGTGAAATCTGTATTTCAGCTTTCTTTGTTAGTATTGTCAATTTCCCTGTATTTTTCATAATTCTTAAATATCAAAATTTGCAACATTAAGAGAATTGTTCATACAAAGTAAGTCAGCTTGAATTTCTCCAACAAACACATTTAGTAATTTTTAATTTTTTTGTGAGCTGATTATACGTTTTTAATCCTTTGACTAATAAATTTGGTGATTCCTAAAACATATATTTACACAAGTACGAGGCATGTTTTTTAAGTAAGTACCGTTTTAAAATTAATAAGAAACGTGCAAAGATATCTTAATAATTTTATTTTTCATGAAAACCTGTACCTTAATCTACTTTTCTACATAACTTGACCCTTTCATATAATGTCAACGTTTTGAATACCCTTCTCGCCTGACTTGTTTGTTAAGCACTGCATCACAACTGACGCTGACCGCCCAGATGTTTCTTCAAGTGCAGGAACAAATGGTAGTCACTGGGCGCCAGATCAGGGCTATACGGAGGATGATCTAGAGTTTCCCAGTGAAAAGATGTTATGAAATCTTTGGTCTAATTAGCCACATGTCATGCACATTTGTGCGGCCATGTCTAAATTCTCTCATCCACTTCCTTACCATTCCATCACTCATAATGTTTTGTCCGTTTTAATCCTTTAGCACTAAGGAATCGTATAACAACCCAGACTTCACAGTCGGCGGGACTAACGATTATCAGAGGCATATTAAATAACGTAAACAAGGGCGAATCAGACTGTAATGGCGTCAGTGTGTAGGTAAGACATGTAGGTACTCAATGCGTATGCGCGGTACGCTGACCGCAGCGCAGCTGTGGCAGAATTTCAAAACGGTACTTACTTAAAAAACATGCTTCGTAGATTGTATTATTGTAATTTATTAGTATTACTAAGTTAGAACTTTATTATATAGTAGTTAATTAAGAATTTAATGTTTTTAATTGTAAGGTGAATTTACGTTTGTTACACTTGTTCCTGATGCTGTATTAAAACAGAATATGTTTTTAACTTTGTATAAATTTGTATTTCAGTTTTTTCGTTTTAGTCTTGACTTTATAGTGTCATGTTTCCATCACCGACTGATCTACTTTAACCACTGAGTCGTTACATAATACTGGCGTTGTTGAGAAAAACTGAGAGCCTTTAATGTTATTTAATTCTTAATACGCTAATTATCACAAAGAGTCAAATAGATTCTTCGGAGAAGTGCAGAATATCGAGATGTTGTCGTTGTTTGGCAGTCAATAGAAAAAGTATAACAAACGGGTTAATCGTTGTGTTAACTGGCGTTTATATTATACTATTGCATAGCTTAGCGTAACGGTGATGCAAATTTTAGCTTTCATTTATATCTCCAAATATTATACTTCTCTCGAAATTGTGAAGGAAAACGTCTGGCAACTATAAACCTTCAGCAGTAATTTATACATATATTATATAAAAAAAATTCAATCTGACAAGGTGCTTTTCAATTAAAAATATCGACTTGCTAAACTGAATCCACCCGGCATCTTAGTTGCCCTATTAAGGCTTAATAAGGAAATTTGATCAGTACCGAATAAGGTACGTAACGCCTGATATTCTCCGATTAGGATTCGGCCACCTTACACGGCCCTGACCTTCAAATAAAATTACAAAATAATTAAAAATTATTAATAAACAATAATATCGAATAAAAACAAGGAAGAGGTTCACTAGAAGAATTTAAAAAACAATAATAATGTTAAGCTTAGCTGAAAGTATTACAGTAACAAGTAATATCATGACAGGACTGATATAGATAATGGGTTTCCTAAAAGGGCTACGGTAAGGTAATTAAATCATAGACGGGTTGGGATTTATCGTGTTTCTAATTGGGTTAAAATACGGCAGATAAGTCAGGATCGGACCAGGACAGATAAGGGTATAGATAAAAATGACACTATTAGGTAATTCAAATTGGACCGGAGTGGGATAGGTAGCAAGTAAGCTAAGTCGGTGTTGGAACTGTCTAGGGCGTGCTGATGACGACCAATGAGTTCGAAATCGCCAGTTTATAGATTCGGTTAGATCTTTGATTAGATTTTCCTTCTGGATTTTTTGAGATTTCGTTTTTTCATTTGGATTCAATTCAATGATCTGATAGATGTATAGAAATTCATCTTTTCTATACACTAATGTCTGTTGATTCTGCTTTGCATGGTTCTGCCCGACTGACCTACGTAGATATAGTACCAAAATTGTAGTAGTTTACTCAGTGAACACTACTGTGACAATGTTTATGTTGTATGTTTTAATTTGGATCGTATCTGACTGTGGTTTATATCAAACCAAATTATTTATACCATAAACTAACTAAAGTAGCGGTAATAATCAAACACAACGGTTCAGTCAAAGGTTAGAGCTTCTTCATAAGGGCTAATTAATACAATTGTTAATTATTCTATAACTAAATTAGCAATTTTAACTGGTCTATCTAACATTTTTGAGGAAGCTCTAAACCTTTGACCGAAACGTTGTGTTTGACTTAATAATAATAAATTATTGATCTTTAACATAATTTTAATATTATTTTTTAAATCGCGATTATGTACATATTTCCCATAACAGTCGAACTAAACGTTAGCTACCCTAATACGAAATGCACCGCTTTGCTTAGACGTATCAGAAAATGCTAAATGTATAAAACGTAGAATTTACTTTCAGTTGCAGCGTGATAGTAAGTTTCTTGTGGCGTTTTAATTTTGACCTACTCCTTCCTATGGTATCTCGATTCGTGTCTATTAGTAGTAAATTAACCGTACAGTATCTATACGTATGCCAGTAATATTTGTACAGATCGTGAAATAAAGTGAAACTTTCTGATTGGAAACAAAGGTCGTTTGATATTCTTCCACAAAACTGTTTAAACTAACTGTTGGAATGCATCGTAATGATTGCACAGTAATTTCAAACTATTATTTACCATTTGAAATATAAATAAAAGTACAAAATGTCATTATGAAACTTACTACTAGGTAGATGGTATTGTCTTGCAGAAATTAATATGATACAATATGTTTCGTTATTTGTAATACTGTGTATTATTTATAACACATTATAAATAAATGAATGTCGTAGGAATACGTGTGTCTGTCTGTCTTCACGCTGTTAAATATCGAACGATTATTGATACAGATTTCACTGTTTTAGAGGGTTTTTCCTCTAGACCAGTGTTTCCCAAACTTTTTTAGGTCATGCCCCACTTTAACATTTCTAAAATCTCCATGTCCCCCTTTTATAATATAATAAGCATAAAACTTTTATTTGTTCTCTTTATTAATAATTTCTACAGCATATATAAATAAATACATTAAATTAAAGATTAATTGACAGATACTTATTTAATATTACAACAAAGGGTTGTGAAGCAATATCAGGGTTAATTTAGGTCAATTTTGTGCAAAAACGTCGTTATTCAGCGAGTTTAAAAGATCCTGAGTTCCCGCGACAAGAGACACAACATAGTGAATAGCTGACAAGATCACTTAACGACTCCAATCACTCAGTTGAGATTTTGGTGGCATCAAAGGAATTATATTTAATAAATTAAGCCCCTATTTTAAAAAGCTCATAGCGAAGAGGGTAAAGTCATGTCGGGTCAATTATCAAATTGCCCCCCTCCTACCATCGAATTCCCCCCCCCCCTACCGGGGAAACACTGCTCTAGACGGTAAGAAAGTGTTTGAATATTAACAACTGTAAAAAATTTGTCAAAAACACGAAACATATTTTAATGACTTTTTTGAAGGATATACAGACAATAACTCCTAAAGGCTTTTATAAATTTAATTTGTAATCAGGAGAGATATTGGCAGAAATTTAATATACTGTTAAATGATTGTAAATATTTAAATAATTTTGGATTATTTTTAAATAAAACAGTGGGATACATTCGAATTTATCGAAAGAAGATAAAAAACGAATCGAATGACAAAATAAAATATGGTAGATGTCATTTGAAAAAATGAAGTTATTCGTGTTTGAAAAATTTAATTTTGTTTCTTTCTTTTGAACGCTCTGAATAAATTATTCAGTTTAATCTTGGCATGACGTTAGCTTTAGTTGACTATAAGTAGTAAAAATTTAAACACTCTAAATCATTTTTTATGGAAGTTATGATTTATTACAGTTTCGGTTGCGCTAGCGATCTTCTCTCTATAAATTAAATTATCTTAGAAACTTAAGACTATTAATGGTGCATTCTTGATGAAACATTATAGAATAGCTCTGTATAAACAAGAAAATTTTCTTATTTTTACATAGCTATCTCAGAAACTATTCGTCGTAGGTATATAAGTTGGTTATCAAAGTCACCTTACAATTTCATGTTTCATACGAATTTGTCTAGCTGCCCATTGAAACTATTTTAGATAAAAGGATCATCCTTGATAACATCCACTCCCAAATTTTCAAATTTCTAACACGCTTAGTTTTCCTAAAACGGCTAATATACCGGTCTAAATAAGCCTGTAAAGTGTTGTTTTAAGTACCTATACTACTTATATTATCTCATAATTGAGTGTCAATTAAAGCTTCATATTTTATAGCATGTACTTCAATCTTCAAAACATTTTTTTTAAATCTAAACTCAGCATTGTAGTTTCTGATTTCTTTGTGATTGAGAATATTTGATACCTACCCAAAATTGAATGTCATAATGACTGTGTAGTTCTTTTTATTGAAATTAAGCATTAAATCATATATTCAGATTAAACATTCAATGAACACTGATCACAGACTTTGTACTCACGCTTTAATCGTGGCCAATGAATAGATAATTTAATGACGTTTGTTCGGATTTAACTTTTCATTTTTGTTTGTAATTTATTGGTCTTGTCGGTCACGCATTTATTTTACGTCTCAAAATTTTTGTTGTGTTACCATGTGCATTTGCTGTCCGTTTATTTCTTCTGCCATTTATGGTTTTATAATAGTATGTATAGTATTTTTTTCCCTTTTTAGTATTGCCGTCTCCCATTGTATTATTTTTTCTTTGTGTTCAAATGTGCATCTAGAGTTTAAGTTAGTTTATACATTTATTGGGGGTAATTTGTCCCATCGGTCCATTTCGAGGACGTAGATGATGCACCGACACATAGATTACAATGTTGCATTTCTTGTATTTACGGTTTTCCATCCTTTTTGTTTGTTTTGTTGTCTCAAGTGTCGGTGCATCGGAACCACCCCTCCTCTAGGGGCGGTTCTTAAATTCATATATAATATAGTTAACATAATACAGTAAGAACAATTCAATACGATTCATTCATTCAAATACAGTTCGAACAGTTCCAATCAATTCATTCATTCAACATATTAGATAAAAATATCAAACGTTTATAAGAGATCATCTTTAGTACGTTTTAACATATAGCAACAATTACAGCAAGATCTCTATAAACGTATAGCATAAATAACATATAGTTCAATCAATTCGCCATAATCAATTAATCTTCGTAAATAAGTAGGCTTCACGACGTTCCATAAAATTAGTGTATATAGTTTGTAAATAGTTGGGTGTAATAAACAATTAAAACACGAAGTCAGTTTATTGCACCGATTCCCCCATAGGAATCAAAAGAAGTGGCACATCTGTGCAAAGGTGAAATAATTCATTTCATCGTCTAATTTATACAACGTTTTTTTCTTAGAGGTTACTAAATTATTCTATTGTAATTTAAATATTTTCTCTGTAATTCCACACGCGTTGAATAAAATTAAAGAAGATGATAATTGTAATTATGAGGGTGCTATATATAAAGTAATAAAAAAGCATTATACAGAATATGCTAAATAATGATAAAACTCTAATTCGTAAAATACAATCCACTTAATGCCACTAATTTGTCATAACATATATATTCAAATTGAATTATTCAAACAAAATATGAGTAAATTAAACACTTGGAAGAGTTTCACTTTATTTTATTGATTAATCTATGTACATTTCGCCTTGCTAGGGCATCATCAGGAGTATTTACAGTACTGATGATAGATACTCCTGATGATGCCCTAGCAAGGCGAAATGTACGTAGATTAATCAATAAAATAAAGTGAAACTCCTCCAAGTGTTTAATATACTCATATTTTGTTTAAATAATGTTTCACCAAGAGTCCATGGCGAATTACTTCTGCAATTGAATTATTCGTTTGACAATGACAAGCTTTTTTGTCGAAACTATAGTCAAAAGGATTTGTATATAAAAAAGTGATAATAAACAAAGTAGTGTAGAGTAACGGCTGAATCAATCCAATATTTAAATTGGGACAATAATCAGACATTTACAACAGTCTCGCGTTGATAATGCCCACAGTAGAAATGGGCGAAACACGTGTCCGTTTATTAAATAGTGTGTGGTATTAGGGGTGACTCTCCAATTTCATTTTACTTTACTTTATTGATTGTACCATGTCTCCTTTGTTCTATTTCTCGTAATATTAAGGTAATCGAAGAAAATTTTGTCGACAAATCACACGTTTAATTTCAATTAATGGTACAATGCGAAACTAATTATTTATTAGCAGTAAGCAGAAATCACTGTCATTTTAGATAGTTATGTAATAAACACCAACAGGCATATTTCATATTTTTCAGTCTATGTTCTTACATTAATACATTTACAATTAAGCACCTAGTTCGTGCTACTAGAAAGGTTTAGATATATGTTATTGTAGTCATTTATAATAGATAATAATTATCTTGGACTGATGTTGTCCTTCTTCGGGTGTACAGGCCGTCGTCGGTTGGAATTGCTTCCTAACGTTTCGCTAGCACGAGTGGCGAGCTTCTTCAGATGTAGACAGTCTACAACCAACAGCGAAAATGGATAGACCTCTGAAGAAGCTCGCCACTCGTGCTAGCGAAACGTTAGGAAGCAATTCCAACCGACGACGGCCTGTACACCCGAAGAAGAACAACATCAGTTCATCAACTGGCCGCGAAAGCCTTAATCAATTTGTCAATTATCTTGGATTTATAGTTAAGTAAAAGTTCAACAAAGAAACAAATTTAGTAGCTATAAATAATGATAAGATCTAACACAAGTACCTAACTCATTATTAAATATCGTTTGTTGGTCTATGTATGTAAAAAATTATATCTTAATATATTATACGTTAAGTTAATAAGAAGCTGAAGCTGATAGTTTTAATGCTAGTGCTAATTTATGTAAGTAAGCTTTTCCAAACACTTCATTTATCTCTTTTAACTACGCACTATATAATATATACGAATATTACATAATGGACACGAATATTTGGAAAACGTTAGATACAAATTGACATAAAATAGTTTAGCAGATTTAAACCTGCTCACTTAAGTGAATACATTGTTATATTACAGGAGCTAATTTTTTTATTGATTTTATTAGTTTTATAATCTTGTTGTGTCTTTACGTTCATTTTCGACACTAGGTACACTTACAGAATATGCTGCCTCAAAACGTACTTCTATTGAAATTAAATGTCTAAGCTAAAATGACGAATGTTACTGTTCTTTGTAATTGTATAGCTGATGGGAAAGTTGGTCGGCGAAGTGTAAAAGGGATGGGGCGGATGGGGATGGTCTACTACAATACTACTATAAACGTGTTTGTTGGAGGGAGCGGCGAACGGGACAAGCGGGGAAAATATAATGTAACGAAAAACTTAGTTTTTAACATTCTTATTTTAAATAATCGTAAATTTAATTTTGTAAATAGTTTCTGATTCATTGTAATATAGATTTGCGTATGCCTTTCTTTCCCTTTCATATAAATTCAATTTTTTCGCTATTACTATTCCTTACCTCTATATAGAATTTCGCTTTTTACCTATTAATGCGTGCACCCCTTACTGATAGCTGGCTTACCCTTAATTGCTTTCTCTTTAATTATGTACTGCCCTAACTAGTTAATTTGCGTATTTCTATAAATTAGTTTCCTCCCTTTTATTCTTAGCACTTTTCTTTCTAGAATGTCTATTAAATACCCTGAAAATTACATGTCTCGACACAGTCCACCAGCTATTCCAGTTCGTTATACTTGTAAGTTTATTGTCTATATTGTTTTATTTGATATTTCATTGTCTTTATTGTTGTTATTTTACTGTCTTGTTCTTGTTTCTCTTTGTTACTTGTGTTACTATCTTTATGAATCTTCTATTCGTCTTATACGAGGATGGATTCAATATAAACGAGCTTTTGCTTATAAAACATTTATTTTGAAAAGTTTCACAAAAACACAAATTTCTCTATTTCTCGACATATCCCCCTTGTTTGTCTATACATTTTTCCCAACGCATTGGTAGTTTTTTTATCCCGTTTTCATAAAAAGAAGCAGAGTGGGTGTCTATGCAGTTGCGCATAAACGCCTCTACTTGTTTATCGGTCTGAAATCACTCGCCTCCTAGTGATTCTTTGAGGGGCTCAAACATGTGGAAATCACAAAGGGATAAGTCTGGCCTATATGGAGGGTGTTCCAGCTGAATCCTGTGAAATTAACCGATTTGGGCTTGCGTTAAAGCTGCGGTATGATGCCTAGCGTTATTGTGCAAGAGTAACACGTCACAAATGGAGTGCATCTTCCTTTTTCGGCGATAAGTAAGTTTTACCAGATTGAGAAGGCAGTAGTTCAGATAGTAGTAGGCTGTATTAATGGTTCTTCGTTCGTGCAAAAAATCGACCAACAGCACCCCTCTCTAGCCAAACAAACCGTGGCTAAAAATTTTCCTGCAGACAGACGTGTTTTCGGATTCACTTAGTTTGATTCATCTTTGCACCGCCAATCCAAGCTTACTTCTTTTGATGTTGGAGTGTAATGGTGTATCCACGTTTCATCGCAGGTTTTAATTGAGTGAGAAGCGCCTGAGACATGCGAACTCGAGCAGCTTTTTGATCTTCACTCAGCAACTTTGGAACCCACCAAGCTGAAATTTTTCGGAAATCCAAGTTTTTCGTTATGATTGTGTAGACACTCCCACAGCTGATGCCGATTTCACCAGATATCTGAAGTACAGTGACGTAGCGGTACCCTTCAATAATGTTTCTAATGCGGGCAATGTAGCCGGCGAAATGCTGGGGCGCGGACGACGAGGATGATTTACATTTTCGACACGATTACGCCCATCGTTAAATACTTTGTACCAAACTTTTACACGTGGCCACGAAAGCGTTTCATTTCCGAATTGTGCTTGTAATCTGCGCAAAATTTCAGATGGTTTCACGTTTTCACGTGTAAGAAACTTCATAATAATTCGTTGCGCAACGCTGCCATGCACCTCTTTCTCACTCATTCAGATAGCTATTAACCAAGCGAACGCAGCAATACGACGCGTCGTTTCCGTGCCACCTAATATCCGTACTTCATGTTCCTAACGCCCGGATGCGCCTTGAACAACTATCCGGCGGGCAATTTAAAAATACTCGTTTATATTTGATCCACCCTCGTAAATGTTCATTTGTTACAAACAAATACAATTTCATGGTAGTGATCATTTTTGTTGTACATAAATTGTTTTTTTTTTTTATAAGCGTTTTTGTTATTGATTAGCCTTTGAATAGGATTAACATTTAACAGACACTAAAACAATAACAGAAGTGAGTAAGTTTTTGTAAAAAATAGAATACTAGAAAGGAAAGTAATATTCAATATGTCACCTTCTCTAATAGTGGAATTGGCATTGGGTGAGTGCACCCCTCCTTTGGGTCTGTTTGCCACTCCTCAGGCGGAACTTATAGTCATTGCTGCTTATGCCTAGAATGTGTTAGCTATCACTGGGCGTATATACGTATGCATTGATTGCAAACGTGTTTTATATGCCACTAGACGATATTCAACACAGTCGAAGCTGTTAGAGGACTGCCATCAAGTCCTTAATAGAGTATAGAGCTAAGACAAGGTAATATTACTTTGGATCTCGGGCCATAGTGGCATAAAGAGCAATGAACGACCAAACGGTCTTGCGAAGGCTGGTGCCCAACAACATCTTATGGATCCACAAGTCAGACAGGAAATTGCGAGATGGGCTGCTTCAGAACTACACAGGGACTAACAAACATAACCAAGATGTATGCAGGCAAAGGTTGTCATCTCCCCTACAAGAGTGGTAGAAGAAATCCTCACAGCCCATGGAGAACTGCGCTATCATAGAATTAATATGGTACTGTCTACCAGTTCTTTCTGTCGTTTTTGAGGCGAGGAGATGAAAGGTGCTATCTACATAATCTGCCACTGTCTTGTGTTGGTTAAACGTAGGCAGATTGGATACTCTCCTTTTGAGAAGTTCTTGAATCATAGGCGGAAGATGTAACTAGGGGATGGTTAAGGGATCAATCATTCTTTTTGAGGTCTGATGAAGCCCAAACCCGATTATAATAATAATATGGATTTTTCCAATGACATCAGTGTTTAATTCATGGTTCCATTCCGTTTTTTTTTGTATTAAAATCGTTTATAAATTTTTATTCTGAAAGAACATTGACGCATTCTGTCAGTTACAGATTGAAATGACTCTCTGATGTCTTGTTTTTGTAGCAAAGACATACCAAGGTCAATAAAAGTAAAGTTATTATATGAATGTTTTTTTGGTATTTCCGCAGCCATCTACTTTTTTTAATCTAAATTAATTGACTAATGAATATAGAATTAAGAAAGGCAATAACTTTTATTGTATTCGATGTTGTATTGGATGTTTAGTGGTAAACAAGTTGTTTATTGAAAATCTAAATATATTAAATTACACTGTGATAAACTATAATGAAAACCCAAAACAAATTGCTGCTTATCCCAGTGACTTTGCAAAATACCTATAAACAAATAATTTGTTCACAAATCAAATGCCAACCACGCGTTGCCAATTTATATCATATCATCATATATCATCATCATTTAAATCGCCGGAATTTGTTTTACTTTCAAAGACATAAATGAAAAAAGAAGTGTAATTACTTCACTAATGGTGTAGGTGTTGTTAAATTTGTGCTTATGTTAAATATTAAAATTACTATATACATATGAACAACACTACTAACGTTAAAAACGTTTTCATACACAGAGTAGATAAAACAGCTTTTGTAAAAACGTGAAAGCATATTACAATTTTCCAGCAAAACAAAACCATGTCATAGGCGTATCGGTGAAAAGGTACAAATGGGATACTTGTTCTATTTATTACTTCAGAGAATAGAAGAATTTATCGTGTAATCAATTTAAAAATTTTCATTAAACCTTATTTGTTTTATATCCAATAAAGAAGGAATTAAGATCCTTATTCGTCTAAATTTTAAGATCAAAGATCTCACATTTTGAACGCGTCCTACAAAGTAGGCACAACGGACCGAAAACCACATCCCACGACCGGTTTCGACCTATCGGGTCTCATCAGATGGGCGCTGGCAGAAAGGCCTTTACAGGCTATATTATAAATATAAATATAAATATAAATATAAATATGGAATCAACAGAAACAATTACTCCGAGGGCTAATACCCCTATCCTCATTGAATTACACTGTTGATTCCGATGGACTCCTAGACGAAAATAGAACATATTCAAAAAAGAAGGAATTAAAATCCTTATTCGTCTAAATTTTCAGATCAAAGATCTCACATTTTGAACGCGTCCTACAAAGTAGGCACAACGGACCGAAAACCACATCCCACGACCGGTTTCGACCTATCGGGTCTCATCAGATGGGCGCTGGCAGAAAGGCCTTTACAGGCTATATTATAAATATAAATATAAATATAAATATAAATATGGAATCAACAGAAACAATTACTCCGAGGGCTAATACCCCTATCCTCATTGAATTACACTGTTGATTCCGATGGACTCCTAGACGAAAATAGAACATATTCAAAAAAGAAGGAATTAAAATCCTTATTCGTCTAAATTTTCAGATCAAAGATCTCACATTTTGAACGCGTCCTACAAAGTAGGCACAACGGACCGAAAACCACATCCCACGACCGGTTTCGACCTATCGGGTCTCATCAGATGGGCGCTGGCAGAAAGGCCTTTACAGGCTATATTATAAATATAAATATAAATATGGAATCAACAGAAACAATTACTCCGAGGGCTAATATCCCTATCCTCATTGAATTACACTGTTGATTCCGATGGACTCCTAGACGAAAATATAACATATTCAAAAAAGAAGGAATTAAAATCCTTATTCGTCTAAATTTTCAGATCAAAGATCTCACATTTTGAACGCGTCCTACAAAGTAGGCACAACGGACCGAAAACCACATCCCACGACCGGTTTCGACCTATCGGGTCTCATCAGATGGCCGCTGGCAGAAAGGCCTTTACAGGCTATATTATAAATATAAATATGGAATCAACAGAAACAACTACTCCGAGGGCTAATACCCCTATCGGCATTGAATTACACTGTTGATTCCGATGGACTCCTAGACGAAAATATAACATACCCAAAAAGAAAGAAATTAAAATCCTTATTCGTCTAAATTTTAATTCCTTCTTTTTTGGTTATGTTATATTTTCGTCTAGGAGTCCATCGGAATCAACAGTGTAATTCAATGCCGGTAGATGTATTAGCCCTCGGAGTAGTTGTTTCTGTTGATTCCATATTTATATTTATACTTATTTGTTTTGTTACAAAATATAAAAGTATAACAATTGTTTTGTCAAACTTAAACTACAAACTAAGTGAAATTAACTACAACAAATAAACGGAGGATAAAATGACCTAGGATAATGAAACAAATATCTGCATAAAAATATAATCGAGTATTGAAATAATAAAAATAATATGAAAAGTTTCAACAATGTATTTAAAGAAAAACCCTTACAATTGTTTCGACGAAACCGTCATTATCAAAACAAATGTTTGTTTACCTACTCTTTAATAATGACGGTCTCGTCGAAACAATTGTAAGAGGTTTTCTTAAAATATATTGTTGAAACTTTTCATATTATTTTTATTATTTATCATGTTTCATCAAATATGCACCAAAACTAGTTTAGTAATAGAATACACGTCAATCGGAAAATCCCTAATATAACCATAGTTCTAGGTGCATAGCACTATCTGTGTTAATCTGAGAAACCTACCGCAACGTTAAATTAACCATAAGAGAGGGAGCTGCTGTTTCTCACACGGTCAACTTTACGTCGCACAGTGGGGTGGATTAATCATTTTTTGGCAAAAATTCAAAATGGAATCGTTCTATTTGAAATTGTATCGTCTAGAGTTTTCGCTGTGTTATAAAATGATTACAAATTTATAATTTAAAATGGCCGACTTAAATAGCGGATTTTATTTCTGTTTGATTCCGAATACGCCTGCCTTGTTTTATACTTTTCAGTGGTTTCTTCGTGTCGTTTAGACAAATACTGAGACAGTAATATTCCACAGATAATTTTTCATTTCCTATTTCATATACATGTTAGGGTGGCCTATTTTTACCAATTACCTTTTTTCAAATTTAGTTGTTTTTGGCGCATTAAGAAGCTTCGCTGTGGTAAATAAATACAATAAAAAATATATAAGACAAAGAAAGAACTGCTTTTTTATGTTTCAATGGTTTTTATTAAAACTGGACGATCGTTTCGGCTAGCGAAACCTTTTCCAAGAGTACAAAACAAATACTGAATCTGACGGGTTAAACTAGGTCTTATAAATGTAAACTTATCAAATAAAATAAAATAAATACAGGTATACGATATACAATAGAGGCTGGTAATTGGACAACCTATTGTGTGTTTATCCAAATATGTATCTATTAATAAGTTATTTCGAAAATCTGACTGTAAGTTTGTGATGTTATCGTTTCGTTAAAAAACTTTTTTAATTTCTAATTCTTCTAATAAGTTGAGTCTTTTTCCTTTCTTTTCAGGATGTAATAATCTAATACTATCAATATCTAAATTATGGTTGTTTTCTACACAGTGGGTGCTAAAGCCTGTACATTTTTTCTTAACATTAATGTCCCTAACATGTTCTTTTAATCTTATTGATAATTTTCTACCCGACTGGCCAAAGTAAAAGGCATCGCAATTTAAACAGTTAATTTTATACACGCTACTTTTGTTTATAAACGATTTTTTTTGTTTATTATTGACTAAAAATTTACCTAAGTTACACTTATTAACCGAAAAAGTGTTTTGACCCAAAGCATTACGTTTTGTACAAATTTTATTACTATAAGTGGGAACGTAGTTAATGAACCTAACGTATAATTCGTCATTTCATTTTTATGAATAGCTGAATACAATTTTGTTATTGATTAATCTCTTTTTCATTTTTATAATCATATTATCAATTACAATGGGATTGTAACCGTTCTTAGAAGCTATAATTTTAATTGTTTTTAGTTCTTGTTTGTAATTATCACTGTTTAGCGCGTAGTTCAATAATCCATAAATATAACTATTAAATGCTGCCATTTTGATTTGGTGCGATTGATTTGACTTTGCATCAATAATACAATCTGTGGTTGTTGGCTTTCTGTAAATGTTAAATTCTAATTTATTATTAACAATTTTTATGTTAAGATCTAGATAGTTTAAGCCATCTTCTTTACCTAGTTCCTAAACGATCGTCGAGTTTTAATAAAAACCTTTGAAACATAAAAAAGCAGCTTTTTCTTTGTCTTATATATTTTTGAAGGATATGTTGCATAATTATCCGACCGAACAATCCTTAGAAGTTAACTAGAATAAAATCAAAGAGACTTATTCCTGTATACAGATAGTCTCATTGCCACAACATAAGTGGACGAAGCACGTGTCCGAATTTTTAAAAAGGGTTGTGGTATACAGGGGATTTTATTCTATTCAATTGTTAAGACGATTAATTAAGATGATTAATTAAGAGACTGTTAGTGCAAGGGTGAAAGTGGGTTCAAATTAATTCAAAAATTAAATACATTAATGTACTTAAATCTGCCTCTACTAAATAATTCTCCATAATATTTTTATTATTAATGGATTAATTAATATCTAATTGAATAAGGAATCCTTCAAGCTTATCATATTTGTTGATTTCACATTTTACTAATCTTAATGGAATTCCTTTCTAGTAATTATAAAACAATTTTTAAACTCAGAATTACGTCAGGCAGTCTTATGAAAGCCATTTCGAAGCAAGTTTGTCAATTAAGATGAAAATGTAACTCGTCACGTTGAATTTTAGTTTTTATTTCTCTTGAAGGTTACCAAATAATTAATAATATATAATAAAATTCCATGCCCATAGAGTAAGAGAAACAATCAAATGAATAGAGTGATATTCATATCAATAAAACAGTTTCAGACATCCAGGTGATCAGATAGGGTTCTGATAAATTGTGATGTCACCTTGAGTGTTTTGGGAATTCCACTTATTAACGCTTTATCAACATTTCAACAAGGAAGAAAATTACATAAATATATCTTACGTACATACATACGTCATACGCCATATATTTAATGAAAACAACAAATAAGTACATATGGATCTGACTAAATCAACTCCAGTTTATTTCATATTTTGCCTTCAAAGTGTTGCCCACATCAAAAAAGTTACTACATTTTCCGACATGTTCACTCATCCGAATTTCTCTTTGGTATACAGACCTTCACCAGCTGAACTTGTTAATGTCGGTGGACGTTCTGTATCCGGTACCTTTTTAAAATTTGAATATTAAAATCGCAATGGCATAATCGAAGTTTACCGGTAGGTAATCATTCACTATATATATATGATTTCGAATGTGAAAAACAAACATTTTTCGGTGTAATAATAACACCACTTATAATAGTAAAATGTTGTGGGTAATAAATGAACAGTTATACTTTAAAAGTTACTGAAATGGCACGCAATTTTTTAAATTAAACTTACTAACTAAAAGGAAACGAATAAATACAGTTAGAAAATAATATAATATAGTAGTTGTAATGATAAAATTATTTATTTCACTTGTCATATGTTTCACCATGATGTGGACCCTTCAGAGGTTACAAACACACTTTAAAAAAATTGGATTGATTCAGCCGTTACTTTGTGATAATTCATCTTAACGATAAATGAATAAACACTACTTTGTTTATTATCACTTTTTTATTTACAAATCTTTTTGACTATAGTTTCGACAAATAGCTTGTCGTTGTCAAACAAATGATTCAAATTGAATGAATATAAACAGATGTACAGTAGTGTTTATATATATTTTTTGGAAATACCGTTAATTATTCAATGTACTGAATAGTACTGAGTGGTACAAATCTACCTGGTCGTTATTTTCGGAAATTTTCGATGCTTTATATACTTCTATGGATTCTAAAATATTAAGTTTACTTAGGTAAAACTGGAAGGTCATTTAAAACTCGTTATAACGAACACTTTAGGTCATTTAGATTAGGAAAAGATAATTCCAATTTTGCAAACCATATTTTAGAAACAGGCAATCAGTTTCCTATTATAGAAAATCTTAAAATTATTCATAATCTAAATACAGGCTTCAACCTTAATATTTTATAATCCTTGCAAGTATATAAAGCATCGAAAATTTTCGAAAATAACCTGTTAAACGACCTAGTAGATTTGTACCACCCAGTACATTTAATAATTAATGGTATTTCCAAAAATATACATAAACACTACTGTACATCTGTTTATATTCATTCAATTTGAATTATTTGTTTGACAATGACAAGCTATTTGTCGAAACTATAGTCAAAAGGATTTGTAAATAAAAAAGAGATAATAAACAAAGTAGTGTTTTTTATTCATTTATCGTTAAATATACTTAAAGATAGCAAAGATGATTTTCAATTTTTGATATCTTTTTTATGTTCATTTAATCGTGTATCGAAGTTTCGGCCAGTTTGACCAATATAGAAAGAGTCACAATCTTTACAATTAAGTTTATGTATGCCATCTCTTTGGAGTTTGTTGGGTTTTTGCTATTTTTTAAAATAAGTTTTTTGTGGCAAATCTTCAGGAAAGCGTTTGTTTACTGAGCTGTGGTGTTTATTGTTTAAATTTTATTAGAACAATTAGTTTTTCAAAAACATTTCTGTAGTGTAAAATACATAGAATAGACCATCATATAAAAATTAATTTTATACATTTGTTGAAAATGCTTCTACTACGTACATATTTAAATACATCCTAGTAGGTTTTTAAATATTATACATAAGCATTTCAGTATTCGCTGTCGTATGTTTCATCTATTACAAGTCTTGCAGCATCGGTGTAGGTCACTAATTTGTAATTTGAATAATGAATTAAAATTTTTTTATTTGAAATTCCAACTATTCGATTTCATATTGAACGTTATTAGATATTACGCAGAAGGATTAAATTTATGCAGTGTTAATGGTTTGTGATTATACTATATAGACGAGTGCTATTTATTTTGAATAAAAGGTAAAAGTATTCTAGCAATTAAACATTACGAAAAAAAATATCGCTAATTTCTAACTTTAGTAGTAACTACATACTTATTTAAAATGCAACTATTTTAACCCAACACAACTATTTTTAATTGTATTGTACTTTTATTAGTAACTTCTGATATTTTAAATTTTCTAATAAAACCAATTTTATAACGGAGAAACTGGTCACTTGCCAAAAATTAACATTAAGTAACCGTGTAATAGCAGAGTGTCACATAGTGCTTATAGTTTAGAACATTATATTATTTTTGTCATTTATTCGAAAATGGATAATTTACAAATTTTCGTTACGTTTAAATACTAAATTAAACACAAAGAACGCTTTTAAATGTTTCACTTTTTGTTTATTTAACACTCTACAATTGTTTCTACTTTCGAAGTCTTTGTCAAGAGTAACATTTATTTACCAAGGGTAGGTGTATTCTGTTACTGTTTATAACTAAAACGAATAGGGACAGGTATAATACCAGGTATTTCGAAAAAAACCCAAATTAAATTATGTCTCTCAAATATTGGTCAATAACCGTCGTATCTTTAAATTCTGATTTATCGTTGGTAATTTTTAGATTATTTTTAAATGCTTTTTTATTTTCGTTTAAACGTTTAAACTTTTTGGAACAATACGAAATTAAAATAAGCCTTTAAAAATAATCTAAAAATTACCAACAATAAATCATAATTTTAAAGATACGCCAGTTATTGACCAATACTTGAGTGACATAATTTAATTTGTTTTTTTCCGGAATACCTAGTTTTGTACCTGCTCCTATTCTGTAATGTTGCCTTATTTATAAACACTAACAGAATACAGCTACTCTTGGTAAATAAATGTTACTCTTGACAAAGACTTCGAAAGTAGAAACAATTGTAGAGTGTTAAATAAACAAAAAGTGAAACATTTAAAAGCGTTCTTTGTGTTTAATTTAATATTTATTTTAAACGACGTTTTATAAATACCCTACCGCAAATTCAATTAAAATTATTCATTATGTTTATTGTTATAAATTCAGCGGATTTTGTGTTGCACGGAACCACAACGAATGTGGGTCGTGATCAAGTTCTAGTTGTTCAAAATGCAAATATAAACTATGTGGGGTCGAATAAAGAGCCAGGGAAAATCATTATCGAAGCGATTAAGTAAGTCTATGAAGCCATAAAGAAGTCTGCGTGAAGAGAAAGTCCAGGAGCCCATCAAGTTCGGGAAATCGTCGTATGCGAGTAGATTCAGAACAAAAATGAAAGAAACAAACAATCAGACAAGTCAGAGGGGAGGTCCGGGATGATATTTTATTTGGAACTGTGCAAGTAGGGATGAAGCAATACCAAGTAGGTATCGATAGTTTTTGACATATAGGTAGATGAAGAGATAAATAATATGCTGGGTATTACAAAGTAGTTGCAAATCTACGTTTTTGTTTGGAGAAATTAATGATAAAGTCCACTTTCGTTGCACTACCTAAAAATAATAACATTTTAAGATACTCAAATTTGTTCAAGCTTTCGCGGCCATCGTTGATACAGTTTTTGGCTTTCGGGCTGTCAGGCCGTCGTCAAATGAGATATTTTCTTCTTAACGTTTCGTCGACTTGCGTGGACGACATCTTCAGGAGATTTTCTTCAGTATAAATGATTTCTTCTGACCACCCTAGGAAGAAGATCTCCTGAAGATGTCGTTCATGCGAGTCGACGAAACGTTGAGAAGAAAATATCTCATTCGACGAAAGCCAATAACTTTTAAGATACTATTCTGTGTAAATTCAACGACCAAAAAAAAGTCCAATAACTGAGGATGATACCTTGGGTGTGAAACGCGTATTAGGTCACTAAACACTGTTTGTAGAATTTCGGGAGTTTGGAGTTTTATTTAAGCACTCGTATTTTTTATTGTGTCGTGCGTTTGCCTGTCTCCATGTCACAACCTTTCTATCCTACGATTTGGATATTTATTAAGGTGACATTAAGTATGCGGACGTAGATTGATGACTCAAATACAGACTTAATAATATTTTTAAAGAAATTATTCTTTAAACCCTTTCCTAACAGTACACTTAAAGTGTTTTTAATTACTGCCATCGGTGTGGGGTTTTTAGATTGGTTTTCTAGAACGTAATAAGATGTGTTTCAGAATCTTCTATTTCCAAACAACCCTGTCATAAAATTTGGAAAATACCTTGGAAGTATGCACTGGTACATATGTGGTAAAAAGGACTAGTAGTAGTAGAATTGTTAAAGTGGTAGTCAAGGGACGAAGAAATGTATTTTTGGAAAAAGGGATTATAACAAGTCTGTTTTTATGATCTTAAGATGATGCTATATATTTATTTATTATGTACTTGGTCAAATAGGTTTCACCGAGAATACTAATTTTTCAGTTGTTTGGTTGAAACCGATGTGACTACGAAAAAAATTACATCAGAGACGATTTATTAAACAAGATCACAATGACATGAGAATTTCTTCTTTCATTGATTTCATTTATATTTATAGATTCCATAGACAGGTTAGCCTTCCACATGACGTGTTTACTTAGCAAACGTTGGTTTAAAAATTAAATAACGCATTTTCTTCATACACAATATGAGATGTGAGGCGTTGCAAAATTTTTAAATTGATTCGTGCTTTAGAACAATTCGTTCTCAGGGTTCAATAGAAATTTATGTTATCGATTTCCAGGAGGGCCTTGTTCGGCACGCTGTCTCGTTAAAAAACAACGTGCTATGTATGTTGTACATGTACGACTGGACAACTACAAGCAATTTAGTTGTTACACCAATTTTTTATATGAATGTATAAGACTTGTAATGGCAGAAATGTTGGGCTATAATTACAATTAGTGACGGCAGACAATAAGAACAAAGAGCCACCACTTATAAGACATATAAAGTTAACAAAGTGAAGTTATATTGCTTGTTTTTAAAATGCAATATAATATGTCCCTAATTATAAAAATAAAAAATAAAATGGTATTGAGGTAGAGCAATATTCATAAATGTAAATATGGAGTCCATAGAAACAACTACTCCGAGGGCTAATACCCCTACCGGCATTGAATTACACTGTTGATTCCGAAAGATTCTTAAACGAAGATAACATTTCCAAAAACAAGGAATTAAAATCCTTGTTTACCTAAATATGAAGGATCAAAAATCCCATATTTGGAACGCATCCCACCAAGCAGGCACTGTAAGTTGATGTAATAGAATATTTTATTAGTATGGAAATTTTTTCGATTTGGAACCGGACACGAGTTTGTTTTTTGTTTTTCATTAATAAGCCTGTCGACTAGATTTTCTTCATAATTATTAGTTTTGGCAAAACATTATGTATTAGAATAGTCTTTTTGAAAACTAGTTTAATTTAAACCTTCGGATTGGTTGGATTTGGTATGGATTAAAGTATGTTGTGTTCTGGTAATGGTTATATCTAAAAAGACTTCTAAATTGCAAGGTTAATTATAGATTAGGGTAGAATTAGTTGATAAAATTTAGAAATGATTCTATTTCTTCCATTTTTGTTTCTGTTCATCCCAAATACAAAAGATATCATTGACCTTGTTAGTGGATATTTGGATGAAATTGTTTGATTTTCTAAGACGAAAATATCTGGTTATGGTGACAGCGGGGAATCCTTATATAATCCGTCGGATTGAAGTTTTTTAACATTTGCATTTTGTGAAACAAAAACCGACTGTCTTAATTAATTATATATTAAAATTTTTAAACCATAGTCTTACTTAATTTTCATACAAATAAATTTATTATTACTATCTATATTTTTTATTTTACAGAAAGTACTTATATTCAACTGTAGGTACAGTACATTGGTAACAGCATTTCCGGTCACATGTTCCAAGTCTCCTCAGGTTTCGTAGTTTTTGGCTTGTTAACAATGCAGAATTGACAATGGTCACACCGCGTGAGTGACCTTTTCCGTTTTGTTCGGGAAAAACAGTCACGAGTCACCACTGTATTACATCTGATGCAACCAAAATGTCGGCAACAAATGCGATGACAAATGACGATGTTCGGGCGAGACGGTTAAAAACACAAGATAAAAATTACGTAGATGACCTTCAAATTTTACACGGGATTATTTTATGAACTTTTTGTTTTGCAGTAAAGCATTTATGATCATGCAATATCGTCGTTTGTATACAAAAACAAATGCAACAACAGTTCTTCTGCAAAATTTCTACATTATATATAAATCATTATTTACTTGTGTTTCATACTCCAAAATAATTTTCAAAAATCAGAGTTAGAAATATTTGATGTTAATTAAACCAGGTTATGAAAAGGACAAGAATATTATGTAACTTTTTATTATTTATAAATATAAATATATTGAATTACACTATTGATTCCGAAGGATTCTTAGACGAAGATATAACATATTCAAAAAGGAAAGAAGGAATTAAAATCCTTATTCGTCTAAATATCAAGATCAAAGATCTCACATTTGGAACGCGTCCTACCAAGTAGGCACAACGGACCGAAAGCCACATCCCACGACCGGTTTCGACCTATCGGGTCTCATCAAGTGGGCTTTGGCGGAAAGGCGGTAGGACGCGTTCCAAATCTGAGATATTTGATCTTGATATTTATAATTTTTTTTTGAATTTTTATTATTTGTTTAGTTTTGTTCCCAAAGAAAGGGTCACATGAGGCGAAGTTAAAACAGTAGGAGAGGATTGATTGCTGTTGTATAAGGTTTTGAGGTTCTTTATCAAGTTTCATTTACCTATTTCAGCTGATTACATTTTTTTTAAGTATTTAAACACATAAGCAAACGCTTTTATATACATCAATGTGATATTAGTTATTAATTTGATTTATATCCACTACAGATTACCTCAAATTAGTGAGGAAAAAATTGTGTCACGCACCGGGACTCGAACTCGGGATATTTGGCTTTACGCGGCTGATGCTTTTACCACTAAGCTATGAGAGGTGAAGATCTTCAAATTTTTCATTATTAATGTAGCATTTCAAGAAATAGTTTCTCGGAAATTTTAAATTTGGTACGAACTCGTGTTTATTTTATTTTGCATTATATTCATTTCTTTTGTTAAACGTAAATATCTTCAAAATTACATTCCCTTTTATTATCTTATTGTTATATCCATTCTCCAAATTTCGGTTTTAGTGCAAACAACTATTTATTATATTTATTTCCTTTAAGCGTAACCTGACATTTAATATTTTCAAAATCATTTTTTATTTATTATCGTATTGTTATGTTTATCGTGAAACTTTCATTGTATTGTCACGTTTAAGGTATTAGTAAAATTATTTAATTAATCAGGGTGTTTACCTGAAGGAGTGCAATGACTTGTGGGGTTGTTGCTATGGTCGTTTTGCCATACTATGATCTTTGGCTACCAACAGCTTTTGTCAACCCTCACTTCATTATAGTTTATTTAAGCTGAAAACCAGAGATTAATTGTCAGATTCTTAAGAACATTGTTAAAGTCATTCAAAAAGAGATCCTTTGTATCATTCAAGTTTCATACATACAATTATTCAATAATTAAACAAGTAAAAGAGCTTACTTTCTTCAATATGTGTTAAGTTAGTTACCTTGTTATAAATATAAATAGTGTAAGTGTTGTTATTAAATATTTAAAACCAATCTTCATCGTTTATTTCGTTAACAAGTTATTTAGATTACTCGCAATTAATTTTGGCGTGTAACTGTGGGAATTCAAGAAAGATATCTTTCAATAAAAATATTTTCTCATACATCAAAACAATTAATGATTAATAATAATATAGAATGATTCCGACATTCTGTGACTTAGTAAGTACGTTCATCGTTGGTACTGCTCTCAATTGACTAAAGGTGCAATTACAGTTTATACAAAAAAAAAATCAATTTTATTATTGTTTGCCGTAGTCTCACATAATATTGTTATTTATGTATAGAGTAACCTAATAAATTTTATGGAATTGTTCACTGAGTGTTTTCTTAACTTTATATTATTGTATAGAGCAGTTTAATCTAAATTTTCAGGTGTGCTTTTCTTATCCCTTATTGTTAATAATTTAAAATAATTTTTGAGAAATGTTTCACTAAATAATCAGCTGAACCATAACCATAATACTTTACATATAATGTTGATATGCAAATCTAGAGCTGAACTGTATTTACAGAAAACTTGTAGGTGTGCAAACTTTTTTTTGATAACATTGTCACGTGCTAATGGGTTTCATAAAAACTTTATATTCGTATATCTAGTTAATAATAGTAATTAAAGATAATTATTCAAGGTTAGGAAGAGATAGAAGCAATGAACTTATTTTATGGCTTTTGTCGTCACTACTTTTTGCGAACATCACACTGGATAAAAAAGTGTGCGTCTGAGTTAGATTAAGATTACGTGATTTTGCTCTAGTCGAAATAAAACGACAGTTTTGAATTTTTAGCAATTTGCTATTTACTTTTAAGTTGAAAGGACTAAATTGCTAAAGAAAGCAAGCAAATCGATACCTGTTTTTTTAAACGCGGCTATTGTTTCAAGCGCTATGAAGGATGGCTCATGGTTGGACGAATTGAACATTTTCTTTATCGTTTAATTCATGTCCTTTTTTAATGAAAAATTATAAACGCAATTGTTCGTGCGTACAACAAAATTGGGATAGGAAGCGATTGCCCAGCTCATGTTGCAGACCAGCGTGTGACTTTTCCGATGGAAATAAAAATATATAACCTTTTGTTAAATTTCCTATTTTAAATCAATAAATTAAGTTAGTAGTAGTCAGGGGTATATGAAATTCCAAATGAAGCCTGGAAATACGGGGATGAATGTCTAGGTGGAATTACACGAAGTACTGAATGTTTGGGTGTTCGATATTTTGGCGGTATCCCGCCGAAGGTTCTTTTGGTTAAATATGATAAAATGGACTGCTTTTCCTAATATACACTTTATTATTCACTATTTACACTTATTTGATTTTGTTGTTTTGATTGATTTGGATATAATTGAATCTACAAGTTGAATTCTCGAAATGAATGCATGTAATTTTTTCTTATTTCTACTTAAATAGTGTGAAAAAATAGACAACGCCCCAAAGTGAAAAATATCCCCCTCTTGAAGCTAAACACCCCCAAGCGTAATTCACAAAACCGTTGGTGGTGTTCTCAAGGCTGATGACCGATGCGTAAAGTATTTACAAGGGGTATCATAAACGGGCCAAAGTCTATTTTTGGAAGTTTTTAACGTATTTACAATTGATGGGCACAAAAGATGCCTATATACAAAGAGAATAATAAATACCTAGAAACTAAACTTAACAGATGTATATACATAAAAACAGACAAAATATTTTTAATATTTACAGGCACTTAACATTCCGCCCGCCTTGAAAGGATTTACTTTCAACATTTTAATTGTTGCTAATAGGCAGCGGGCAAATTTTTGACATTGCACGTTTGAACACTCCCGTGGCAGTTTTAACTGTAACTGTTCTCACTACACCATCACGTCCAGGATGTAGTTCAACGATCCTTCCCGCTGACCATTGTAATGGTGGCAAATTATCCTCCTTGAGGATAACTATGGAATTCAGAAGGACGTCTGGTTGCTGAATTCGCCATTTCGTCCTTTGTTGCAGTGAAGACAAATACTCCATTCTCCACCTTTTCCAAAAATGTTGGGATAGCTGTTGGATTCTCTGCCACCTGTCCAATCGGTTGTACGTAACCCTGCTTACATCTGGATCCACAACGGCAGTAATCGGAGTTCCAATAAGGAAGTGACCAGGAGTCAAGATGTCGAGGTCGTACGGAGAATTGGGAATCGGGATAAGAGGACGGGAGTTGAGGATAGCCTCAATTTGTGTTAGCAAAGTATACATTTCTTCATACGTTAATTGAGCATTACCAATTATTCGTTTCATGTGAAATTTAATAGATTTTATTCCCGCCTCCCAGAGTCCACCAAAATGTGGAGCTTTAGGAGGTATGAAATGCCATGTTATTTTTTCGCTTGAAAGACAGTTATTTATTTCGTTTTGAAATGTATTTGAACTAATGAGCTTATATAGCTCTGTCAATTCTCGGTTGGCTCCTACAAAATTCGAACCATTATCTGAATATAAATTTGAAATCATACCTCTTCGTGATACGAAACGTCTTAAAGCGGCTAAAAAAGTCTTTGTTGAAAGATCTGTAACAAGTTCGACATGAATTGCTTTGGTTGATAGGCAAATAAACATAACAATATAAGCCTTATAACATTTTTTGCCTCTACCTAGTTTTTCTTTTATCAAAATAGGTCCAGCGTAGTCTACACCGCTGTTTATAAAGGGTCTTGCCGCTTCTACGCGATTAGAGGGAAAATCGGCCATAATTGGATTTACATTAGTTGGATTAGCCTTAAAACATTTGACGCATTTTCTAATAACACCTCTTACTATGTTACGCCCAGAAATAGGCCAAAATGCATTTCGAATCGCGGCTAAAGTGGCTTGTGGACCAGCATGAAAGTATTTGTTATGATAATATCTTATTATTAATTTTGTTACATGATGATTCGGAAGAATAATTGGATGTTTTTTGTTATATGGTA
The DNA here is from genome assembly GCA_963921985.1 of Agrilus biguttatus. Lineage (NCBI taxonomy): Eukaryota > Metazoa > Arthropoda > Insecta > Coleoptera > Buprestidae > Agrilus > Agrilus biguttatus. Next base: position 31,115,501 of record OY998120.1, on the reverse strand, counting down.
TATTTGCATTGTTTAATCTACCACCTACTCGCAAAATATTGTCGGCATCTAGAAAGGGTTTAAGGGACAGTAGTGAACTAGATAAATTGGCTTGACCTGTTTTTTTAATTTTGCTAATTTCATTTGAAAATTCCTCATTTTGAACGTATCTAATTATAATAGTTTGAGATAAATTTAATTCCTTTGGCGAAAGGTAGTTAGTCGATTTGTTAGGATTTCTACAATTATTGATAAAGCGTAGAATATATGCAACCACTCGTAAAAGTTTTAAAAATGATGAGTATTTATGTAAGTCGATTAGATTGCTTGTTGGTTTTGAGATAGTTGTGTTACATGTGCGTTTTTCTGGGATATCACTTTCTACGTGTGTTGATTTGTCTAAAGGTATGTTATTTTTTAAAGGTAGTTTAACACAAAAACGACCGTTTTGATCCCGTTTAAACGTTCGAACAAAATGTTCTTCGCATTCTCTTTCTTCTATTGTATATGAACTGGTTTGATTAGAAATCGTTTCGATTTCCCAAAATTTAGCAAGTTGTGCTTCTAGCTGTAAAAAATTACACACTGATTTATTATTGTTTACTACACACTTACTCGGGTTTTCTTTATATATATTGTAAAGTGAACCGCCTACAACCCAACCGAAATGAGTTTTTTGTAAGTTTAACCCATTATTTATTTTAATTCTACCAACACACAGTAGGTCCCAGAACAGTTCAGCACCGATCAATAGGTCAATTTCTCTAGATAAATTAAATTCTGGATCTGCTAAATTGATGTTATTTGGAATATTTAAAATTTCAGTCGAAAATGTTGTAGAAGGTAAATTATCGGTTAATTTTGAAACCACTAAACAAGATATATTTCTACTAAATGCATTAAATTTTGATTTAATTTTTATATGTGTTTGTTTGGATGCCTTACAACAATTATTATTTATACCTCCTATACTAAAATTAACAATTGTTGAAGGTAAATTCAATTTTTTACATAATGCATTACTAATTAAATTTAGTTGAGAGCCTGCATCCAACAGGGCTCTGCATGATATTGGTTCATCCTTATCATTGTATACATATAACATAACCGTGGACAGTAAAATTTGCATATTTGTTAATGGCTTTTGAACAGAATGACTTACAACAGACGAGGTTGAAGGCTGTGACTCGTTCTTACTTTGAATTTGCTCATTAGATTCATTTTCATTTGACTTTTCTAAGTGTAATAAAGTATTATGAAGTTTATTGCATTTTTTACAAGTACTAGAAAAACAATCACGTGCTTTGTGATTCGTTCTAAAACAATTCGTACACATATTGTGTTTCTGAACACATTTAATCCTATCACTAATAGTCATTTTAATAAAAGTATTACATTGATTAATGTAATGATTGAATTTGCAAACAGGACAAATGACCTTTCCTACGCTAGCAAAAGTGTTTCCTAACTTTGGATTAGATTGATGATTTCGTTGGATGAATCTGTTTGATTTATTGAAATGTTTTTCAATGCTAAAATTTGATTTTTTGTTTTGTTCTAACGTTTCCAATAATTGACACCTCGCGTTTAAGAATTTCATGAAATCTTGTAATAATGGCAATTCTGAATTAAGAGAAGATTCCCATTCCTTTTTTGATATGAAATCAAGCTTATCTCCTAACAGGTAAATTAAAAGATCATCCCAATGCTCTGTGGGCAGTTTTAAACTCTTTAATGACCTGAAATGAGTATTGAATTTATCTAATAGATTACGTAGGGAACTAGCGGAATCTCTTTGCACAGTAGGGAGGTTAAACAATGCTTTAATATGACTTTGTATAATAATACGTTTATGCTGGTAACGATCTTTCAACAATTGCCATGCGTTATTGTAATTATCGGATGAAGCGGTTAATGAACTTATAACATTAGCTGCTTCGGACGTTAGGCACATTTTTAAATAATGAAACTTTTCGATATTATTTAAACCTTGATTTTGATGTATGACTGAATCAAATAAATCATAAAACGAAAGCCATTCGTCATAGTTTCCGCTAAAACGCGGTAATTCTATACGTGGTAGTTGAATATGATTTTCTCGATTATTGAGATGTTGATTTTGAATTTGACTAAGATTTTGTTCAGAAGATGCACTATTCTTGAAAGATTGAATCGCGGATTCGTAGCGGCTAATTATTTTATAATAATTGGTTTCAAAAGTATTGCGTTCGTTAAAATCTTCTTCACCCTCTATTAACTCTATTTGTAATTGAATACATTCAAATTCATTAAGCAATGGTTTTAAATTTTGTAGTCGTTCTGTTAAATCGATTTTTGTGTAAGTGCCGTCTTCTTGCGAATCTAAATAAGTACATGTTCGGGTTATTTTGGATTTGATAGATCCTCTTTTAAATGTTAGTGCTTTGATATCAGACATTTTGGTGAAATACAAATTGAAAATGTATACTTGCTGCGCAACAAACGTATCGGTAATAGGAAAGAAAAGAAAGGAATATTTGAATCCACTTACTGCTTATGTGTGTTGCTGCTTCAATTAATCCTTGGATAATGGAAATTGATAGTTGATGGTTTTTTATTGGAACAGCATCCGGCTCGAAGGACCAATGTTTGGGTGTTCGATATTTTGGCGGTATCCCGCCGAAGGTTCTTTTGGTTAAATATGATAAAATGGACTGCTTTTCCTAATATACACTTTATTATTCACTATTTACACTTATTTGATTTTGTTGTTTTGATTGATTTGGATATAATTGAATCTACAAGTTGAATTCTCGAATTGAATAGAATGTAATGTAGTTAGTTTGATTGAATCTACAACTGGAATTCTCGAAATGAATGCATGTAATTTTTTCTTATTTCTACTTAAATAGTGTGAAAAAATAGACAACGCCCCAAAGTGAAAAATATCCCCCTCTTGAAGCTAAACACCCCCAAGCGTAATTCACAAAACCGTTGGTGGTGTTCTCAAGGCTGATGACCGATGCGTAAAGTATTTACAAGGGGTATCATAAACGGGCCAAGGTCTATTTTTGGAAGTTTTTAACGTATTTACAATTGATGGGCACAAAAGATGCCTATATACAAAGAGAATAATAAATACCTAGAAACTAAACTTAACAGATGTATATACATAAAAACAGACAAAATATTTTTAATATTTACAGGCACTTAACACTGAATATGATATGAAAGGGCCAAGAGAAGTTCCCAGAAGAATGGAAAGCAGGACTCGTGATACCTATATTTAAAAAAGGAGATGAACACTGCCCAAGAAATTACAGAGGAATAACACTTATGACCACAGGATAGAAAATCTACGCAGAGATATTGATAAGAAGGTTAGAGGAAGAATTGGAAGAAAACAAGCTGATAGAAAATACACAAATAGCATATAGGAGAGGAAGAGGCACTATCGACACAGTTTACATTGTCAAAACGGTGATGGAAGATGGAACCAAGAGAGAAGGAGGAAAAGTACATTTATTTTAATAACGTAGAGGCAATTGTTGCCATCTAGTGGATTTTAGCTGCTACAGAAGATATTAAATTGGACAAAGCCTCACTGAGGTATTTAAACGTGTCCAGTTGAATCAACAACGCAGCCTACATACGTGAATTCACGTAAAGCTTATCAAAAACAATTATGTTTTTGGTCAGAAATTTATCGAGACCACCAGACACGGATCGCGATTTTGCTCTTATTAGAAGCTCATCAGCGTGCCATAGGCAGTCTCGATAAATTACTGACCAAAAACATAATTGTTTTTGATAAGCTTTATGTGAATTCACGTATGTAGGCTGCGTTGTTGATTCAATTGGACAAGTTAAAATACCTCAGTGAGGCCTTGTCCAGTTTAATATCTTCTGTAGCAGATAAAATCCACTAGATGGCAACAATTGCCTCTACGTTATTATTTTATTAACTGTTCTTTAAGGAACATTTCGACTTGGTCATAATTGTTTTTTTACATTTATTTTTCCCAGGCATAAAAGGTGCATTCGACAAGCCAGGTACTGAACTGTATGGAAACAAATGGAGTCATACAACATCGAGAAAAACCTTATCAAAAGAATAAGAACAATCTACGAAGGAACAGCCTTTAAGTAAAGCATAGAAGATCAACACTCAAAACCATACTATAGAACGAATGGAGTGAGGCAAGATTGACCACCAAGCACAGTTCTCTTCTATATTGAATAGTCATAGTCTTATATGTGGATGACGTAGTACTAATGGCTAATAACTGGGCAGGATTGAAGCAGATGACCAAAAGATTCGGAAAATTTATAAAAGTGAGAAGTCTAGAACTCAATAAAGAGAAATCCAAATACATGACAATGAGCAAGAGTAAAAGGGAGAGAAAAAAATCAGAACTTTCTTGGGTCGGAAATATGATAGAAGAAGTTAAAATGTTCAATTAATTAGAGTACATGCTGCAAAAGAAAGACAGTGTCAAAGCACAAATAAAGCACCTAGCCAAAAAAGCGACTGTGGTACTGGGTACAGTATGGCGAATAGCGGAGAGAAGTTGCAAGGACAATTGGATTAATATAATGCATCTGTTTGACGTATTGGTTCAAAATGTCATGCTGTATGGAGTTGAAATTTGGGGATGGGAGAAATATAAGGAACTAGAACGCATTCACGACAAATACATCAAGTGGACAATGAATTTAGACGTCACAACACTGATGTATATATAATATCAAGGGACCAAAACACACAAGATGCTAACTAAGACAGGAAAGAGAGCAATAGCTTTTGAGGAGAAGAAATCGAGGGAGGAGGGAAACGATCTAATAAATGAATGTACAGTGCCCGGCACCAAAGGAGATTCAAAAGCCATAAATCATCGGATGCGCACTATCAAAGCTTAGGATAATCGGCCGGTAGGTAGAATGATAACTGCTCAGCAAGATTCAGTAGCGTAGTGGCAAATAGTTGCAAATTAACAGAGTAGTGAAGGGGTTGTTAGGGTAAGTAAATCAGTTGAATGAATTCACTTGTGTTCCGTGTTCAGTACTTTTTCTCTCAGTGATACGCGCCGCTGAACTACAAGTTGACGTTTCGGTCCAGCTATATTCTTATTGGCTCTTTTATTTAAAAGTCTCCGCCTACGTACCTGTCAATCTGACCGTCGCTGAATATCCTTAGGTGCCGGCCAAAGTTAAAAATAGACATCTTACGGATTTCAGAAAGAGAACGAAAGAAACAAAGAAAAAAGCATCTAGCAAATCTGAGATGGTCAGTAGAATATTACTTCAACCACAAACTGCAAGAGGGAGACAAAGTGGCGGCAGAAGCAGAAGAAATAAGCAGATGCCAGTGGACACAGGAATGTTCCAGGAAATTAAGAGAAACAAGATACGCAAAAAAGTTTAAAAAAATCAAATTATCTTACTAATAATACAAACAATAAAAAAGGACTAGAAATTAGGGCAAGATTTAGGTTGCGATCTGAAACAAAAGCAAACAAATACTGACTGAAAGAAGAAGAAAGGGTCTGTAAACTATGTAATAATGAAGCAGAAACAATGAAGCACATTTTACAAAAATGTGATGTTACGGGAAAAACTGAAAACTGTTTACAGAGAAGAAAGTTGAAAAAGGGGAAAGAGAAGAAGAAGAAGAAAATATAAAAGGTGTTAGATAGTCTAGAGTAGAAAGAGTGAAGTGAAATGTAAAAAATCAAGTCTGTAAATTTATTAGAGCAGTCAGAGGTTAGGAAAAAATGAGTGAATGAGATAAATGTAAATATCAAACCGTGTAGGTTAATAAATGTAAATATATATATATATAGTTAGTAAAACGTATTGTTGTTATTTGTGTTACATTGTATCTTTTTGGTTTTACTGTAAGTTTAAAAATACCGTGGCTCTTGTTTTTTTATTTTCATGTTATTCTTTTAATTTGTTATTTTATTCTTGCTTAAAGCAACTTTTGTTTTTTATGTGTGTTTGTTTTTTCATACGAGAAATTTGCAACAAAATTCAAAATAAGATTTGACGTAAATAGGTTTGTTAAAAACAACCTAAGGTTTGAATTATAATTTAATTATTGTTTTGGAAAACTTTGGACAACGGTGTAATTGAAATTGAAACCGTAATTATATGTATTTCATTGTCTCGGTTTACCAATAACACCAAAATTACAAAACAATTTTTACAATTACATTAAAACTTTGCTTGAAATGTTTTTACTACTGTATAGGCATTTTTATTCGCCCATTTAAAAAGGGAAAAGGTAAGAATTGCACGAAAAATTTTACTTTAAAGTAAATACCAATAGGGGAAGCAGAGTAGCCGATGACCATATTTTTTTACATCTGATGTTATGATTGACCCCAATGCTTTTTTTACAGATAAGTACCTACAGGAATTTATTTGTTAGCTTTTATTACAACTTATATATAAGCGCTTTTTTATAGAGAAACTTTATTTATTTTACATTTTAGCTTGTCTTGTTGATATTGTATTATCATATTTATTGTAAACGAACAATCAACAGATAATAAACAATATTTAAAGGTACGAATATATACCGAGTAATGGAATAAAACAATATTTATTGGTAACAACCAAATGTACATTTCGACTGTGAAGTGTTCATTTTCAATTGTAAATAGTAAACTTAAATTAAGAACTGATTACACCTTATATATTTTTCATTTCCGTTTATAGATTTGAAAATAATTAGAATTAATAACAAATTATCCTTTAATATATTTAGAAACTCCAATCAAACAAATAGTTTCTACACTGATAAAAAACATAAATTAGCACATCTTAACATTTTAAAAATAAATTTACACTGCAACACAACTTTAAAATACATGAAATTAATAAGATAATTTCAATACAACAAAAACGTAAATTTTTGAAGAGAAACACAACAGATTCAATAATCATAGTAAATTTAATAGACATATAAAAATAATTTGTAAAAAAATTAGAAATTGAACCGGTTTTAAGTAATCAAAAATTCAAATTAAGTAGTGTCCTTAGAAATCCTAAAGATTGAGATGATAGAGACTTCGATGTCAGGTATCTATAAAGTCAGTTATTTAGAGTGTGACAGACACTACATAGATTTGACTAAGAGAAATTTAGCCAAACGTCTAAAAGAATATTTGTACAATAAAAATATATATAACGGAGAAAAATCAGCAGTTGTTTAAACACTGGACATACTATATACCACAATATTGAATTATTAAACCTTGTCATAATTATCTTGACCTCAAATTTTGTGAGTTTATGTATTTTCAAAAATTTAGGGATTTCCTCATGAATTTCGATTTTCCTTTCACTAATAACCCCATTTTTGATATTTTTTAATAATTTACAGATATAAGGTGTAATCTATTCTTAATTTAAGTTTACTGTTTACCATTGAAAATGACTACCTTGTAGTCGAAATGTATATTTGGATCTTAGTAGTGTTTGTTATAAGGTGTTTTATTATATTTCTTAGATAACAGACAACAAGGAACATTTCTCTCTACAATATATGCAGCCATCAATACAAATATGATTGAGTAGAATCATTTCGAAGTAGGTAAAATATAGGAAAAAAGAAGAAACGACAATGAAAATATATATTTCATAAAAATTTAAACAATTATGAATACCTGTTAACAGAGTTAAATGTTTATTGAGAATATTTTTTAAATACTATTGTCATATTTATTTGACCAATGATTAACAGTGGTACCTTCTGTTTTTGCTTGCATTGTTTAGCCGTTGCATTGTTTTTTTTCTCCTTGTATTGCGTAGTAGACAGCCGTTCAGATAAAACAAACTGTTAGCGAATTTAAAATTCATATTTGAGAAATCAAAAAAAGAACAGTAACAAGATTTTTTATTATTCATTCGACATTTGTTTCAACTAACAAGTCATTTTCAAGAGTACATTGGCAATACTAGTATGTTTGTTAGTTGAAACAATTGTCGAGTGAATAATAAAAAATCTTGTTGAAACATCTACTGTTTTTTTTTTGATTTCTCAGATATTAAACATGTTTCATCACAACAACACCATAGTTAGTTTTAATATTAAAATTCATATTCAAACCGTCAAAGGTTAACATTATCATTTTATTAATAAATGACAAATGAAAATAAAAAAATAATTAAAACAGAAAATATACTCAATAATTAATAAAAAAATCAGTCATTATGCCAAAATAACATCTAAGAAGATTTAAATCGTCATATTAAAATATTCCCCAAGAAAAAAGTCGTGAATATAGCACAAACTCAATAGAATAAGTATATAACTATAATAGTGTTATCTATATTATTACTGAAAAGTCAGCCTTTTCTCTACTAAAATTATAATTCGTGTCTATTTATATTTTCTGTAATTTTTCCTATAGTTTGGCAACCAAAACAACACGTATGTTTAGCAAATATCGCATACAGCACACATATCAGTGTAAAACTGAAATAATAAAATATAAAGGTTTGTTCTAGCTTTCTACCTATGATTTATACATTCATACAAAATGCAGGCATGATCTGGAAGCATTTGGAGTACCCAATGAATATATTAAATAAGCGTATGCACTGAGAGAAAAAAATATTAACCAAAAATCAGTTAATTTAACGTTTCCTTTGTACGAAAATAGGAAACATTCGTAGAAACAACATACTCTCAACATTAAACTACATACTAAAAATATGCCACTTAAACGCAGAACCTGTTGATTTAACATGTGTTTTAGTTGTGTTAACAGAATATTGGCCAGTTCTTAAAATGTGGCATTCAGAAAATATGCAAAAAATGACTGATGATTAAGTCAACTAGTAAGCTTAGTTGATTTATAGTTACGTTTTTAACGTAAAAAAGAGAAAACCCCCTTTCCTAGTGAGTAAGTAACTTATAAATTAACAAATGGCTCCCTGGTACTAATTTATCCTTAAAAATGAGTATTTAAAGGAAAAAATATTACCAACCAATGTCGTTTGGTTGCATGTTTGCTGACGTAATATTGGTCGATGATTTTAAGTACCTAAGTCCTAAGAATATCTATTTATTATGTTTTCTGCAGTTAAGTAGCAATTAACTTAAAGAAAAGGCCATTCATTTTAGTAAACAGTATTTTATTAGAAAACAGTGGTTACATGCATTAATTAAAATTAATACAATTATCTATCAGAATCACTTTTAGGATATAAAAACATAAAATAACTAGCCAAATGTCTATAACAGAAATATAAGTGTCTGATAGAATTCGATTGTAGCAAACACTAAAATGAAGCAGATTTGAATAATATTAATGAATACCCTGTTCGTTTATCATTTTTCCTATTTTCTACCAAAATCTTTATCGAATCTGAATTCACCGAATCATATTATTAATTTCTTGAAACAAATGCAAAAAAGGTATTTGTTACAAATAATGTGATAAATATTAACAGTAGAAAATAGGAGACTGTGGTAAAAGAGAAAATTAAATAAAGAAGGACTCAGCCTAATTACCACTAACTAAATTTAAAATGTCAGTCTCGCGTTGATAATGCCCACGTGTGAAGTGGCCGAAACACGTGTCCGCTCATTTTTGATAAATATAGATAAGCTAAATCAGAACATAAAAAATATAATGAGATAATAATTATTCTATTGTTAATTTCTCTTAACTTTTATCGTTAACGTTTAATTATTAATTTAAGTAATTGTTGTATTACTTCTGATGAAGTATCAGTGTGACAAAATAATTATCAAGAGCAAAAACGTTAATTGAGATTTACAATAGCCTAATTATTATCTTATTATGGATTTCAATCAAGTGTCCGTAGACTCCATCTTATATAAATATAATTAGCATGTTTCTATATCTATTATTTAAAATTAACATTAATTGCTACATTATTTACTTCTCTTTTGTTGCCTTTAAGCCTTTATTGTTTCTATATATATATTTTTGTCCTAAAATACAGTGTTCTTATTAGCAAATAAAAATGTTCTGATTCAAAATTTAAAGGTTAATTGTAAAAACTGAAAAAGATGAGTGTATAATTAGTTGATGAAATGAATTATTTACCGGTGCACAGATGTGCCACTTCTTTTGATTCCTATGGGGGAATCGGTGCAATAAACGGACTTCGTGTTTTAATTGTTTATTACACCCAACTATTTACAAACTATATACACTAATTTTACATAAACGTCGTGACTGCTACTTATTTACGAAGATTAAATGATTATGATTAATTGATTGAAACTATATGTTGTTTATACTATACGTTTATAGAGATCTTGATTTGATTTGTGCTATATGTTAAAATGTACTAAAAATGATCTCTCCTAAACGTTTGATGGTTTTATCTAATATGTTGAAATTGAATTGATTGAACTGTGCTAACTGTAACAACTGTGTTATCTATTCTATATCTATATTGTGAATTGAATTGTAGAAATACTTATATTGCCATGAATTTAAGAACCGCACCTAGAGGAGGGATGGTTCCGATGCACCGACACTTGAAACAACAAAACAAACAAAAAGGAGGGAAAACGTAAACACAAAAAATGCAACATTGTAATCTATGTGTCGGTGCATCATCTACGTCCTCGAAATGGACCGATGGGTCAACAAATTACCCCCAATAAATCTATAAAATAACTTAAACTCTAAAAGCACATTTGAAGACAAAGAAAACAATAATACAATAGGAAACGGCAATACTAAAAAGGGAAAAAATATGATACATACTATTATAAAACCATAAATGGCAGAAGAAAGAAACGGACAGCAAATGCACATGACAATACAACAAAAATTTGAGAAGTAAAAATTGTGTGACTGACAAGGCCAATAAATTACAAACAAAAAATGAAAAGATAAATAAACAATGAGGGCATAACAACATCATCAGCCTCCAAATAAGACTTTATAAATTTTAATAACAACTCTTAGTTAACATTAAACCTACAAGAATATAATATTTTTATAATTTAGAAATCAATTTGATTTTTAAGCTGTCATCCTTATTAAAAGCTGGGCAATTTTGCTGGGACTAATACTGTTGAGCAGAGCTACACGAGTATAATAACTTTATTCCAATAGATTTTTAGTCCTGTCCTTAATTATAAGCAAAGCCGTTCGCATACTAAAGTTGTGGAGAAGAGTATAACATATTGTAAGGTGAATCCTTGAACTGTAGAATATGCAATTGGTTTACTATACCACAACTCATCAAGAGAAACTGATGCCTATCATTTCGGAATTCATTGAGCTTTTACTGGATTTCTTCTGCGACCTTTTCAATAGCAATTCCAAAAGGATTGGAAATCAGCTTTTAGATACGTTTTGATTCGATCTGGTTATATTCCGGGAAGGAACGGTGGAATTCATCGGCCAGTATTTCTAAATGACCTTTAACATCTTCTTGTACATCCCCGATGATCATATCATCTGCATTATAATCGACCACTGCCTTTAATGACACTTACGAAGACTTCACCTTTTTAAATTAAGGCATTAAGTTTGTTTTCAATTATGTTTTCAGGCTTTCACAGTTACAAATCATCAAGATAGGTAGCACTGCCTGAAGATGCCAGAAGTCCAAGAAAATCGAATTTGTGTTTTATATGAATTATTATATAAAAAGTTATGTACTTTTAGCTGTAACACTGACTCAGGGTAGTTTATTATCTAAAATCTAGACTTGTATCAGTGCTATACGTTGTAGATCAAAAACCTATTTTAATGAAATCTTTCGTGAGCATTATCTCAAAATAGCGTAAACACCTTATGACAGTGTTGCTGCTGAGGTGCGATATATTGTACCTGTTATGGTCACAAACGATAAATTGTGCAGCTAGCACTTTCATTGTTTACTAGAAAACGTCTATAAAATAAGTAGGTAGGTAAGGAAAGGGAATATAATAATTTAGTACCGTTTTCTCATGGAAAGTTGTAGGTAATCTGTTACAAAGTGAGAAAATTTCGAAAATAATTCCAAGTTTCATTTTCTATTAGTGTGTTAATGTTAAAGACTGAAAGCGGGTGATGTTAATTATGACAATGTTTCTTTTTGTTAACCCTTCGTTTTCTTGGTATATTTATCTCTTTCAATCCGAAAGTATAGTTGGTAATAATTGAAGGTTGCAAAAGTACAGTACATGCGATTTAGCGTGGTATAAAGCCAATAGAAGTAGGACGATAAATGGGTGCTGAGAGAAGAATAACTGAGTGCATGTTAGCCAGTGAAAATAATGCTTTTGGGATGTATCAAATAGGAGGGGTCTTAAATACATAGCACTGATAAGGGACACATTTTATAGCCTAATTGGGGACATTAAATGATATAAAATTTAACGTAAAGTTATAGCATTTCACAGCCGGTGTATATATTTTGTACATAATAAGTTAATTAAAAAAAAAACATCTTTGTGTTTCATTCCCACTAGCTACATACGCTGGTTGGCTGCCAGTCCTTCCGACCTACACTGTAGTGCAAAGCCGGAGGATAGGGCGTGAAGCCCTCTTAAGTCTCCTTTCAGGAATCGTGGGAATGGGTGGGCAGTGTGGTTAGGGAGAGAAATATGAGACGGACGAAATGAAGACAGAAGAGATGTGAAAGATTATCTGTGGAATATTACTGCCCCAGCATTTGCCTAAATGATTCAAGGAAACCACAGAAAAAATGGACCAGAGCAGCCGAACCCGGGTTCGAACCGGTGACCTCCCGAATGCTAAGCAATGATCTAGAGCACTAGACCACGCCGTTCGGTAATAAGTTAACTGTGGGCTGGGTTGTTATGGTCTGGAGGAATGATGAATTTTCGACGTTTCTTCCAAAATTGCGTTAGAAATTTTCAAGGGCAATGTTGTCGTAGAGAGTAACGAGGTTTGTCAAAATCATGTAAAAATGTATGTTGAACTTAATGGTCATGACAGTGTTTGAGTGCAAATCGTAATCATCGATATAAAATGATTAGTATTGAAACAATATGTATGTATTAGGCGGATACAAATTCTCAAAAAGGAGTTTTGTTGAAGGCAAGCGCGTTTCTAATGCCAGTTATATCATAAAATTTGGAAAAAAAGGATTCTGAAAGTGAACCATCAGATGTTGTGAAGTTTAGAGCCTACAAACGATTTTTACAAACATTGGATTTAAAAATGTTCTACATGAAATAATGTGAAATCATTTCATCCAATCAATCATAAATTAGCCACATTTCATTCAATACTTCACACACAGACTAATTAATTATCCATTAAATAATGAAAACGACAATAACGAATTAAACAGAATTTAATGTATTGCCGAAAACAACGGTTATTCCACACAATTAATCTTCTAAACAAAAAACTTAAAAATGTAGCCATTAGTTTTAATTTATTCAGTTAACACGCCACAAGAAACTAATAATTCTTGTTCGCTTTTTTAAATGGGCTAAATTTCACAAAAGATTAGTAAATTATGATAAAAGTTAAAACTTGCAGCATCCTTCGAAACAAATAACAATATTTATAATTTTATCAAAGACAAAACTGATAAAACGTCCATATCAGGAGCGCACCTGTTGGAATATGGAGATTGTAAAAAAGTGTACATCTGACAAACTGGAAGACCCTTTGGACAAGGTATAAACGAACATTTAAAAAGTTATAATTCAAACAAGACTCACTCTAGCTATGCTAAATATCTGATAGCTGAAAAACATCAATATGACGAACAATTCAAAATAATAAGCACGTTAAACAAAGGTGTTAAACTAAACCTTATGGAGAGCATGTTTATTAATAAGTATACTAAATTAAATATAATTTTCAATGACCAAATAGAAACTAACAATTCTCCCTTGTTAAATCTAAATTTCAAATTTTAATGTTTTTTTATATAAGCAGAATTTGTTACTTTTATCATTGTATTATTCCACCACTGGAAGAAGTCATTGTATGGCTAAAAAATTGTTGTGAACAATTAAATAGTTTTAAAACTTAGTGTGGTTTTTGACAATAATGAAATAATTGGCAAAGTGACTCGAAGTGGCAGTCTTTTACTGTACGAACCAATTTTTTGCCGACTCCATCATATTCGACATCACTGAAATTTCACTTTCAAAATTGTTTGCTTAGCCTGCTCGGACCAGTGGAAGAGTCATAATCAGTATTAAAGAAATCCTCCATAAAAGGGTGCTTTTAGGTTTTTTTTTTCTGAGCGGAGTGGTCTAGTGGTTTAGATCATTGCTTAGCATTTAGGGAGATCACCGGTTCGATTCCGGGTCCGGCTGCTCTAGTTCAAATTTTCTGTATGTTTTTTGTCATTATCATCATGTTTATTCAACTTTAAATGGGTAACCCAAATATAATAAAAGGCATTCCTAAGATATGGTAAATTATTAATGTTTGTATTTAAAAAATATATAAATTCTAACAAATAGAAATTTATAGCATCACAATAATATTAGACTACTTCAAAAACAATTGGTAAAGTGTAACGTATGAACAGGATTGAAAACATATTCACTTTTTATTATGATTATTTTTTAATGTATTACCGATTTCTTTACGCATTACACTAATTTCTAATTAGTAGCGAACATATTTATATTTATTTAGGTCTCATTATTACCTTTATATTTTAAAATGATAATTTAAGATTTTTTTTTCATATTTAACCATTAATGCTAGACAAATTGCATTATGCATTATATTATTTGTAATGCGTAATAAATAATATGTAGTAATATGTTTCTTTAATTTTTACTAAGTAAAAACAGTATTTCGCTTTTAGATGAAATATGTACATTTATTTAATGAATTATCGCATCTTGTCGTTGTTATAATGTAAAATAAAATTTTATTTTTAATTGAATAATTAATTTCATAATCAGTTATTTATTATTGCATATTATATTCCTCATTTGACAATTTAGTTTCTGTTTTAACGAATTTTACTGGGAGATGAAACATTTTGTTGCAGATTTTGACTTAAACTTTTTATTTATATATTATCTTTACGATTTAACATAAAGTGTTGAAGATGATAATAACGCATCTATAGATTACAGATCCTACAATTGGGACGAGTCCCACCAGGCAGGCACCACGAACCGAAATGGATAAGACCCAATCGGTCCAAACCGGTTGTGGGATTTGGCTTTCGGTTCCCAGTGCCTGCTTGGTGAAAGGCGTCCCAATTATGGGATCTTTGATCCATAATATTTAGACGAACAAGGATTTTAATGCCATCTTTTTTTGGGTAGTTTTTTAAATAAATTATCGCAAAGTACAGTTAGAATCCATCCAATATTTAAAATAAAATTATTTTAAATACCAAATACACAACACGAGAAGGTTACAAAATATTTACTGAAATACCACAATAATATTATTTCATTACAGGTGGAAATATAATCACCTGAGGAAGTCACTGTGTGGTGAAATAATATTAGTGTGGTATTTCAATAAAAGTTTTGTAACCTTTTCGTGTTGTTGTTTATTTGGTATCATGTAGTAATAAGAATTAATAGCTTCTCCGATTCATTATTTGAAATACGTATTTAAATACTTTTTGGATATTCCAAATATTATTTAATGTACTGATGACTAATAGTATTTAGTATTAGTACACTTAGTAAGAAATAAAACCTCTCTGAGCAACATAAAATACCTTGGGCAAATTTATCAAAAATAACAAAGATAAAGTTAATAAAGAGGATAAGTCAGGGGTGTATAAATAAACTTGTAACTCTTGTAACTATATATACATCGGTCAAACGGGAAGATCATTCAGAAAACTATTAAAGTAACATAAAAATCCTATGACTATAATAAATTAAACTAAAACTACGCCAAACACTTTAACGAAGAGAAACATATTTCTAGTGATAATTTTGAAATTTTACATGTGGGACTATCCTTATTAGAATCTCTTGAAATTAATAAGTTTAAAAATACCAATATTCCTTTGAACGATCAAATTGCCTAAGTTAGGCGAAACAATTGTTAAGTTCATTAAACAAATTTTATGGAAATTTCTAGTGTTTTATATCTTACTAAGTATGAAAATAAGATTCCTTCAAGTGAATGTAGAAAGAATTAATGATTTTAGTATTTGTATTAAATACATTAATGAGGGTATTTTATTTAAAATACTGTATCAGTTTTGTAATAGTAGGCATGAAATCGTTATAAGATTAATCAAAAAGGGATTTAGTTATCAATTTTCACTATGACGTTGTATCCTCAATCTACTTGTTTATAAATAAATTGCTAAATTATTTAATTTGTATTTGAATACCTTTTGGTGAAGCAGGGCAATTATATCCTAACTTCTGCTGCATGCCAAATTAATTTTGTGCAACTAGTTGTTGATTTTTCCTCTAAATAACTCGACACTGTTTTTTTATGTTTTATTATTTGAAAGATGGAACTATTATTCACGAGACAAAATATTTAATACTTATAAAATTACCATAAAAAATTTAATCGAAGAACATACAAAATACTATAACGAATAACTACTAACTCCTTTTTAACGGATGTAACATATATGTCTGACAGTAATGAACACTGTCATTATAAAGAAAAATAAGAAAGATAACGAAAGTGAAATGTATAAGAGAGACAAAGATGGTATTCAGAATTATGACAATAGATGCATACATACAATTCAGGTAGATGACCCACTAGGAAACAACTAATAAAAGACAAGTATTGATTATAATGTAAGAAAAATAGCACAGACTGACTAATAAAATAAAAAGGCAAAATGAATATAATAATCAAATATAGTTTAGTAATCATAATCATCATTTTTGTAGATAAGCATTATTAATATTTCCTTTGTTATCACCCTAATGTAAAGGAAAATCGTACACCTTTTCTATTTCTTCCGCCTCTTTTCTCTCTTAAGTTAAGTTAGTGTTGAGTAAATCGCCGCACAATCATACATTGTAACTTTGTAACTTTGTAATTCATATTGGTATTTTTTCAACTTCTTCCCGCACCTGATTAATACCAACTGTACATTTTTGTAAATATTGTTAATAGACGTTACAAGAAAATCATTTGTGTATTAACCAAAACATTAATACCGCAACCCTTTAATTAGGTTTGTCAGGACGTTTCATGTACTACCACCGCACCCTTAAGTTTACTTGAGATTTATCGAGTGCATGATACAGTTTCTTTTTTATATTTAATATAAATAAAATAACGATGAAAAATTCGTTTTGTTTCAACTGTTTATTATAAGAAACTCTTACAATTGTTTCGATCAACAGACCATTATCAAAGAGACAGTTTTAAAGAGAAATGCTATCTCTTTGATAATGATCTGTTGATCGAAACAATTGTAAGAGTTTCTTGTAATAAACAGTTGAAACAAAACGAATTTTTCGTCGTTATTTTACTTATTTAATATGTTTCATCAAGACTGCCCCATGAACAGCCTTTCTTAAATTAATTTAATATACTCTATTTTTCAGTTTAAACAATTTCTACATTACACGACTGAAGAAAGAATGAATAACACGATATTGTACCTATACCAAAATTAAAACAAATTAAGTTTATCATGTAATTGAACATAAATATGGAATCAACAGAAACAACTACTCCTACCGGCATGGAATTACACTGTTGATGTAGGTAGATTCTTAGACGAAGATACGAAAAATATCCAAAAAAAAAGAAGGAATAAGTTAAAATCCTTATTCGTCTAAATATTAAGATCAAAAATCCCACAATTTGGAAAGCATCTTACCAAGTAGGCACAGCGAATCGAAAGCCATATCCCATAACCGGTTTCGACCTATTGGGTCTCATCAGGTGGGCTCTGGCAGAAAATATAATTGAACATTGAATTAGAAATTAATTATTTTTTTCTTTAGTTGTGTTACGAAATCTTTCTTTTCATAATTCACGATTTTATATACTTGAGATGTAAACATATTGCGTACCTACTGTATAGGTTTTGATGATTAATCATTGAATCGATTTCTTTTTTTTTTAATTATGAAACGCTAAAATGTAAAGTTTTAATTGTTTTTGTTGCTTAAAGTTGATAACAAAGAAGTATAACTCTTACCGGGTGTACATGTGTAATTACACGCACTTTTCGTACACAATTTAACATTATGAATTTTTAATATCCTTACGCCTTACCTTAACACCGAACTGGTTTAGCAACGTCCATAGAATAGATTCTCCTAAAAATTTCAAATTTTATGCCACGTGTAAAAAGTCCCGCATTAATAATGGATTATTCGATGCTTTAAATATAATAGAGTATTGAATAGATAATAAAAAATAATTAATTCAAGATATCAGTTTTCTTTGTTATCTAGGTACGTATCTATATGTATAGAAAGTTTATAAATTAATAAAACTGTTTGTTCTCGGGAACCTTGCTAACAAATAAAATACAATGTATTTGAAGAGAAACAATAGTTTAATACGTAGTAAAAGAATGAAATAGAAACCGGTGGCACTTTTAGTACGTACGTTTCCTTAAAGAATTAAATGGTACTATGCAGATAGCTACGGAAACACATTTCATAGCTGCTGATTGACACAAAAAAGTGTCGGCACGGCATGTGAAATTGTGGAATACCTTCCATATCTTCCCCCTTCCACTGAGGCGCTTTTAAAACAACTAGAGTTGACAATATTACGTTCAGTGTTATCATCACGACAAAAAGTCATTCAACAAATACATTCTCCGAGTAACTGCTGTTCTTCTTCGTGCTATTACCCTGACTAGAACTTTCCTCTTGTAGTGCGGGTTACAAGTACATAAGGAGAGGCTGGTCAGACTCATTAAATTAAGGAATTTTAGTTTTCTTGACCTTATATCTATTTAAGTAAGTACTCATTTTGATTTTAATTTAACCTAAACATTATTGAAAACATAAATATAAATATAAATATGGAATCAACAGAAACAACTACTCCGAGGGCTAATACCCCTACCGGTCGTGGGATTATGGCTTTCGGTTCGTTGTGCCTATTTGGTAGGACGCGTTCCAAATGTGACATCTTTGATCTTAGTATTTAGACGAATAAGGATTTTAATTCTTTTTTTTTTAAATATATTATTGAAAACGAAAAATTAATTTGGAACGAAATAGAAGAGCATACTATGTAACGTATAGGCATTCAACAGTCTTTTCATCCTTTCAAAACTTTATAATTTTACTGGTCTCAAAAAGCAAGTACAGAAGTGAATGTTGTTAATAAATGAAAGAAGCTATAGGAAGTTGAATTAAATAGAGTATCGATGCGTTTTATTATTTATGATTAACAAAGTTATAAATTGTGGGTGAGATAATACCAAAGACCTAAAAAATAGTTGTAACTACGTATTTGAAATAGAGATGCAAAACATGAAACGACTAATTTTATTTTTTCAAATACTAAATTTAACGTGAAATTGTTCTGAAATGTGTAATCCTGATACATAAAAGGAAAATATATGTTCTATAAATAGTTCTTATAGTGAAAATGCTTTCTTATTCTGTTGTTGTTTATGAATACATGGAAAGTTACTGTAATCTTGTTTCTAAGGTAACAATATTCATCTGGAAGAAAAATACATAAGTTAAGTGATGTAACAGTATATAAGAAGCTCCTGATAATCTGGAATCAATTTTCGTGCAGTGATAGCATTTGAAGTATTTATAAAAAGAAAAAATTAATAAATAATTGAATAATTGTTGTAAAAAGGATCTCATTCAACAATAATTCAAACCATTCAGTTTAAGATGAAATGTGAATAGGTACTTTAAAAAATATACAAAATTTTGAAAAATATGTAGTAATTATAATTGGAAACGAAAAACAGTTTGTAAATGTTGTATAAATGATAAAATGTCTCAATCGGGTGACAAAAGTAATCAATAGTACTTTTATTATTTTAAACTTTATAATTTTATTTGTGTCAAAAAGCAAGGGGAAAAGTGAATGTTAAAAAATGAGAGAAGCTTCAAGAAGTTAAACTAAAAGGAATAACGATGAGGTTTTATTGTTTGTGGTTAATAAATTAATAAATAAACTGGGGATAACTATTTTTAAGTAAACTATGAGGAGATTTTTTCCAGAAAGAAAATTTGGTCTAAGTTTTGCAAATTCTAAAATCCATTTGCTGTGTTTTATTTATTACATTTGTAATTTTTCACTTTTTAATAATAATGGGGATTTGGTTCGTTAATTTGGACTTTATTTATATATTTTTACAAAAATTTTCGGACAGGCCAAATGTTTTAGATTTTAATGAAATGGTACAATTGCTTACTACATATTTTTGATTTATTACTCTACATAATTTATATTAAGAAGATAAATAAAAATGTGCCAAAAATTTAGAAATAATATTGATCAGGATGAGTTAGTGGATTAGCTGTATCGTTCATTAATAAATTATCAGATTAAACTCGAGATTAAAATTAATAGAACTACTCATGTACATCAAACTCCCAAGAGTGATATTTATCAAAATCAAATTATTTTTCAGAAATTATATATATCTGGTGCATTATTTAATTGTTAATACCAAAGTTTAATTGTTATTAACAATATGTTATTGTCAATAACAATATTAGACTGTTAATAACAATGTTTGATTGTTAACAATATTCTACTGTTGTTCAACGTAAATTGGATAAATATCTAATTGTATCAGCTTCTACTTCATGGAAATTTAAATACATATTGAAATTTTGAATTAATAAAACACAATTTCCACTATAATTTTATTTTATTTTTCTCTACAATTGTTTCACTCCCGATGATGCCCTAGTAGGATGAAACAATTGTACAGAAAAATAAAATAAAATTATAGTGGAAATTGTGTTTTATTAATTTAAAATTTCCATATTGGTTAAATATGTTTAAAAAATCGTCAAATTAGTTTTAGTTTTGCAGTTTCCTCGTTTAAACAAGAAAACGGTTTGACCAAATATTATGAAATTTCTCCAAGATCATATTGTTGTTAATACACTTCGATTTGAATCTCAACAAAGTCGATAGAATTTTTGGTTCACGCGATATTGTGCAGGAAAACAAATACATAAACGCACACATACTTCTTATCAAATTATTCAAATTGAGTGGTACATTAGACATTTTAGGGAAACTAAGCGTCTTAGAAATTTCCAAATTTGGGAGTAAGGGTTGTCACGAATGATTTTTCTATCTAAAATAATTTCAACTATTTGTCACTTCTGATTATATCGGAAGTTAATGTCAACTTGGTTATTTTAAATAGAATGGTATATTTTTAACGACGAATTGATATGAAGCATAAAATTTTAAGGTGACAGCACGTCTTTTTATTTTCGGTTTATGATTGCATTGCGTACAATTGTGATATAATTAATTCGATAAGCCAATCAGAGCGGGCTTTGAGTACTGCAAGTAGAGGTAACCATGCTGCATATTAATTATTAGCAGTCAAACTTGAATATTAAATTTTTATAATATTATTGAATTTCATTATTATACTGGCATTTACCAGCATTACTATGTACCATTTTCATAATATAAGTAGAAGCCGCTATTGCGGCAGTAGCCCGAGCGTCTTGGTATTACAGTAACTTCGACCAACGGTATTCATAAGTGGCAGAATGAATAATTATTCAACAACTGTAAATCTGGGATCCAAATTTGGGAGTAAGGGTTGTCAAGAATGATTTTTTTATCTAAAATAATTTCAACTATTTGTCACTTCTGATTATACCGGAAGTTAATGTCAACTTGGTTATTTTAAATAGAATGGTATATTTTTAACGACGAATTGATATGAAGCATAAAATTTTAAGGTGACAGCACGTCTTTTTTTTCGGTTTATGATTGCATTGCGTACAATTGTGATATAATTAATTCGATAAGCCAATTAGAGCGGGCTTTGAGTACTGCAAGTAGAAGTAAACCATGTTGCATATTAATTGTTAGTAGTCAAACTTCCATTTGCAGCAAACAAGATCTGCTCCAATTGTCTAGTTTTTAATAGGTTAGATAATTCGTATAACACTGTTTTCTACATATGTATGTTATATGAAAGTATATATGTTATTATATATTATTGTTTAGTTATGTATAAATAAATATTAAACCGTAACACATTAATTCTATTGTTGTAAAAATGCTGCGAATTTTCTTCCTGTTTAAAATTGCGAATTTGTTGACATCTTCAAGAAACCGTTACAAATAGTTGTAACAAATGATTCCATTGTTTAAAATACTGTCCAATAATAATAAATAATGTCTCCTGTACGTAATCCATTCCAGAATCAATTGTAACTGTCAAAAACTACTTTTAATTACTAAAAACCGAGTACTAACGCAAATACTGTTACGACAATGTGTATTTTGTTCAAAGTATGTACTTACACTCCAACACCTATGCACTTTCACTAAACGAAAAAAAAAATGTTTTCTGTTAATGATTGCTTGGACTTTTGTATATATCTACAATCGTAAACTTTCTTAAAGCTATTAAAAAATAATTAAATTTATGAAAAATGGCGCATTTAACTTTAATAATATCTAAATAAAAGAAGTCGGAAAGTAACATTTTATTTTTCATTCTTCACTCAAGAGTTTCTAAGCATCTTGGGCTCATTATTAACTTCTAACCTTTAAAAGATGACCGAAGGAACAAGAAAGTGTGATCGTTTTCTAATAAAACACAAACTGCTTAGTACGTTTTAATCCTACGACTAAACAGTGTGTGGTCACGTGAATTAATTGCAAACAATACAATTTTTAGTTTGCATGTTTCCTCTAGTAAATTCATTATTTATTTTAGTTGAAATTAAAACCATTATAGGTGAGTTTGTGCTTAATACAGTGACACTAATTCTAAGAATACTTTATTATTGTGGGTGAGATAATACTAAAGACCTAAAAAATAGTTGTAACTACGTATTTGAAATAGAGATGAAAAATATGAAACGACTAATTATTTCAAATACTAAATTTAACGTGAAATTGTTCTAAAATGTGCATTCGTGATGCAGACAAGTAAATTAGATGTTATATAAATAGTTCTTAAAGTGAAAATGCTTTCTTATTGTGTTGTTATTTATTAATACATGGAACAGTACGATAGTTTTGTTTCTAAGGTAACAATATTCATCCGGAGGGAAACTACATAAGTTATGTTATATAACAGTATGTAACAAGCTTCTGATAATCTAGAAACACTTCCCCATTTTGTTTAATAAATATGCCTGTAGTGACAGCATTTGATCTAATTAGAAAAAATAAAAAATAAATAAATAATTGAATAATTGTCGCAAATAAGGTTTCATGCAGCAATAATTCAAACGATTACATTTAATGTGTAAATGAAAATATTTTAGAAGAAAACTACATTTTTTTTAAATCTATTGTTTCGGCCTTTACGTTTTGGAAAAACATGTTGAAGGAAACCCTAAATAAAACTCAATTTGATTTTTCCATTGTTTATTTTCAATCTTGACAATTTTTTCACCCTACAAGGGCATCTTCAGAAGACAACTGTTTAACTATTTTAAATTTGTACTAGTCTTAGGGTTAATTGGAGGCGGTACATTCTACTATTTTATTTAGTATTGTGGATTCTTCAACGTTTTCTATTTCATTTAAAGTTAATTCTCTATTTTGGTTTATCGGCTTTTTGATCTCAAAGGATTCTAGTATGTCTATTAGATCAAAAAGCAGATAAACCAAAATAGAGAATTAACTTTAAATTAAATAGAAAACGTTTATGAATCCATAATACTAAATAAAATAGTAGAATGTATCCCCTCCAATTAATCCTAAGACTAGTATAAATTTAGAATAGTTATCTAACGTTACCAGTTGGCTTCTGAAGATGCCCTTGTAGGGTGAAACAATTGTCAATATTGAAAATAAACAGTGGAAAAATCAAATTGAGCTTTATTTAGTGTTTCCTTTATCAGTAAATACTGAACTATTGTTAAGTGCCTGTAAATATTAAAAATATTTTGTCTGTTTTTATATATATGCATCTGTTAAGTTTAGTCTCTAGGTATTTAATATTCTCTTTGTATATAGGCATCTTTTGTGCCCATCAATTGTAAATACGTTAAAAAATTCCAAAAATAGGCTCTGGCCCCTTTATGATACCCCTTGTAAATACTTTACGCATCGGTCATCAGCCTTGAGAACACCACCAACGGTTTTGTGAATTACGCTTGGGGGTGTTTAGCTTCAAGAGGGGGATATTTTTCACTTTTGGGCGTTGTCTATTTTTTCACACTATTTAAGTAGAAATAAGCAAAAATCACAGAAAATTCCACTTGTAGATTCAATCAAACTACATTACATTCTATTCAATTCAAATCAACCTCATAATTATATCCAAATCAATCAAAACAACAAATTCAAATAAGTATAAATAGTGAATAATAAAGTGTATATTAGGAAAAGCAGTCCATTTTATCATATTTAACCAAAAGAACCTTCGGCGGGATACCGCCAAAAAATCGAACACACAAACAACTATAACTTTACTAGTAAATACATTAATGCGATATTAATTATTATGATTTTGGTCAGAAATTTATTGAAACTGCCAGACACGGATCGCGATTTCGCTCTTGTTAGAAGTTCATCATTGTCTAGTTTGAAATCTAGCGGCTAAAATCCACTAGATGGCAGCAATTGCCTCTATGTAGAATTAATTTATACCCACTACAGATTCCCTCATACAAAGAGGGAAAAATTTGTTACTGTTGTCACTCCCCCGCCGGGACTCGAACCCGGGATCTTTGGCTTTACGCGCCAATGCTTTTGCCACTAATCTACGAGAGGTGACAACAGTAATAACGACGAACGTAGTACTTACTGTCACAGAACGTCGGAATTAATGTATATTATTATTAATACATTATTAACTAGTAAAATGAAGGTTGGGGCTCTAAATTTAATTCAGCTATGGATTCCGGCCGTGAAAGCCCTTGTTTTAATCCTGGTTATTTTTCATGATATTAATATTCTAGTTTTACTGATATTTACTACTAACTGTAGTATTTTATATATTTGACAAACTGAATCTACGACGTAGCTTGTATTACCTGAAATTATCAATTAAGGAAATTAAAACAAATTAATAATGAAATATTTTGAAGAATTTTTGGAATTTAAATTATAAATACAATCAATGTGATATCAATATATATATATATATATATATTAGTCTCAGAAAAGAAACAGATTATTATGTGCGTCGAGATTTTTTTTTGTTTGTATTGTAGAGCTAGTTTCATATTTATTTTCGTGACTTGAATTCATTCAAGTTGGTTTTGATCAACTGATACAGCTTCCTCAAACATTACAAAATTTAGTGGTTTTGTAATACTTACACTTAAAGAGAAAGTGTCTTGCTAAGGCTGAAGAAAAGCTGGATATTTTACATGATTACATACGATGGAAACAATTAACTTTAACATCAAATAGTTTAGTTTAAGAGTTAAATCTACAAATGGTTTTCAATATGCTTGTTTGTGAAAATTAAAATGTTTGTACGTATGCGAGATTCAAGGAATCGACTGAATAAAAAATATCTGGTCAAGTGTGAGTTTAGCTCGCCTTCTGGCGGTTCTATAGGTACTTTAGAAAATCCTAAGAAGTATATACTGAGAAATTGTAACCGTTATCAGAAATCACTTTCTGGAGTGCCAATTCTATAGATATATCAATTGCGATTTGTCATTGATCAGCAAAACCTGTGTTATTGTTTTGTTTTTTATATTGACTCTAAAAGATCGTTTAGTCTAAATTTGAAGGCTCTACCAGTTTGGCTTATAAAAGTAAAATCCTTAGTAGAATCCGTTTGTTTGTAATGTATCTATTTCTTTGTAATCGTATATATATATAATTAAATTAAGATTTATCCCCTTTGGTATCGTTATATAGGTAGTTTAAAATTAGTGTATATTGCAATACTTCATTATTAAATTTTTATAACATTATTGAATTTCATTATTATACTGGCATTTACTAGCACTACTATGTGCCATTTTCATAATATAAGTAGAAGCGGTTATTACGGCAGTAGCCCGAGCGTCTTGGTACTATAGTAACTTCGACCAACGGTATACTTAAGTGGCAGAAGGAATAATTATTCAAAAATTGTAAATCTGGGATCGTGTTGATGTGTTAACAAAATTGTGTGTCTTAAATAACAAAAGGGGTCGTATACCAGCGATAATAAACAAATTAAACGCATTGTCAATCTGCTTAAGAATTTAAATGATAAACAAATCATCATAAAAGTCATTCGCACATACAGCATATCCACTATTTAATTTATTTATAGTATTTTTTTTACATTTTGTTTTCTTAATTTATTGTTGATTTTATTGGTTATGTTAGGTATAGTGTCAATGAAATGATATTTTTGTTTATCTTCCCCAATCCATTTTTTATAAAACGTAAATAATAGTAAACTTTATGCATAGGGACGCAGTTTAATACGAGCGTGCTATACTCAACAGATAATTATCTTTTCGATAACTACAACTAATATTTCTCGTATTACTATTCTTATGTTCAAAATAAATTGCTCCGTTGGTTGACTATATTATTGTTTATTATGTTTATTTCGTATTTCCGCTTCCTAAAAGATGTTGCACGCGAAGTCAACCAGCTGACATTGCAAGACATGCGGTAATTGAAGCATTGGAGAAAACTGATAATCTATTACAATTACAATAGCGCACGATAATTATTGGTGACTCGATTTGTACAAACACGAAAATTTTTTACAACATTCCGACAGGTAAATAAATCATTACCTGCCTTTTAAATCGAACTATAAATCTTTCGTACAATAACCAGCTTAATAAACTTTTTGTAAGAGAACGAAGGGGCGGGATTAATAAAAAAAAAATGGATCCGTTGATTGTAAACCTTTTTAACCCTTTTGAAAATATTAAGAGTAAGAATGGTAACTTTCACTAACAGGAAAAATTATAACATCCATAATAAATGACAGTTTTTTAATTTTTTTTAGTTATAGTCTAGTCTTAAGGCCAACGTCATGCCAAAATTAAATTTCATAATTTATAACAGAGCCAACAGAAAATAAAGCAAAATTTAAAAACTTCAAACACAAATAGCTTAATTTTTTTAAAACTCATTTACCATATATTATTTTTAATAATGAAATATTTGAAGAATTTTCAGTAGGGGTAAATTTTAAATACATTAATGCGATATTAATTATTGAATTAATTTATACCCACTACAGATTACCTCATACATTGAGGGAAAAAATTTGTTACTGTTATCACGCTCTCGCCGGTACTCGAACCCGAGATCTTTGTCTTAACGCTGACTTTTGCGATCAATTTATTTTACCAGGGCAACACATTTACGCTTTTAGGGAACCCTTCCTTTGGTTTGTGCCACTCCATGGACTCTATTATTAAAAGAGGGTCATAGTAGAGAATCATTGTTTCATTCTTCGTGATTGTTGATTCCAAAACTTTACCTTAATTATACCTTAATCTACTTTTCTACATAATTTCCTTCAATATTGTGGCAATTGTCATAACGTTTTTGGCCAGTGACCAGTTTTGAATACCCTTCTCATAGAACTCTGCCGCCTGACTTGTTAACTGTTAACCATTTCATCACAGCTGTTTTGACTTCGTCATCGCCTTGAAGACGCTGACCGCCCAGATGTTTCTTCAAGTGCAGGAACAAATGGTAGTCAGTGGGCGCTAGATCAGGACTGTACGGAGGATGATCTAGAGTTCCCCAGTGAAAAGATATGTCCAAAGAGATCTTTGGTTCGATTAGCCACATGCGGACGGGCATTGTCATCCACATTTATACGGCCATCTTTAAATGCTCTGACCCACCTCCTTACCATTCCATCACTCATAATGTTTTGTCCGTAAATTGTACAGATCTCACGATGAATATCAATTGGTTTTAGTTCTTTAGCACTAAGGAATAGTATAACAGTCCGGACTCGGGATTATCGGAGGCATCTTAAACAACGTAAACAAGGGTGAATCAGACTGTAATTGCGTCAGTGCGTACAATTTCAAAAGGTACTTACTTTAAAAACATGCCTCGTATATTAGAAGAGGATATAATCATAGATATAACTCACGTTTTGTATTACTGACTTTATTATGATAATGTGCTATAATTTGTAGGAGCCCGTCTGGTTACGTTGTATGTGAATGCTTTAAGACATAACATCATGTCGCAATAACTTTCTTTCTTTCTAACAAATTCGTTTTATATTAAGGCAAATCTTATAGTCCTATTAATCCGTTATGTAAAACTACAATAATTATTTTATTCACGTAGCTTAAATAAGAGTATTAGATGAGTTACTTAAGAAAAAATAACATATGTATGTGTCACTCGAGAGCTGAACATTTATTATTTTAGTATTTATTCAACGCGTAATTTTTGTTGTACGTTTAAGTACAAGTTATTCGATGTATTGTTTTGCTTCCTTCTTGACAGTTTAAGATTTCCATGAAATAAGTTTCAGTTCTAATGCTTTATCTTTTAACTGATGCATATTTCTTTTTACACTCACTTACAAAAACTTAAAAAGAAAGAATAAAAAACGCACTGGTTTTCGTTGTACTCAATAATTTATCAAAACTCGACAAATTTGTTTCCACGTTTTCGGGTCATTCTTCTACTAAAATTTCAACAGTTTACAATAGTACAATATTTATATAATGTTATTGACAGTATAAAAACAGACACTAAGAGGGTAGTTACAAGCTTCTTTATACGCTAGCACCATAGATGCGTAGAATATATAAAGTGATGACAATGTTTAATTACACAAGAAGATAAAAATAATTTGATAATAAAAATTAAGTAAAAAATTATCAGCTTAATCTAAGCGAATCATAAATGCCTGTTTTGACCGGCGACATCACAAGTATGTATCTGTTATAATTACACGAGTGGTATCACCTTTGTCTGTGATTTATTACCCACCCTAGTTAAAGAAGTATTTTATTTTCATTATTATTATCTCGAGGAAAATTTTTGGTAGTTGTTTATATTTTCACTCTACGCCGTAGGGGGTTTGTGTTGTGAGAAATGATAAACAGGGGTTATTAGAGTAAATCCTTGTTAAAATTAGTGGGGGCGGAGCGGATGGAGGTGAAAGATCGAAATGGTAATTATGAATAGCGTGTATGGACTAATGGTCAGTCGGAGGGTGGAAGCGGTGTGGAGGTGGTAGAAATGAATTTGTACAACTTTAAAAAAGTATTTTTAGGGAAGATATACAGAGGGTGAGGCGGAGGAGATGAGGGTGAAAATATACCAAAATAACCTAAACCAACCCTAAACTTCTGTTACCCTTCCAGTATTAGAATATTCACCTCCACTCATTCACTTCATCCTCACCTCCTCATTATCAAATAATTTAAGTGGTTCACAATGTCATTGGCGCCAGCTCCACTTCCTGTAACCCCCTTCGACCGACACAATTATTGTATTGATATTTAACCTGCCCTCCTCCTCAACGCTTAACAGTAATCTGGTAACTCTACTTTATCAGTACTCGTAACCCCCACCCCTCGTAAAATTATTTTATCTGCTCCTTCTTCATCCCCCAAGGAAAACTCGGTAGTTACGTCAGTGTTTATTGCTTGGTTTATTTTCACATAGTACAGCAAAAAAGGTATCTAATTTACATTCAGCAAAAAAGTGAAACGACTTTTGTGACCTATTAATTATTTAATTTTTGGCAATGCAGTAAATGACTCTCCTATCCCACCGTAGGTTTTTGCGTCATTGTAAGACATTCAAATCAAATCCCACATGTAGATCAGTTTTCGAAAAAGTAACATAGATCTACGATATCCATAAATTGGTAATTTCCATCTTGCTATTTCCCATTGTTTGTTAAACATTCGCTCTACTATAAAGGTCAAGAATTTTAATATGTAAGTATTTCTTAGACTTCCTGTTTTTTCGTCATGTGACTGGCAACCATCTATTCAAATCTAATTAGTTTGGTCTAAAATTTCGACTGGCTACGTCACTAAAATAATCATTAAAGAACATACATACATTTATAATTATTCGGAATATGCAATACTTTTTGTACTGCTATATTTAACTGGGCAACCTAAACTAAAAATTGGTTCGGTTAAAAAAGTAAATATAAAACTGAATCAATAGTTTGATTTTGTTATTCGGTTACTAATATTAGTTTTATCATTTTAGAATTGAAATTTTACATAATAGAAATAAATATACAAATGGTCATTGTTGTCGCCGTGGTTCGACGAACTTATTACAATGATTGTTTTGTCACGAAAATTGTTCTAACAAATGAATCCACTCGATCGTTTGTGTATGATTTTTATTAACCACTTAACTTACAAACAAACACTCACGATTTAACAAACATATTAACAAAAACTTTACAAAAAAAGAGCTTAAATTATGTTGTGTGGACTCTATATGTGAAAAAAATGTAGCGCGAATATCGAATCGACTGTTTTTATCAAAGATCAAATTGCAACTTCATGCTGAAAACGAGTAATGTTTCTTCTATTTTTCGAAAAGAGTGAGGGAGGTTTTGGAGTTTGGGAGGGATTTTTGACGGGGTAAATTTTGTCAAAGGTGATATAGATATACAATTATTGGTAACCGAAGAAAGATAGAGATATCATAGGAGGGATGATCTTCCAAATAATGGGGTACTAGAAAGGTCATTTGCCGATACTTCTCGTACTATCACGTGTACAATACATATCGTAAATTTGGGAACTAGATGCGATACGGCTTCCAAGAAGTATAATAAATGGGAAAAACTACAGTTTACATTATTAGGGGATAATCCATATTGAACAGACGAAACTGAAAATATGTACAATAGAATTTGATACAATGAACTACCTGCAAATGATAAAGTTCAAAGAAAATATGAGAACATAAGCTTTCACGGCCGGAATTCATAGTAGAATGATGGTTGAACGGTTTCGTCCAAGTGTTTCGTCGGCAACTGCAGCTGACATCTTCACTGGGTATAATCTTCGCCCACGTAGTCAAGACAGCACCCACTGAAGATGTTAGCCACAGTTACCGACGAAACGTCTGGACGAAACCGTTCAGAAGAGAATTATAAAAATACACGTTGAAAAAGGTACAATCCATAAAAATTAATTTTGAGACGCAATAGTCATTATTAGAATTAATAAAAAATTACAGTTTCTGTCAACCTATCTTTCCTTTACCTCTTTAGTCTAGTGTAAAAGTGTCAAAACGGCTTATTTTCTTTCTTTATTTATTCTATAAAAATGGAAATAAATATCTAATTATGGAAGTATGTTACAATCTGTTAGTAATTATTTCGGATGTTATATAAAGACCTATCAAGGTATCTACTTGTCCAACTAAATCGACGTCACACCTTGGGATTTGTATGTTCTAAAATCAGTGCATTGATATGTTTGTTATATAAACATTTATGGACAATACAGAAAATAACATTTTATATTTTTTTCTTTACAGAATGGCGTTTGTGTAGATTCGTCATAGCAGCCAATCATCACTTAACAAAATGTCGACTTCAGGAAACAATACTATTGCTGCAAAGCAATACTGGGATTTTGTGTTCACAGATCTCGCAGGTAACATAATTAATTTTACTTCTATTAAACAGAATGAAAAAGGATACTGTTAATTAAAATATTAGTTAAAATGCAAAAGGTTGCACTATAACAGACGATATAACCTTACCCTGATATGAAGTTTAAATTCCCCATATCGTATTCAAAAGGCCTAATATGTTCATTCGTAATGGAGAGTGTTTGTGAAATAGAGTATAAAAATGAAATAATAGAATTTTATGTATGAAATTTTTAATGCTTAACACTGAAACAACATTATAATAACCAGTTGAAATTCCGAAGAATATTACCAAATGTAAATGTGGTGTTATGAGTGAATGATGAAAATATTGTGGACAGAAAAGGAAGTCATTAAGGTATAGCAGAGCTAAGATGGTAGAACAGCTTCTGAGCCATGAAGGGCTAGTTAGAGACATATTAGAATCAGAAAAATGAGAAAAGAGGGGTAGCGGAATTAGATTACTGTTTGCATGTAGTTAAGGATGTGGGTTGTTCTAGTTTTTGGAAAATGCGAAGATTGGCCAAACAATTTTAGAATTGAAGATCCCTTGATGATTGCGAACGACATTGTTTCAATTAAGTTTTACCCAGTACAGATTAGCTTAAATTAATGAGGAAAGATTTGTTACTGCTGTCACATCCTAGCCGGGAATCGGATCCGGGACCTTTGGCTTTATGCACCAATATTCTTACCACTAAGGTGCGAGCAATAACGACGAACGTACTTATAAGCGTAAGGCAGGGACTCGGTTTCGATTCCCGCGAGGGTGTGATATCACTAACAAAATTTTCCTCACTAATTTGTGGTAACCTATAGTGGGTAAAAATTAATTCATATTAATCTGTTGAAATTAATCTAAATAAATCTACTAAAAAAATCTCCAAATATTGTTTCGCCAAATTGTAGCTTCCTCAGAAGTTACGATAAACTTTAACTTTTTGTTGAAGCCACAATATTGTTAAGCTTATTTAATAATAATTGTGAAATTAATAAAGCCCTTTTTATTTATGTATAAAGCATATTGTATAAAAAACACGAAGTTTCGTTGTGCTGGTAAGAACTAATAATGCTATTTCTGAACCATTGTCAATTTATTTATTTCTGATGGCCAAACAGTAACTTAACCTAAGCACTTGTTGAAGATTGTTTTAAAGTGCGAACTGGGTACTCTATGTTTATGTTCCTGCTACGTGGGTCTATCACATATAAACGGACTGATTTTTTTTAAATTATGGAGAGGTCAGTGACCTGGTAGTAGTAGATGCGAAGATGGCCTGTACCGGAAGGGAGAAGGGCGAACCAATCGCAATTCGTTCAAGTCGCTTTATACGAAAAGAAACAATGGGCAAGGCAGAAGTGCATGTTTCCGCGGAGCAACGGATTATTATTAAATTTTGGCCAAGGAGAGGGGCGATGAATCCAACCGAAATTTTGCGGCGATTACAGGCACAGATCTAAGACAACGCCCTGTCAAGAACTCAAGTGTTCGCATGGCACAAGGAATTTTCGGCTCCAAGGCCAAGTGTGACCTAGGCAGTGTTTTTTGGTCAGAAAGGTGTTTTTCATGTTGACGTTTTCTATGATCGATGCACGATTAATGCGTAATATTATTCTAAACTACTGGATGCCGCGAAATTGTCATTTCAAAGGAAAAGGAAGAAGCAATCGGTCAGAAGTGTCATTCTTTTGCATAACAACGCCAGGTCTTAACGGTCAATGCCACAAGGCAAAAATTGGATGCATTAAGCAGGGAAACACTGGAACATCCGCCATATATTTCCGACTGGTCCCCTTGTGACTTCCATCTTTTTGGATCCCTGAAAGAAGCGCTTGGAGGCCTACATTTCCACGAGAACGACGCAGTAGAAGCATTTGTGTTTCAATGCTTACAAGAATGGTCGAAGGGTTTCTACGATGATGAATATAATTCGAATTTTTTACAAAACAAATCTCATTTATATTTGATACACCCTCGTATTTAAATGTAATATTCAGTGTGGTAATATATAAAACGCACTAAGCGCGTATTGTTAGGTCCTTAATATTAATCAATTATAATATATACAGGGTTTTGATGGGCTATTAGAAGTATATGAATTAGTAGAATGAATTCAATTCTGAAACTTGAGCTGGGCTCCTTTGGTTATTGTTTATGTCGCTTCTTTTAAAAATATTTTCAAGTTCGATTTACAGTAGATGTTAACTTTCTTATTTTAAACGGAATGACATACTGTTTTTTACATTTTCCGAAAGAAAATCTGAATTCATTCACATTTTATAGGAGGCACTATCCCGAAAATATTGATGGATTTTTGACATTTGCACGTTAACATTTAAAAAACCGTAATTAATTACTCAAAATCCATCGATATTTTCGGGATAGTGCCTCCTATAAAATGTGAATAAATTCAGATTTTATTTCGGAAAATGTAAAAAAGTTTGTCATTATATTAAAAAGTAAGAAAGTTAACATCTACTGTAAATTGAACTTGAAAATATTTTTAAAAGAAGCGACATAAACCACAACCAAAGGAGCTCAGCTCAAGTTTCAGAATTGAATTCATTCACACTAATTCATATACTTCTAATAGACCATCAACATTAAAAACCCTGTATATTCGTACAGGTTCATAAAATAATGTAGGACAACAGTAACAACAATACGTTACGTTACGGTACTCGTTTTATTTGACTTCCGTCAAGTTTAAACCATTTCACAAGAATTTCTGACATTGACATATTTCAACGTCAGCAGAAATAAGTGGAGTACTTTTAAAGAGAAAATAAATCGAATATGTAAACCTATGTGCATAATTGAAGACTGATAGTATAGTGACTGTTACATAATATGTCCAAATAATTTTTTTGCCCACAAAGACTTTTATTCGCGCGTTATAATATATTAAGTGTTACGTAGTTTTTAGCATGTTTTTGGGATTTACTTTGCTCTATAAATTTATTAATAAGCTATGATGGTTTACTATTACCAATTACAATTGATAAACATCAGAATTCAGCTACTGTTGTCTTATCGACAATTAAAACACATAACGTAGTGCATTTACTAAAAAGAAAATTTAAATTTTTATCCGGATATTAAAAATTATTATAATATGGTTGTCGTCTTTCAGATACTTCATTAAAGTATTGTTAGTTCTACGTATGTACAAAAATATTTAAATTAAATTGTGCTCATGGACATTTCTGTCCCTTCGAGACGGACAGTCATCCTATGTTATTGTTACTGCATTGCTCGTATGAGTTCTACGGTTGGCAGAAGCATATTTAACACGAGAATTTTTTTTCACACAAAAATAATCATTTAAGTTGCAATGAATGAAGAATCTTATAATCAATAAACAGACATAATGTATGAATGTGAAAAAATTGGAAAAGTATATCTAAGATATGTTTATATCCTCAAGTAACTGTAAGGTATATTAAAATTGAAAAAGATTTTTTTTTGATGCTTATTCGCTAGTTAACAAGTTCTGAATATCTACTACATGGTTTTACTATTTCTAAAGTCAATTTTTTTTTAGTTAGTTTTTAACCTCGAGGAGGGGAAATCTTCATAGACAACCCCGAAGGTGGGGGTAGTGTCGGATTCTTACCGACTAAAACCCCTCCTCGAGAAGGGAGTGCAACCCGAAGGTTTTTTATCCTTGGGGTAGCTGGGAACGAGAAGTGAATTGCTTGCGGGGGTAGGGGGTGTAAGAATTGTCTGGAGACCCCATCTCGAATGTTGGTTGGGTGCTCGCGCTAAAGAGCGAAGCTAGAGTTTGGGCGGGAGTAACGGCTCTTCTAAAGTCAAATGTATGGTTACTACTTAAAAATAGAAAGCTATTGTAGATTTTTCAGTATTATTTATTTTTAAATGAAGGATATGTTCTTTAAATCTAATGTGTATTTCTTTTAGTTAACCCAGTATTATCTTTATCGCAATTATTACAACTTTAATTAAATATATAACTGATTAT
This sequence comes from Agrilus biguttatus, assembly GCA_963921985.1. Taxonomy (NCBI): domain Eukaryota; kingdom Metazoa; phylum Arthropoda; class Insecta; order Coleoptera; family Buprestidae; genus Agrilus; species Agrilus biguttatus. The sequence continues at coordinate 31,079,911 of OY998120.1, read as the reverse complement.
TTCCGATAATAAAAGCAAACTAAGTAACCTAAAAGAGGAAGATGATGCCAAAAATAAATCTAATATATGCTATATATACAATCAGTTTAAATTTAATTAGTAAAATCATGTAGTAAATATTTAGAATTAGTCACTAGCGAAGATGTTTATAACCGGATCAATTTCGATATACACCACCTGAATAATCCCCTCATCTCTCTTGTGTCGAAGACGGTATAAATTAGATTTATACAATAAATAAAAGACACACTTTTTTGAGTTTATAAATTTGAAAGTCCACGAATACAGTATCGTTACACTGTGGCCTCATCAGATGGATGAAGAAATGATACACAATCGATAACAATAGCAGTCTATATATTAGGTGGTAGACAGGTATGTTTAAGGAGTGGGAAAATATTATTTTCTATCTGATCATTTAATAAAATATTATTTTGATTATGTTTATTCACCTCTAACGATAATAGCAAATTTAGCTTACTAACCTTTGTTGATGACATGTAATACATCAAAGCCTGGGTTAATTTTATGATTGTTACTCTATCGAACGGCGTGGTCTAGAACTCTAGATCATTGCTTAACATTCGGGGGGTCACCGGTTCGAACCCGGGTCCGGCTCCTCTGGTCCCTAACCACACCACCCACTTATTCCCACGATTCCTGTAAGGAGGCTGAAGAGGGGGCCTTACGCCCTACCCTCCGGCTTTGCACTACAGTGTAGGTCGGAGGGACTGTCCGCTCACCAGCACGAGTAGCTGGTGGGAATGAAACACACAAAAGTTTTTTTTAATTGTTACTACGTATCTCTATTTGTTTTTTGAGATTCATAACTTTTTTAAGTGTTCATTTATACGATGTTTGAATGTTTTTCAATCAGTCCGATGTATACCTTATTGCAATACCTACATTTAACCTATCGACACCTGATTTTGATACTTTTCTAATTTGTCTTCGTTATATTTTATGAAATTTCCTAGAGAGTTAATAGCTTTTAACGATAGGTGACTTTCATCAATTTTCTTTATTTCTTCTCCTGTTTTTATGGCAATGTCTCGTCTATAAGACTCCAGTTATGCAGAACACTTATTTAATAAAAATCGTAATATTAACGTAGACTGATATATTAGATGTCATCAACAAAAGTAAGATGCTAAATTTGTTATAATCTTTAGAGGTAAATAAACATAACCAAAATAATATTTTATTATAAGTAACTCATCATTGTTACAGAAGCCACAGTGTGGCGAAACTATAGTCGTGGACTAGTGTGTCTTTTATTTATTTTATTAATATAGACTTTCAACATGTATCAGCCGCTACTATTGGAAATTAGATTTGATTTTGTTTTTCTGTTAGAATGTTTATTAATAAAAGGAAAGAAAAGAAAATTGCTTTTAAATGTTTCAATTTTTTTTTTAATGAGAATCACTCTACAATTGTTTCGGGGTAATACATTACTCATGATAACGGGCTAACAACCCGAAAAAATTGTAGAGTGATTCTCATTAAAAAAATTTTTTTTGAAACATATAAAATTATTATTTTATTAATTCAAAATGTTTCATAAAACCATAACACAAGAATCAATATCGTTTATTAGAATGTTTATTACGCCGATGGTCGTCACATGGTGGTCGAAATATATACATTTGTATTATTTAAATAAATATTTTTTTGACGAATTTTTCTTTCTTTTCAAAATCATGTATAAATACAGATAAATGTGACTCTGAATGCAGAGTTTTGTTAGAAGTAGCAAAATGTAAAGTTTAAGGCGCTAGTACAGTTTCAGATTTACGAAAGCTCCAGACATTAAAGTGATTTTATTGCTAATTTATAACATCAGGATAATACGAATAAAAAGTTGTACGTGCTAAAAAATCACATAAAAATTAAAAATGTGCCTTTGGTTTCTTTTCGATAAAGAAATTATTAAAAATATTCATATGTATTCAAGCAATAGTTCTCGGAAATTTTAAATTTGGTACGAACTCGTGTTTATTTTATTTTGCATTATATTCATTTCTTTTGTTAAACGTAAATATCTTCAAAATTACATTCTCTTTTATTATCTTATTGTTACATTCATTCTCCAAATTTCGGTTTTAGTGGAAACAACTATTTATTATATTTATTTCCTTTAAACGTAAACTGGCATCCAATATATTCAAAATGATTTTATTTTATTATCAAATTGTTATGTTCATCGTTAAACTTTCATTGTATTGTCACGTTTAACGTATTAGTAAAATTACCAAATTAACCAGGATGTTTACCTGAAGGAGTGCAATGACTTGTGGGGTTGTTGCTATGGTCGTTTTGCCATACTCTGATCTTTGGCTACCAACAGCTATTGTCAACCCTCACTTCATTATAGTTTATTTAAGCTGAAAACCAGAGATTAATTGCCAGATTCTTAAGAGCATTCAAAAAGAGATCGATTATTCAAATTTCATACATACAATTATTCAATAGTCAGACAAGTAAAGAGCTCTAAATATAAATAGTGTAAGTGTTGTTATTAAGTATTTAAAACCAATCTTCATCGTTTCTTTCGTCAACAAGTTAATTAGATTTACTCGCAATTAATTCTGGCGTGTAACTGTGGGAACTCAAGAAAGACATTTATCAATAAAAATATTTTTTCATACATCAAAACATGTAGATACCACGATTTGTTGTCGAAGGAGAAAAATGTACTAGGAAATTGTAACTTTGTTTAACTGTTTTTGTAGATTTGATTATATTACAAAAATTACCAATGTCTTTTTCTGATTTATGTACCGAATTCTTACTGTTTATTACCTTATTAGCTATAATTTAAGTTCTTACCTTTTAATCACCTCGATATTTCTATTTTGTGATCTATTGTTTGCCATCGTCACCTCAGTTAATTAACTTTTACATAATTGTCTAAATACAAACACGTATAAACGAAATCCTTTACACTTTTATCGTTACACGCCGCGAAATAATAAAAGCAGAGAAGACAAAGGTACAACCAACTTAAAAGATCTAGTTGTTTCTCTCACATTTCTGGCCTTTCTGTCGAAACCGAAGAGATACGTAAACATGCTTATCTGATCCAGTTAGGACAAGTTTTTGCTAGCAGTGTCTATTAGGAGATAAGAATGTTTTTTGTCGAATCTCGTTATCTTGTGCCATTGGTAGAGGCGAATGAAGAATAATGTAAATATGCCTAAGTGAATATATACATACAGGGTCATTCAAACTGAGTGGTACGTTAGACGTTTTAGAGAAACTAAGTATGTTGCAGATTTGAAGATTTGGGAGTTGGGAGTAGGTTATCAAGGATGATCTATTTAACTAATATAATTTCAACTGTCAGGCACTTCCAGTTATACCGGAAGTTGAAGTCAAGTTGTTTATTTTAAATGGAATGGTATATTTTTTACGATGAATTCGTATGAAATTAGAAATGTATGGTGACTTTGATAACAACTTGTATGCCTACGGTGAATAGTTTCTGAGATAATTTAACTTATTGGAAAAAAGATTGCACCGCAACCCAAACAATAAAAAATCATAACTTCCATAAAAATGACTTAGAATGTTAAAATTTTTACTAGTTATAGCCAAGTTATAAGGTTAATTACATGCCAAAACTAAGCTTTATAATTTGTACAGGGCGTTCAGAAAGAAAACATGTAAAGTTTAAAAATTTCAAACACGAATAACTTCATTTTTTCAAATGGCATCTAGCATATTTTATTTTGTCATTCGATTCCATTTTTTATCCTCACCGGCTGTTTCGCCGGACGGTAGGTTCGCCGGGAGAATTTATTTTACGTACGTTTAAATAGGAGCCAGCAAATATACCGGTGCGGCGAATCTGCAGCCCGGCGACCGACCAAAATAAAATTTCTACGGCGGATACACGGTTGCCGGGCGGCAAATCTGTCGGTGCATTTGTTTTAATGCGTGGAAGATTGAGAGATTGGAATTAAGAACCATCATTTTCACAATTAGTTGCCGAATATACAATATTTTAAACGACAAAAATTTGATACATTTTTCGAAAGAAAAATCTGAACTTTATTAATTATTTAATAAATGCCTAGTTAGCCACGTTGAAAACATTACTGAGTTTGTCAAGGAAGTACAAAAACAAATTTGATTTGCTACCATTATTTTTATATTAATAGTGCCAATTATATTTTTTGTAAAGAAATATTTATATTCTTCCATTATTCGATGTAACAAGTATGGATTTTTAAAATTTATTGGATAAGTCAGATCGATATGGATCTTTCTGAAATTCATTTTTACTGTATAACACCTACACATATTGTTGAGTATTCAAGAGTAAAATAACCGATTTCAACCAGTACTGCGAAATTTTTAAATCTCTAACACGCATAGTTTTCTTGAAACATCATGTGCACCACTCAGTTTGAATAACCTTGTGTAATAAATAATACAATAGTGTCAATAAGTTTTTAAAAGTATTTCTAAAAATACCAAATATTCAAAATGTCACTATAAATCCTTACACGATTTATATCGAATAAACCGGACTTACAATTGACCATGATCAAAGTCGCCAATACTCCAAAATAAATTTATACTAGTATAAGTAAGTCAAAAGTCAAAGTAAACGTCACAAACGGACAAATTGAATTTAAGGTACTCTCACTCATTTAATCTGTACTTATCTGATGAATAATAAATACTATTAACTTCCTTGAGCATTCAGTTTTGAAAGTCGAATTTTTTTTTGTTTTGTTTATATTATCCTCGAGGAGGGGAAATCTTCAAAAGACACCCCCGAGAGGGTAGTGTCGGATTCACCGTAGTGCCTACCGACTAAAACCCATCCTCGAGAAGGGAGCTCAACCCGAAGGTTATACATCCCTGTGAGAAATGGGGAGGGAAAAAGGGATTGGGTTTGGAGGGGGGCGGGTGGGAGGAATCGCAGGGGGTTTTCGGTGGCCCACCACAGATGGTTGGGTGGGCACTCGCGCTAAAAAGCGAAACTAGATGTCTGGCGGTGAGCGGGTCGGGGCTAGCTGCTCATTCTAGAAGGTGACAAGGCCTTCTAAAACGGTCATTTGGTTTGGGGACAATGGCAGAAAGTGCCGAGACGGACGGGTTCGGGTGACCCGTCACTGAAGTGCGAAGGCTCGCTGCGAAACTGAGTGCAGCTTCGGGGAGTGAAGGGAGACCGGTTTCTTTCAGAATTTGTGAATTTCTGACGAACCAGGGATATTCTAGTGCGGAGCGAAGAATCCGCATGTATGCGCCTTGTAGAATCTGAAGGCGGCGGGGAGTTGCGCAACCCCAGATGGGAATGGCATATGTACAAATACTCCTGATGATCGCGTTAAACGCGCGGATTTTTGTACGGGGAGATAATATTGAAAATCGAAACAGCGCCGACCTTTAAATAGCATTCAACTAACTAACTAGTATCAGAAGATCATAAGTCGTACATCACAAGTCGTACAGTCGTAGTACGTTAATTTTCAGTTCAATAATGAGTTGCAAGGAGCAGCTCATACCGGGCTAACATTTAATTGGGAGGAGCTAATTTGTTTTGATATAAATTTATTTGTTGGAAAAACAAAAAATGGTCGAAAGGCGTTGCTGTTAACCTTTCGAACAAATAAACAACTGATTTTATATCAGAACAAATTAGCTCCTCCCAAATAAATGTTAACCCGGTATGTGCTGCTCCTTACGACTAATTATTGAACTGAAAATTAACGTTCTACAACTGTACGACTTGTGATGTACGACTTATGATCTCCTGATACTAGTTAGTTAGTTGAATGTTATTTAAAGGACGGCGCTGTTTCAATTTTCAAAACTAACCCCGGTTGTTCTGCCGGCCGGCGAAACAGCCAGCCGGTGGATTCATCGTTCGTGTGCAAGGAGCCTTAGCAGTATATATTAGTAAATGGCGATGTACTGTCTTACCTTGATATTATATGAATTAGCTTTTCTGATAAGCTGTGAAGGTGATTAGTAGTTGAAAATGATAATATGTGCATTCATAGGGAGCTATATATGTATATATGTTAAAATTACATGCGTCGAAAAAAATTTTCGTTCTCAATGTATCAAAAATTGTGGTGATTACGTTTTATTTTTTTAGTAGACCACGATTGATTTAGGTTTCTTACTCTTTTCTAATTTCGCAGTTAAGTGTAAATTATGTCATTTGAAATTTTTAAAGGGTTTATTAATGGATTTTCTTTTTCTGTCTCTTGTTATTATTCATGTCTTTTGTTTTCATATAGCCACATATTTTGCATTTATCCTGTTTTTTTCGTAAAGTGACATAGAAAGGTGAACGCACTCGTGCATTTGTTTTCAATACAATGTCATGATCAGTGTTAAATTCAAAGACACCAAGTTTCTACTTTTTAATTAGAATTGCCTATTCTTTTCTTAATTAACTGAATTTTAATTTGAAAATGTCATTATACCGGGAATTTTCAATGTTCATTTATTTTATTAACAAACAGCATATGTAATAGTAATTCGTGTAATAACCATTGTAATGTAATGTATGCTTATATATGCTAATAGGTACTAGTCGTGGTTGAATTTTTTTACCGTTCTCCAAATTATAATTGTTAATCACTAAATGATAATTTCATAACTTAAATTGCGAAATTTGTCTTAAAATTATTACGTTTTTTCATCCCAACTTTTTAAAACTCAGTATATAGTGTATTTATTATTCGAAGGTTTTTATTCGTTTTTGAGTGTATCTTTTATTATTCCTAAACCGATTCAAGGTAAACTGTAAATTCATTGATGTATTGATTCAGTTGCTTTTGCTTTTGTCATAATAAAATACATTGATTCTGACGTTCTCTGACTTAGTAAGTACGTTCGTTGTTATTACTGTTGTCACCTCTCGTAGCATTGGTGCGTAAAGCCAAAGATCCCTTAATGTATGAGGTAATCTGTATTGGGTATAAATTAATTCAACAATTAATATCGCATTAATGTAGTAAAATGCATGTTGAATCAACAGTTTTTACTTCTAAATGGTGTATATTTAGTACGTAGTTTATTGTTAAGAGTATGTTGTTATTTAAAATTCACCGAAAACCAACAACTATCAATGCAATATATTCATCCACTAACCAATCATTAAAAATTAAATTATCGGTTTTCCATAGTCATATTCATAGACTGATAAATATACCTATGTCTACTCAAAACTTTAATATAGAATTAAAAACCATAAAACAAATTGCTGTAGCTAGTGGTTTTGAAACAACAACCGTCGTCAATATCGTTAATAAAAAACTTAAGAATTAAGCTAGAACCTTGTTAACTTCTTTTTTCCAAAACACTATTGAAATGTCCATCTTTTGTGCAATTAATTACGTAAATAATGTAAGTAATAAGATTAAGAATAAGCTACATAAACTAAAACTTAATACAATTGAAATAAATAAAAACAACGCAGGCTTGCTCCTAGTAAAAAAACAAAAATCGGAAAAACCGATAAAAATGGCATATACTTACTAAAATGTAGCAATTGTGATGCTATCTACATCGGAAAACTCGCATTTATGAACATGTTTATTAAAGGAAACAGAAAAAGAAAAGAAATGTTTCAACAAAACATGTTTATTGCATAAATAATGGAATGGAATCGACAGGTTTCTCAGAACACTGTTTAAAAAACAACCATAACGTAGATAAAAACAATGTGAAAGTGTTGCATACAGAAAACAAAAACTATGTAATTAAGTTACTAGAAATTTTGGAAATTAAAAAAGCATTGCACAACAATAAATTTTCAGTCAATAACCATTTGTAACTTTGTTCCAATCATACACCATTATTATTGTCGGACCTATAAGTAGATATTATGTTATCTTTATTTAGGTTTTCCCATGACGTCACGCACTTTTGGTATTTAGTTTTTAATTTCAGTATTTGTAAGCTACTCTTCGTTAATGACCGCCAGGTCGAAACAATTGTCAGAGTGATTAAATAAATAGTTGAAATTTCCAAATAGTCTTTTCGTCTTTACTAAAAATGTATCATCAAAATTTGAAATAAATATAACAGGAGACTGTGGTGATTGAAATAAACAAAATAAAAGAAATGGTCTTATCCCAAACTAACCACAACACTTTTTGCAAATGCATACACGTGTTTGCAAAAAGTGTTGTGGTTAATTTGGGGTAAGACCATTTCTTTTATTTTGTATGTTTGTATGGTGATTGAAATAAACAAAATAAAAGAAATGGTCTTATCCCAAACTAATCACAACACTTTTTGCAAATGCATACACGTGTTTACAAAAAGTGTTATTTTGTATGTTTCATCAAGATTACACCGCTAACAGTGATTCCAGTATGTTGTTTCTACGAATGATTCCTATTCCTGTTTAAATAATTCTAATTTGAAACTTCATTATTGTTCGTGCAATGAACATGTCAAATTGATGATGGTTAGCACAAGAAAACTTTAAATTAACTAATTTTTGGTTAACATAACATTTTTTTCTCTCTATGTAGGTATAACGTCCATCTGTTTCTTATTTATAAGAGATTTAAATGTCATTTTGGTTATAAAGAGAAAAGCAAGAAAATAGAAGTAGGCTGCGAGTTCATTATATATCTTAATTTAACGATAAACAAAGTGAAAACTATGTAAATGTGCCTTCTGTTTGGCACTTCCGATTACATCAGCAAAGTTTTACATAACAAGCTTGTTGACCTGCACCATTTAAAACTTAACGTACAAAACGGAAAAAATATAAATACATTAATGCGATATTAATTATTGAATTAATTTGTACCCACTACACATTACCTCATATTAATGAAGAAAAAATATGTTATGCAGTCTCTAGCAAATGATTTTTTTTACTACAAAAGTTGTATTTAATCGTTGAATGCAATAAATGAATGAGTTGCTCGGGTCGTCCCATCTTAAATATATATACAGTTAGGCCTACGTTCTATTATACCGCCAGCCACCCGCTGGTGTATACAATTTCCTATGGTGCACAGATATCTTAATAATTTTATTTTTACATGAAGGCCTGTACCTTAATCTACTTTTCTACATAATTTTCTTCAATATTGAGGCACTTGTCACAACGTTTGACAAGTTTTTAGATACCCTTCTCATAGAACTCTGCCGCCTGACTTGCATCACCATCACTGCATGAAGACGCTGACCGCTCAGATGTTTCTTCTAGTGCAGGAACAAACTAGGCGCCAGATCAGGGCTATACGGAGAATGATCTAGAGTTGCCAAATAAAAAGATATGACCAAAGACATCTTTGGTCCGATTGAAGTAAGGTGAGTGTGGATTGCAAAACCGGTAGAGAAATAAAACAAAGGATAGCGCAGGGTCGAGGACCTTTTAATAAAAAGAAGGCACTTCTGTTCTCGTGATCGATTAATTTAAAAAGTCGAAGAATATTAGAAAAATTAGAAGCTCTTGAGATATGGCGTTATAAGCGATTGCCGAAAATATCATACATAGAAAAGGCCAGAAATAAGGGGGTATTAGAAGCAGAAGGGGAAGAAAGGGCACTATGGAAGTCAAAGAGAAGAAGGTGAGATATCCTGTTGGAATACCTTCAGAGAAATGAACGGCTAGTTATAGACACAAAAGAAACAGAAGTTGGAGTAAAAATAGGAAATTGAAGGCCTATATTAGACTACTGTCTAACACTAATTTTAGGATAGGAAGGAGTAAAGATGCATGTCCAGTCGCTCTTCGGTCTGACGACTCCATGATGGTGTCGACTTATCAAGAACCACTAAATGTTGAGATAATTCTCTCCCCTCTGAATAAGATTCTGATTGCTGCCAAAGAGATCTACTGGCAATGGAAAGTTTATCGACATTAAAAGTCCCCATCAGATCCTTTGTGCGAAATATAGCTTGACCAGTTGTAAAATTTAGCAGAGACTGACTTTAATATACATATATATATATATTGCTAATGCTACTAGAAACCGTCTTTAACGGACGAAGTGTCCCTGTTACTAAGTGACTTTTTGGAAGCATGACTATGAGATAATTATTTGGGAATGTATGATGACACTGATGATTTTGTGATTGACTTATATAAAATAAATAACCCCACTTGAATATGTTAGGAAAAAAATAAACTGAAGTCGAAATGTTTGTTGCCAAATTAATTAAATTTTAAAAATTGTTGTGAGGACTGCTACGATAAAAACAATACTTCCTTTGGTTATGATATATATTTTTTAAAATAAAATAATTAATGACGCGTGTTATTCTTAAAATCTGTTAATAGATAGACTTATCTACCGTATTTGACTCGTTAATAAATACATCTTCAAAATATTGTTTGATTGATTTGTCGGGTTACTCACCTACTCGATAAAACAAATACACCTCCTTTCATTATTACCTTTGAATCTTAAAAAGAAATAATTAATAATACACGTGTATTTTTTTGTAACTATTAGTAGATTAGGGTTATCTGCCTTATTTAAGGCATCTTCCGAAGCAAATGGTTTCCAGAATAATTTTTCGATCCATACCAGTACAATATGTTGAGGGTCGTGGGTTTCGTGTCAATCCTAATAATACTACCAGCCAATGCACAAGATGCTGGAAGTTTACGCCTTCCAAACGAAGTTAGACCAGAAAGATACCATATCATATGGATGCGGATGGGCATTGTCATGCAGCAAAACGATGCGCTTGCTCAACTTGCCACGTCTTTTGTTCTAGATTGCACGGCGCAGATTATTAATTGTCTTACAATAAGCTGCCGCATTAATTATCTCATTAAGAGGCAGAAACACCATAAGCAATTCTCCGGTTTCTGTCTTTCTGACCCAAAAAGCTGTGAACATGATTTTCCGGGAAGAAATTGTTTGCTTAAACTTCAGATGTCTGGGTGAATCGAATGCCGCCATTCCATGGACTGTTGCTTTGATTCTGGTGTGACGTAGGCCACCCATGTTTCATCACCCGTAACAATTTGGCTTAAAAAATCATCACCTTCGTTGTTGTACCGCTCAAGGGAAGTCAATGCACTGCCTGAACGTTTGGTTTCGTCCACATCCGTCAACATTTTCGGTACCCAACATGCGCACAATTTTCGGGAATTCAAATGCTCAGTAACAATGCCATACAAAACACTGCGAGAAACTTGAGAAAAGTCATCACACAAGAAGGAAATCGTAAAGCGTCTGATTTCTCGCACCTTTTCGTCCACTTTCTGCACAAAATATTCATTAATGACCGCACTTCGTTCCGCACATTTGTGCGGCCATCTTTAAATGCTCTCAACCACTTCCTTACCATTCCATCATTCATAATGTTCTGTCCGTAAACTGCACACATGTCACGATGAATACCAATCGGTTCTGGTCCTTTAGCACTAAGGAATCGTATAACAGCCCGGACTTCACAGTCGGCGGGACTCACGAATATCGGAGGTATCTTAAATACTCAGTAAAAACGTAAACAAGGACGAATCAGATTGTAATGGCGTCAGTGCGTAGGTGAAAGATGTAGGTACTCAGTGCGCATGAGCGGAACGCTGACCGCAGGGCTGCGGTGACAGAATTTCAAAACGGTACTTATTTAAAAAAAATGCTGTACAATTATTAAATTCCCATAAACTCAACAATAATAGTTTTTCACTTACTTCACCTGATTAGTTGCCACTTCTGTAATTTATACTATTATTTCTATTGATGTTGTCATTCTTCGGGTGTACAGGCCGTCGTCGGTTGGAATTGCTTCCTAACGTTTCGCTAGCACGAGTGGCACAACATCAGTTCATCAACTGGCCGCGAAAGCCTTAATCAATTATTTCTATTGTTTTATTTTCAGATCCTCGGACGAACAACTGGCCTCTGATAAGTGATCCCATACCTGGTTTAACCATCATAGGACTTTACCTTTATTTCGTTACAAAATGGGGACCTAGATACATGAAAGACCGGAAACCTTATGAACTAAAGAACATTCTCATAGTTTACAATTTTATTCAAGTCTTAGTTAGTATTTATATATTTAGTGAGGTAAGCATTTCAGCCACTATTGCTGGTTTTGTTTGTTTTATATTAATTGTTTCTTATGTTTGCCTGTTTCGATTTATTTTGAAAACGGTTACAGCATCTAACAGATACAGAAAATATTGTTTATATGTGTTTATTTATTTAGAAAAAAATTGGTGAAAGAGATTTGTAGCTTCTTTTCATCAGATTTGCAAATTTTAATTTATCAGCAAAGGCCGTCATATTCAATGAGAGGACCACATTGAAATAAATACAATAATAATCTAAATAATTTCCTTTGCAGGGCATGGCTGGAGCATGGTTAACCAAATACAGTTGGCGGTGTGAACCTGTAGACTTTTCCCATTCACCACAAGCATTACGTGTAAGTAAAATTGTTACAATTTATTTACATTAACTATCTTGAAAATTTAGAAATTAAAAAAGCTATGTACAACAAAAATAACATTGTAAATTCCTAAATAGAATCATATTCCAACAACTCCCCCTTACTTTTGTTCAAACTAGGTAATTAAGAAATTTTCCCATCATTATTATTAACTATAAATACGTTTGCGCACATTTACAGAACAATTACCTTTATTTATCACTGACAAACAAGTTATACTGTTTGTATTGATTTTGCCTATGGTAAAGCCCTTGTTCTTATATAACGCTTCAGTTAACAAAAGATATCACCAGATGGTGATATATTGCTATAACAGCACGCCTGTGCTGATGAGATTTAGTAGAATCTAAATCGCGATTCAGATCTGTTAATTTTGATAAATTCTCAGTTGTTTACAACCCATCTCTCTCTCTCTCTCTCTCTCTCTCACTCTGTATCTCATTCATTCATATGGAAACGAGATTCGTTTCGTACTTAGGACAGGTACATTGAACAAATATGGCGGCAGTGCAGAGTAATTATAAAAATCATTCCCTAAATAAGACGACCTTAGGCGCGCAAGAATCATAAAAATCGATCCACGAGTTGGTTATTCCAACGAGAACAGCCTAGCCAGATAAGAAGTTGACATTGAAATGGCTCCCTCTAAGTCAATTTTTTTAAGTCGAACTGTACGTAACTGGTATACATATTTTGATTTTAACATCTCATTGCATGTAACGTTATTCTTTTTCATATGAAGAGTTGGTTAGAAACTTGAGGTAATATTTTAGAAGAGTCTTTCAACAATTTGAGTAAGCAGAAGAGTCATTTTAATTAATTACCTTTCAGACAACATAAGAACAAACAAAAATTGTATGATACAGGTAAAATTAAGAAATAAATAAAATAAATTCAAGTTCTTTAAGTAGATTCGAAGTTCATTTCTTTGTTGCCTTAAAAGGAAATATACAAGTTGGACAAATCAAAATAAAAGTTGTATTTTTCTTTTACACTATATAGACTAGCAGTAACGAAACTTTTTGAAGTAAGCCGCACTTGTAAAGAAAGTGTAACCTTTTTATTGTTTGTTGGTTGACTGTTCGTGTTATGTGAACAGTAAATATTGTTATTAATCTGAGTATTTGTAGGATAACCTATAATATTTGAAAGAAATCTTACCAATTGTAAGTAAAGTAACAGTCCTTAATGACTTCCTTAACCTAAAACCTTTTATCGTTTCTCTTTATTTTTGATTTATCGAGGTTCTACTGTATATAGCATAATAAATGGTATCGATATCTGTAGTGGCATTTTTGTTTTAGGTAGCAAGAGGTTGTTACATATATTTCTTGGCGAAAATATCGGAATTACTGGACACAGTTTTTTTCGTTCTTAGAAAAAAGAATAATCAGATAACGTTCCTGCATTTGTACCATCACACAGTTATGCCCATGATCAGTTGGGGTTGCACCAAGTATTATCCGGGAGGTCATGGTACATTCATTGGAGTCATTAATTCCTTTGTGCACATCATCATGTACTTCTATTACATGATGGCTGCAATGGGACCCCAATACCAAAAATATCTTTGGTGGAAGAAATACATAACCACTTTGCAAATGGTAAGACAAAATTTTAGTAAAAGCAGAATATTAAGTCAAAACATAGGACTGGAAGATTCAAATGTATGATCTCGAAGGCTGTACACCTTGCCGCCCGTGCGACTGGGTAGTGTCGGATTTTTACCGACTATTTCTACTCTCCCCCTCAGGCCGTTATAGGACCGTTTGATTGGGTCCCTTTCAGCCGTCTAAACCATCTATCGCTGTCGCTTATATAGTTTGATTGGCGTTGCTAGGTTACTCTCGAGCCAAATCGAATGATCTAGTAGTTGTCTCGGTTTTTCTAGAACTCGGCATGGGCAAACTCCACTCTATTTTTGCAATCGGCGCGGGTCAATTCCACCCAAAATACCACGTCCGTCACAATATTTTATCTGTAATTAATCGGTAATATTTCGGATGGAACTGCTGATAGCGATGATTGTTACAATATAAGTCGGAAATTTGAAGACAATTAAATAAAATACGACAAATTGTTCATTCTACAATCTTCTGGCCACACCTAAAGATTATATTAATGAAACATCGATTAATATTGTTCTGATTATTATTTTGTTTATATATTTGTTTTAATAGAAGAATAACATTTCATTTAGAGAACGTACATTTCTTAATTTTAAGATTTGAAAAGAAAAGTTCTGTGGGCCTTGTTTGGCCCAGGTACCTTAATCTAACTTTGATTTAACTTTTAGTAATTTATTGTTTTCCATTTTCAGTCCCAATTCTGTATAGCTTTCCTCCATTCCATGCAGCTACTGTTTTACGATTGTGGTTATCCCAGATGGTCACTATTCTTCACGCTTCCCAATGCCATCTTCTTCTATTATCTCTTCGACGACTTCTACAACAAGGCTTACAAACGAAACAGGGAAGGGTTAACCGTGTGCAACAATAACGACCAATTGTCAGAGGAAGTTCATTTGAAACAATCGAATGGAACTGTTGGTAAATCCAACGGTACCAACGGCACTTTCCGACTTCGTAACGAATCAACCACAACGCTGAACGATAAGGCTGAAAATTACAAACCTAATAATGGTTACTCGGAATCGCACCATCCCAATTATAAGGAATGTTTGAACGAAAACGGGCTCGTCAAGAAAAATATTTAATAAGTTGTAATTTATGTTAATGTTTTAGTAGTTTTTACATTTTTTTAATTATTTTATTATTGTAAGGTGAAAAATATATTTGTTACATTTTTCACGTACTATTGGCTTTAATTTTGGTTTCAAATTCTGAAATATCGAATGTTAGAACAAGGGAGTTAGTAAACCCCTATTTGATGAAATTTCGTAATATTTATTAGTAGGTCTGTATAGTTTTAAATAAATATGAACAAATTTAACTATTTGTATTTTGAACTAGTGTAGTCCTTACTTGGGTTTAAAGGCCGTCGTTGGTTGGAATTGCTTTCTAACGTTTCTCTTGCACGAGTGGCGAGCTTCTTCAGAGGTCCTTCCATCTCCGATGCTAGATATAGACTCGTTAGAGACGTTAGGAAGCAATTCTAACCAACGACGGCCTTTAGACCCGAATAAGGACTACCCTAGTTCATCAACTGGCCGGGAAAGCCTTAACCAAATTATTTCTACTTTTTTATTATATTTACTTATATGTATCTTTTTTTTGATGAAAATTTTTTCCAAACAGGTAATATTAATTCTGTTTCGTATGATTAAAATAATTTTCTAGAAGGAAAACAATATGAGATTGATATTAAAAAGAACATTGACCTCGTCAAACTGAATTAAAACATAAATGAATCTCTTTGTAATAAGAGAGTACATAAGTGAAGGAAACAATTAAAAAATAGTGTATAAAAACTTGACTTCTAGTCAGTACTGTGTGTGTTATAAAGAGAAACAAAATATTTAATTTATAAGGTCACTAATGACGGTTTGCCTATTTATTGCGGCCGCCTATAATTCTAAAAAGTCAAGAGTAAGTCGAAATTTGGACCTAATTATTTCTACAATATTTCCTGGTAGTATAGGACGAAAACGTATTTCATACCTTGAGGTATTTATATATTATACCTTTCAAACCAATGAAACCAGAGAATAATGGTCTTATAACGGTCAATTTATCAAAAACAAAAAATTTAGGGAATTCTAGTGAATATTAAATGTAGAAAACATAAAATAAACCCGGTGTGCTGAGGTTCTTATTGCAAAAATTAATTTCAATTACACAATTCTTTAGGAAAGTTGGTAATTTTTCAGTTGAAAGTTGATGTGATGGCCTTTACTCTGCCAAAAGTGGTTGTTATATCTATTCAAACAGAGCTACTTTCCGCGGAGTAGAGGTTGACAAACCAAGTATTCTTGAAAATTAATCAACTTTCTTAACCATTTGCTTAATTAAAATTAACGAGAGAACATAGTTGTTTTTTAATTATAATTAATGTAATTGAAGACTTCCGAGAAGAAAAACCTCGGCACAACGGGTTCATCTTGTTTCTATGGTTTTCTACAGTCAATTTCCACTAGAATTTCCGAAATCCATATTGACAGGACTTTTGATGTCATATAACGAACTCAACTAAAACAAATGCAAATAATAAAGCAGGATGCACATTGAATCGACTCGACTTGGCTCAGCATAAATCCTCCCGGTTCGGCACAGATGTTTGACCTCACACTGGCTTGGTATATTACGAACACTAAATTGAATAGTGCTCTCTTAAAAGATGCCTTCTTAATAAGATCCTGTAGAAGATGCCATGATAACATTGACATGTAATGAAAGAATGAAGAGAATCGAATACCCAAGTCGTGAAACACTAAAACCCAAAATATCCTCATGAAAACGTTTACAAACTTAGAACGCGTTTTAGACAACCAAGGTGCTATCTTCAGTTAGAGACATCCAAGTTGTAGATTATCGAGATAAATTTAAAAAGAGAATTTTATCATTTTCTTCCAGATTTACCTACTTGCCAACGAAGATTTTAGAATGTTTAGTGGAAAGTTTTATTTAATCTGAAAAAGCAAGAGAATTTCAGACTATCGGTAATTTTTAGCTTCTTTAACATACCGCTTCGTAGATGAGCTGATACGGTCGCAGTGTAACTAAACTGAAATAGGGCGTGGTCTCCTACTTAATTAAATGTTTGTATAACAAAACCAGATGCGTTCCCTGTCGTATTAGGTCGAGTCGAGTTAATTCGGTGCGTGTCTTGCTTTACACATCTTACAAAAAAAAAATGAGTAGCTGGGGAGGGGGTTACAGGTAGGTTTTATATAAAACATTTTCTTAACTGGAAAATAATTTGCTTTTTACTTATAAGTAAATATCAAACTTTTAGTATCAAATACGTATAAATCAACTCGATCAAAGAACACTCTGGTGATATTTAATAGCTCATATGGTGAGCAGTTAATTAAAATTGATCTGTAAACATTTCACTATGCCTTCGCTTTACTGTTAATGCTTTAATTAGGGATCTCCACATAAAGACAACACCTTTTTCGGACAATTTACAATTAAAATTAAATATTACTTTTTCTAAGACACAGTCGTTGTAATATACTATTATTGTATTAATAATAATTACGATTACCGTGCTTTGTCGACGTTGAAACGTGCATAAACCATTTAAGGCTGATGTTTTTAGAACGACATGTAAAAGCTGTCAAGTGTGAATAAGAAAAATGTAGATCGATACCTGTAACGTAAATATATTCATCATTTAGAAATGAAAAAAGAGTGTCTTAATACTACAGGTGACACGTTTTTAGCATTTCTTTAATTTTTAACCTGAAAACATCATCCTTGTAAATACGAATAAGTAAACACTAATAAGATTTTCACAACTTTTTATTCTGTAATATATCTTTCGCAACAAGATTGGATGGTATTTCGTTAAAACAAGTTCAAAAGAAATTAAACACAAAATAGCTGATTACAAAACTTTTTATTGTTATCCACAATAATATTATTTCACCACACAGTGGCTTCCTCAAGTGGAAATATAATAATTTAAAACTAAATACAAAATTCTTAAATACTAACTGAAACAGGAGGGGTGGAGGTAGGTGAACAAATTATGGGAACTAGAAATTGAGTAGAGGAGAATTATTTATATCAGTTTGATCATTTAATAATCAGCCTAATTTATTTAATTTATTAATCTCCATACATTCCAAAAAATTTAATTTTAGACCCTTTTTTTCTACATGTAATAATTTAAAATTGTCATCAAAGTTATGGGAATATTCTAAAAGGTGGTTAGCGTGTGTAGTATTTTCGAATGATCACACGTGAGCATTATCAAGGCGAGACTTGTCAGTCTTTCTTTATTTAATTAATATATTTTATCATTAACAATTATTCCTGTTTTTTATATCTATTTATTTCTAAATTATCTAACACGATTAGTTTTTGATCTTTATTACTAATATATAATATTTCTATATTAGTATTAAAACAATGTCCCTCTCGGTAACATTGTTGAATAAGTTGAATCAGTTTTGTTTTTTATATAGATATTTTCATGCTCTGACAGACGTTTCTTAAAATTCCTTATAAGTGTTTATTTATTCGTATTAAGTTGTAATTACAGTTTCAGAATTTTTGGTCGGTCCTCCATACTCAATGAATATTTTATTATTATTGCATAATGCATCTTTATTTAATGATTTCGCAAATGTTTTTATACATTTTGAACAATGCTATTAAATCTATAGGTATATAGATTAATATAAATTTGTCTATTTGTCCATGCATGTAATTCGTTGCTACATTCAACGAGAAAATCTTTTGTGTTACCAACAACAACAGCAAATGCGCATTCCCAAAGTTGGGAACACTGCATAGATAATAATTATTAACCACTGCCAATTATAAGGCTTCTAGATTTAACAGGCAGGGAAAGTACTTAGATCATTTCTAACAGCTTATCACAATCTTTTAAATATTGCTACTAACTCGTTCAGTTATTCAATAATTTTCGGAGATTATGTTCTTAATACAAAAATCGTTCATAAAAAGGCTGTTAGGTACTTTTTCAGTTATATTCTCATAATATATATTTTTTGTATAATAAAATATGTTTGGTTATTCGTTATAAGTAATTTAAATTAGTTTTTAGCTAATTGTTGTATCTGGCAGTTTTATTCCTGTTTATTTTATTATTATTATTTCTATCTATTAAAATGATATTTTTACTTTTAAAGACTATATGTGTAATCATTATAATATAGATAAAGCTAACTGAGGGAGCATTGTCCCTGTATAAGTCAATTCTTATTGTTGTAGTCGGGATTTAAATGTGTAAAGATGGAGGCATGTTAATTAAGAAGTTGTTTTTAATTCCTGTTAAATAATCTAGCTATTATTGTATGAAAAGAATTATAAAATTATTTGGATTGGTAATCGCGCATTTAAACTGTTGTTTATTAGTCGATTGTTTGACAATTTTTTTAATCTTGTTGTTGATAATAATTTTAACATTGATATAGGACATTTCTTTTAAATTTATTTAGTTGTAATTTATGAAAGATCCACGTGGAGTTGATGACAAGAGTTTGACAGGGTATGTGGATTAAAATAGATTTTTTAATTAAAATGCCTTTAATCAGAGATAAAATTTTGTATTTTGTGTCATATAGCATAGGTACGTAATAGTATTCCAATTAATGTAAACTACTTATTGAATTAAGCGCTCAAATTAATTTAATTAGAATGTTAAGGTAATAATGTATTCCTATGTATGGATTCATGTACGTACAAAACAACCCTTTGTAAATTAAGTACTCAAATGGTTGTGTTTTATTTGTTAAGTAATCAATAATTACCTTTTTTTAACTGGTAAACTATTAGTAAATTTATGAGCAGAACTAAGTGTTGACGTATTTTCTATTTTTTTTTTCTTCTGCAATGAATCTTCAAAATAGAACATTCGCTATAGTCCCTTAAATAAAACCGAAAACTCAAAATATTTCTTTGTTGATATCTAAATACACAATTATTGTAAAGCATACGTTAGGGTACATAAAAATATATAAATTTAATAAATATCTATTTCTTTTCATCATATAAATTTATACTTTATAAATAAAACACTGTTAAATTACACCTCCTTGTGGCTTCTTCAAAAGGTACGTATGTTCTTAAACATAATTACAATTGTTTCAATTTATATAGAAACCTGTAACTGTAGCTAATGTAAGGATGAGAGGTGGAGGCTAAGTAGGGGAGATGTGATTCCCATACTTTCATAGCCCATAGTTTCAGTACGGAATACTTTAAATTGAAAATCAAACATTGCATAATGGAAGTAAAGGCTATAAAATTAATCTTCTGGACCTTATCAATATATATATATATTATAAGTTTATTTATATATATACACAAAAATCTACTTCTCAACGAACAAATAAAGTTAAATAAATCTCTGCTACTTAATCTATATTGTTTTATTTATACGACGAAGGTAATAATAAAACATTTGAAGAATTTTTTAGTAGGGGTAAATTTTAAATACATTCTCGTAGCTTAGTGGCAAAAACATTGGCGCGTAAAGCCAAAGATCCCGAGTTAAAATAATTTCACTAATTGTAAGTATAATAAAAATTAATTCAATTTAAACTAATCAAGTCAAGTTTAAAATAAACGTTTAAACTTGAAAAGGTTACTTGAAACATTAAAACAAATTGTTCCCTTTTGATTTGCTGTAAGGTATAGTAATCAAAGAAACCAATTAAAATCGTAAATTAAAAGTAACAAAAAATATGGCAATGTTAAAATAAAAATTTACCGTGAAAAAGTTGAGATTATCAGTTTTAAAAGGTAATTATATATCCCTTAATCTTCAATTTTAGATTGTAATGCTTCCACACACTGTCTTCCCCTGTTTGTATAGTATTATTGTTCTTAAATAAATTGTTTATAATTATGTCTACCTTTGTGTGCCATTTTTCACTTTTATTATTACATGTTCTGCTGTATGTTATACAGGGCCGGATCTAGAAGTATTATTTAAGGGGCTGACGATGACGAAGACACGATATGAAAACATCAAAAAATTCTAATTCTACAATCTAAGTGTTTTATATTACATAACTTAAACCATAAATATCCATATAATCCCATAAGTCTATAACGTATGCATTTTAACGTTTGCTACCTGCCCCCTAGGTTATAGGGTTTAAAAAGTTTTATGGTTTAGCTTAAGGGTTTTAAAACACATACGTTGTAGGGCTCGGATTTTATTTTGGGTTTTTGAATTTCGATCGTTGCTGTTGTGCCCCCTCCTTCGATCCGCCTCTGGTATTTAATGATTTTAAATAAAAGTCAACAAAGTAATATGGCATAATTTATTAATTAAAATAAATAATATAAATACAAAACTCTTATTCAAGAGACAGACCACGCCTACTATAGGTATCACTTAACAACACTAAAATTAAATCTTTGAAAATTACAACTGGGGAAAACTTATTTCGAACCAATAACTAGCTTTTAATAAGGTTTTTAAATTAAAATTTTGGTTTGAAATTTCAGTTATAACAGTCAGGAGTCCCAATTTCACTATCTCCAATGTTGTCTCACACATTTCTTCTATTAGTGTTAATTTCTGTCAATTATTATTATTATAAATCTATCGCTAGTAATGTAATAGCAAGTCTTATTCTGTTTTGAGATAGTATGATTGTGTTGTGTTGGCAGCAATTTTGGTAGGTTTTTTGTAAGCTTTTCTGTAAAAATCGGAGAAAAGAAACAGGAAAATGGTGACGTTGGCCACAAAGAAAAATGTCAATGCTTTTGGTAGTTTGCAGTCCATTGCAATCAGGTACATCAGGTAAACCAACATAATGCAGAATTGAGTCTAAAAAAAAAGTAGTCAAGTAAGAAATTTTTCATTTTATCTTTTTGTTTTTATTACACATGTATCACGTTAATTTTTTTATACGAAGTTTGTCTTTGCAATTCAAAATATGAAATTCTGTTCTTTTGATAGTATTTTCAATATATTATATATATATATATATATATATATATATAACTCTAGGATCTTAATCCCTAATAGATACTCTATAGAACTTTTATTACAAACAGTGCTCCCGTTTATGCACTTTACAGTTAATCAACACGTTGAAGAACTTAAGGGAATGTACGAAACATTGCCAAAAATTTCGCGTGTTCGTCCGCTACATTACGTTGCACATTTATGATGTGTAAAAAGTTCTTGGTATATAGTATTGACAATTATTTTTATAAAAGGTCATTAATTTTATGCCTTAAACAACTTACCAATTGTATCCATGTCATATACTTCTTCCACCAAAGATACTTTTGGTATTTTGGACCAAGAGCGGCGATTAAATAGTAACTGTACATTATAACATGGACCAGCGAGTTCAAAAATCCTATTACAATTCCTTGTTCTCCTACAATAAATATTTTAATTAAGCATTAAAAAAATAGTTCTGTGTTTTGTTAATTTATAATAAATATTAGGTAGGCTGTATTAAATTTGGTCATCATATAATAATATATTGAACACAGGTACATTTACAGCATGTTTTGTTATGTTATTTAATTGAAACATTTTCCCTCGATTTTCATAATCAATAATTAATATTTCTAAAAAGCATCGTTTAATATTAAAGGTTGTAAGTAGGTACTTACCTGGCAAAAACTTTAAATAACACCATGAAAAGAACATTGTGCAAGAATGATGATATACGTGAAGGAATGTGACTTGGTTTTGTTTTTTTCTTAGTACAAAAAATACTGTGTCTAGAAGTTCAACTACTTTTGAAAAAAAGTACCACCATGCACCGGTAGAAAGCTAAAATGATAAAAAAGTGAAGGATTTAAATAATTTGAAATAATTAATTACGAGGGTAAATCAAATATAAACGGTAATTTTACTATTTAGCTTAGCACGTAATTCCGATCAAGAGGATTCGATGCTCGAGTGTTATGTGGTTTATGAGGAGGGGGAAACCGGCTTAGGTAGCAGCTGCTACTGCAGTCGGTTCTGTCCGCAGTACAGCCATGACTGACCGCAAGGTAGTTTCGTCTGTTGCACGATCACAATGCGCATCATCATAAAGTTTTTAACTAATGAACGCGTTAAACCATCAGAAATGTTCACTCGTTTGAAGGCACAGTTCGGGGATGGTACACTATCTCAGAATCGAGTGTATACGTGTACGTGGGTCAAAGAATTCAGGGATGGGCGAGAACGTGTCGAATATGAATGAACAAATGTTGTTATTGTTGAAGGTGATCGCCGATGGCCGGTTAACTATTGAACAAATCTTATCAGAAGTGGGTATCAGCTATGGGAATGTGGGAGTGTTCAATCCATCATCACTGATGAACTCGGCTTCAGAAAAATTAGTGCTCGCTGGTTGTGGTTAGACCGAAAATCAAAAACAGGTCAGGTCGGAGATCAGTGAAATCAGATCAGAAAGGATGAAGGTTACCCTGTCAAAGCCAAAACCCGTCTCTCAGCCGGGACGTCATGCTCCTTCATGACAACGCAAGGCCACACACTGCAGTTTTGACTAGGAATAATTTGGAAGAGATGGGTTGGGAAACCCTCGAGCCTCTATAATCCTCCTTATAACCCTGACTTGTCACCCTGTGATTATTTTTTGTTCGCGCCCTTGAAAGAATCACTTGGAGGCAAAAGATTTGAAAGCAATGAAGAAGTAGAGGGGTATGTGAGCAATTGGCTAACAACTCGCCCTCAAACTTTTTATAAAGAAGGAATATCCAAATCGATGGCAAAAGTGTGTAGAGTACGGAGGTGACTACATTGAAAAATGTGAAATGTGTTTACCATTAATTAATAAATTTATTTTACAATATTACCGTTTATATTTAAATTACCTTCGTACAATGGCTTGGTTTCGACAGTAGTCAAGTTGGGTTGAATTATTCTATTACAGTGTTTTATTATTCCGGTGGAAATAAAGTCATTGTCGGGATCGAATTTATAAAAATTGTTCAATAATTATTATAATTTTCGTTTTATACGGAATCAGAATTGTTTCAGCACGTTTCGATTTTCAGATATTCCAACCGTTCATTTCTTGGTCTTTTTGAGAGAATTACTACGTAAAATGAAAGGACAAAATAACTAAAAAAGAAGCCATTTCCGATGTATATTTTGTCCATAAATTAGAATCTAGCCTCATAATTTTTCCCGTCTATCAGGCTTTTGAAATATTCAAACTCTAATGTCAAAATGTTCCTAATTCTGCTTCTTGATTATTATTAACATACCACACAAGTGTATTGTGTTTAGCCTATTCCTTCATCGAAAAACAATTAATAAACAACACTTTTGAATTGTTTACAGGCAGGTGCAATGGTTTGTTATAGTTGCAGGAGTTTGAGATGAGGGTATTTTGAACCTTTAAGATTTTAGGGTAATTATGAAAAATTTCTTCCTGTAATTTAATTTCTTTATGGCTTATTTCTGGTTACTGAGTATACCAAAAGGCGAAAAACGCATCGCAAACTAGATTAAAATAAGTCGTTAAGACGATAAAATAGAAGAAGTAATGAAAAAATAAATGTGATATTTGCATCTAAATCAACATTTAAATTGATTTTTTGAATTAATTTGTATCTAATACAAATTAAATTAATATTAACATTAACGTATTTAAATTAAAATCTACTAAAAACTTCTCCAGAAATATATAAAATAAAAAATTCTTACCGCTGCTTTATACTGCACATTCCCGGTAGGATTTTTGCAAAAACTGCTGCTAAAGAGGAATCGAAAAACGTTATCAACTTGGAATGCTTGACAGCAAAGCCAGATACTAAACAGAACTTGATATGCGTTGTAGGCAATTAAGACGTTTTTTAGGTCGTATGGCTTGCGCTTAGACATTATCTGGGGACCCAGTTTTAGTACAAAGAAGAGATATAGACCTAATATTCCCATAACAGGGAACGGTGATTGCATAGTCCACCATGAGTCAACTAGAGGATCTGCAATATAAAATTACGATGGGTAATTAATTATAGGATAAATAATTAATCAGAATTTACATATAATCACACAGTATTTCAACATTTGTCACGACCAGAGTTTTTTTGTTTAGGTTTAATTTAAAATAGTTTGTATCAGCTTTTACTTCTCAGATTTACGAAAAGATATTTTGTTTCGTTTCAAATGAGGAGTACAACCAACGCCTAAACAACATTTCTTGTAATAAATGAGGTAGAAAAACATTCGCATAATACGTTGACAGTTATAAAAGGTGAGTAGTGACTACCTTGCAAAAATTGTTATGCCTTAAAGGTAACCTGTGGTAAATTCACACTTATAAAGAGTAATTAAAGAAAATAATTATTAAAACAAATTTAAAATAATGTTGAAAAGAGGCGACGGTACAATTTTTTTAAAATCAGGTACCTACGTGAACAGTTGATTTATTAAGTATCGTTTTTGATTATTTTACCTTTTTCTCTAGCAATGTTAGGTACGTAGACGAAAAAATAAATAACGAATTCAAACATATATTTAGAAAATAGCAAAATTCTACCACACTAATTAAAGTTTTATTGAATTCAAATAAAATTATAAATATTCAGAAATTATTCTTACCTTTCTTGGATTCCAATACTTCATTGTAGTTTTCAACTACCATATGCATTAAGTTAGCCATTTTTGGGTACCTAAAACACCACACAATTAATGACTGAACTAACTCGTAGACATCTACCTAAATAGATGTCTTATAGACAAATGGTGATCGAAAAACTAGGTGACATCGTTTTATACGTAATGAGGGAGATTCAAGAGCATAATATGGTAAATAATTGGTCGCTGTACAAATTTTCAATTGATTTTATAAAACAATGTGGCGAATTTACATAAGTCAAGGTAGACGACACACAAAAATGTTACATATAGTTTACGTAAGTAGTGGTAATAATAATAATTGTTATCTAATTATCAAAGTAATAAAATTCAAATTTTTATATTTTCCACATTTTGTTTAGTTGATTCAATTTATAATTTTCCGTTATATTACGAAATTTTTCTAGCAGCACTAATTTAGGGTTTATTTTGATTTAAATAATTTGTTGCAATGTAAAAAGACCTAATTAATTAATTCAAACACTTTAGATTTTTGTAAACAGCGCATAAATAATAATTATAAAGCTCCATACTGAAAACAAGAAGTTGACATAAGGACAAATTCCAAAGTAAGATTATTAGAAAATCAAGAAAAGAAAAATATAAGATAACATTTTATGTAATTACAAGATAAAACAAACGATTATTTATAAAAGTAATAACTACATTTAGAAGATTTTTCAGAAATATATTGTATAATTGATACAATTTTGTATACTTTCTCCTTTACCTTACTGCTGTAATAATAATAATCTTGGTATATATATATATATATATATATATATGATTAAAACAAACACAAACTTTCACAGAAATTTATTAATTTCAACAATTTTTTCGCTAACACAGTAGTTTCTTCAGGATATATATATATATTACTAGCGGTATGATTATTCAACTGATGAAACTATTTTGCTAGCGAAACAATTATTGTTTATATTGGAAACAAATTTGACTCTAAGTTGACTCTAAATTCTCAATTTCGTATTGTCAAATTTAACATTTTCAATACTAGCTTTTACCCACAACTATTAAATCTGAATAATACGATTTTAATAAATATAAATGAATGGTTAACAAGCTAGTTTTGATGTATACTTGATGAAACACTAATAATAGTATTTAGAGAGGTTGCGGTTGGGAACCTGTCAAACATTTTTAATATATTCAAAAAACAAACACACTTGTTCAAATGTTTTAAAAACTTTATTAAGAATACTCTTACAATTGTTTCAGCTTAATTAGGCCATTCTCAAAGAATCAATTAGAAACTTACTAAAGATAAACACACATAACTATTTATACCTCAAATGTGGGTGGGGAAAGTGACCCCACTTACAGTTTTTGGAAACATGCACGAAATATAGGGCTATTGCGCCCTCCACACTGTTCATTTTTAATATTTTTATTTAGAAAAAAGGCTTTTTGGATTTCTAATTTTTTTAACAAATTTAATCTTTTGCTTTTATTAAGGATATGTAAAATTCTGAAGTTATTTTCTACGTTAAAATTATGACCATTTTCAAAACGATTGTAAGAGTATTCTTAATAAAGTTTGCAAAACCTTTGAACATGTGCTTTTGTTTTTTGAAACACTAATAATTCAATAAAATTCAGCTAAATGTTTGAACAATATATATATTAAAGAAATACTCTTAATTTTTTTTCAACGAGATCGTCATTATCAAAGATGGACTAGAATTACTAAGTAATTAGTATAGGTGTTTCTTTCAAATATATGTTCTTGAAACTTTCAACTGAATTTTATTTAATTATTAAATGAATGAAATTTATTACTGTTCAAATTCACGGTACCGGTCCCTTTCAAGAAATTATTTTTGATCTGAAATCAGTCATTTGACGAAATATAAAAATATTTTAATAAATTATTTTCAGAATGCATAATCCAACGAATATTAACTAGAAACGTTTTTCAGGGAATTGAATAAAAATAGCTTAAATTCTATTGTTGTTGATAATGTATGTATTTTTTCTAAGTTGAAAGTCACATTTGTGATTGAAATTTGTATGTTTTAACATACGTACAACTGAGTTTTCACTATTAATATAAATTTGTATTTTGGTGCCCTTCAGTCGGATAAATATTTGCGTATGTTGAGAAGATGAAAATAAGATAAAGCATTGGTCGCTTTGAGCAGACTGCCATTCAATTGCTAAGAACGACTCGTTTTATTTGTAACACTGATTAATTAATCATTGGTCAGTATTTAAAAATGAAGGGACAGTAATATTTAAATTCATATGGTCACTATTTTTTGGTGGTCAGTATTTAAATATGAGGCGTCATTATTTAAATCCAAGTGGTCAGTTGATTGGCATCATGTCAAGGTTAGCACTACCACGTGTCTATTCAGCGCGGAATGACACGTTGTGCATATGTTAATAGGTCGAATTTTTTGGATTAATTATTCACTTATTTTTTTGCAGAACTAGTTTATCCTGAAACTGGGTAAGATTAAATTTGTCAATTCCTCTATTTAAATTGGTGCCCCTTGTGATGTCATCTCCATAGTCAACAATGTCAACCCTTAATGGAAAACCCTATACAGTTCTGAAAAAGCAGGTGGGAAGAAAATACGAATACAAAAGGACACTGCAGGATGTACTTGATGATGTACGTATGGTTATTTGCAAAAACAATAAACACACATAAGTGCAGACGGCATTTGTCTAGCAATGTCCAATGAGACCCTTTTTTAATAATGGTATGGACTTATCAAACTCAATCCACGAATAGGAATGTAATCAAGTAGAACAAGAGTATGTTTTTAATCAAATTTAAACTATAGAGAATGCATTTTTTGTGAAACATGGTTTGAATATATTTAGTCAAATAAAACACACTATGGTAAGTTTTACCAACTTTATTATTCTTCTCGACAATATTGTTTCGAGATATGTGCTCATTATCAAGAGTAACATTATACTGACAATACGAATCTTGCATGCTTATTTATAGATAACTTAAGATAAGGGGGGATGAAATACTGCCTAATTCTAACTGATTATTTACAACATTTTCGGATTTTCTTAAGGCTTTATCTATTATATAAAATATTCATACAGAGATAATTTTCTACTTTTAGATGTGTTTACCTGTAGGTACTTGGTATTTTATAGATTTAAATGTTCACTACTTCAGCTAATTTTGTTCTTATGGGGTGATTTGAATCCGCCGGGATAGTTATATCGGTGGTTGTAGGTTTTCGATAAATATTGAAATTATGCCTGTCTTTGTTTTTTGTAATATTCGGATCCAAAAAATTTAAACTGCTATTGTTTTCCTTTTCTATAGTAAATTTGATGTTATTGTCTAAAGTATTAAGGTAATTTAGAAAAGTATATATTTGTCTATTATTGCCTGAACAAATACAGAACACTTCATCTACATAACGATTCCATGAATGAATAAATTTAATAAGTGGGTTTTTACTGTTAAATATGTTATGTTCAAAAGCTGACATATATAATTCAACTAATACGGGTGATAAGGGAGAACCCATATTCAAAAAACTAAATATCTCAGCCGTTGAGTGTAACAATAAGGATTTAATGTGTTTACTAATTAATAACAAAACAAAAACAAATATCAACCGAAATAATGGCATATATAAATTATTTTGTAATTAATGTAACGCTGTCTATATAGGACAGACAGGTCGAGCCTTTGAAACTAGGGTAAAGTGAGCATGTAGAATCGATTTCTAAAAAAGATGTTAAATCAGGAATTATTGAACATTGTATTAGCTTAAACCATCATTTAAATTTATAAATACCAAATACCTACATGTAAACACATCTAAAAGTAGAAAATTATCTCTGTATGAATATTTGGAAATAGATAAAGCCTTAAGAAAATCAGAAAATGTTGTAAATAATCAGTTAGAATTAGGCAGTTTTTCATCCCCCCTTATCTTAAGCTATCTATAAATGAGCATGTAAGATTCGTATTGTCAGTATAACGTTACTCTTGATAATGAGCACATAGCTCCAAACAATATTGTCGAGAATAATAATAAAGTTGGTTAAACTACCATAGTGTGTTTTATTTGACTAAATATGTTTTTAATCAATATCCTGGCAAAACTAACTGACGTGGATCGCGATTTCGAATTCTATGGTTTTATTTTGGTAACGTGTTTATAAAGTAGATAGTTACGGCGTGAGTTCAATTTAACAAGTCACATACTTATTTAAAAATGTGGTTTTGTTGAACATTATCGATTGAATGCTGGTAGAATAATCAGTGTTCTATCGAAGCTATCTACAAACGACGCGACAGGGGTAGCAAACGTACTGACTGATGAGAACTAAAGACTTGAAGTCCCGATTCTGTCTGACAGTTTCCTACTTTTACATATGTTTTCCTAGGACAGATTACCTCAAATTAATGAGGGAAAATTGGTTACTGCTGACACGCTTTTTTCGGGAATCGAATCCGGGATCTTTGGCTTTACACTCCAATTCTCTGACCAATAAGCTACGAGAGGTGACAACAGTAACAACGACGATCGTACATACAGTCACAGAATCGTCGGAATTAATGTATATTACTATTAAACATCAATAATGAACTCATTATGAATGATTCAATGAAATAATTATTAATCATTAATGGTAATTAATATACATTAATTCCAACGATCATTGTTGTTTCTACTGTAACATCCCGATGTTTCGTGATCAGAGTATTGGTGCGTAAAGTCAATGATCTTCGGTTCGATTCCCGATGAGGGCGTGACAGCAGCAATAAATTTTTCCTTATTAATTTGAGGTTATCTGTAGTAGGGACAAAGTAATTTAAAAATTTAGGATCAACACTACTAATAAATTACTCAAAAATATTTCATTTAAATAGTGACCATTTAAGTCATTGCCCTACCATGTTTTAATTACTCATTTATTATTTATGATATCAAGCATCTGTTGTTGTTCCAAAGATGAATAGAATCGGAAGAACTAATTGCTTAATAATAAAATAACAAATAATAAGGAAATCGCTTCAAGGTTGATAGGATTATTTTCCTGTAATACTTTCGTTGTAAATGTTCGTGCAACTACTGCATGTGTTACACGTATGTTACATACATTAATACATGTGTATATTACAAAACTAGGTCATTATGCATTCACAGAAGAAGATTTTTGCCTTTATTATCCTATTGTTGGTGTCAGATTTCACCTGATTAATCAAAACAAGTTTTGTTAGGTTTCATTTAGCACAGTAAGCACAATAGAAGGTTAATTTGTATACACAGGCATAATGTTATAAATAATTATAAATACAAGTTCAATACCCAATTTATTATTAATAATACATATTTATGTCCTCCTTTATAAAATTTCACGTTCATTCGTTCGTTTCGGTTAACAAATTAGTTGATTTTCGTTAAATTAATGTAGAAAGCAAAAAACAAAATAATGTAAAAAGGAGGTAGCTAAAATCCGAGAAAGTTTCTAAACCTGTAATAAATATTTATAAGAGATTGACTGTTCGTTAGAATATTGCAGAAGCCTCCCGGATATATTCTCGTAATTATACAAAAAGCCAAGCAGGCCCACAGCGAATCCTTTGTTATTATTTAGATAGTTAGTTAGTTAGTTAACAATTAATTTTAGTGTTTTTTCCCCCAATACAATTTATTATTAAATAGATAAGACAAATTGACCGAGCTTCTTTCTGATGATCTATTTATACATCATGCATGCAAGGGTGTATGTTGGATTGCATATTTTAGTATTGATCGCTTTTAAGTTATTGCATAAATGACCTATTGTTTCTATTAAGAGTACATCAATATGAATTCTCCTTAAAATAAGACCATAGTTGGGCAAGTCTTATTAGAGTTTTGTATTTGAAACCGTGCTTCCAATTCCTTCAGGGCTTAGAAGCACTGTACCTCAAGCCTTTTCGTGAACAAGTAGTTAGGGCTGTTGTTCTTTGTAAATTATACTTCAAGAGCTTCCAGCTCATTTAAAATGCTTGAAGCCCTTTCAAAGTTCTTGAAATCCTCTCACTTTAAATTCGAAATTAAGTAACAAAATATGAAAAGAATCTGGAACATACTAAAAACATTAAAAGGGCTTTAATATTTCGAAATGTTTGAAACCTTGTGATAAATTTGAAGCCCTTTTGGTTTAATTCAAGTAGTTATGGTGGGCTTGCAGCCCTTTCCATAAGTGTTAATGGCTTTTAACCTAATCACTTTTCGAGGTAATTGGTAATTCGAAATGTTTGGGGTTTAGATTTAGGGTGTGAAGATTTTGTGATGCTCAGTTCTAAACGGGGCAATTTTGAATCGAATTTTCGATGTACAAAAAAGCTAACATTTTAATTTATTCTTACTAAAATGCACGAAAACGGACTTTATCCAATTCTTTTCGATAATGAGACTTAATTGAATGAATTATTTGTCAAAAATTTAAGGTTTTCAAAAAATGGATTTAATTGATGACATACACATAAGAGGTGGGTGAAACACGTGGCTATTTGGGGAAGTTTGTTTTGGTAAGTTAGATCAATAATTTGTTTTTCATACATAAGAATTGGTGACATTATATTATAAGACTAGCTTTAACCTTGCGACCCTACTCATCTTCATGTCTGTAAGGTACAATTGAAATCAGTTCAGCCTTTTCGAAGATAAGCTCTACAGTCAGATAAATAAGTCTTAAATAGCAGATATCTAAAAAAGGGGTATTGAATAAGTATAAAATGAAAAGAAAATGTTTCAACGAAATATTTAATGATAAAAATTACTCGACAATTGTTTCGACGATCCTGTAATCTTGATAATGTCACGTTTGTCGAAACAATTGTCGAGTGATTTTTGTCATTAAATATTTCGTTGAAACATTAGCTTTTCATTTTATATTTATTAAATATGTTTCATCAAAACACCACCATCCTTAATTTTAAGAGGTATTTACTTCCATATTACAGGCAGGCAGTTCATTTTTATTTATATGTATATATGTAAAAGAACCAGGTAGATGAAAACTATAATTACACGTTGAGGTGAATAACATAGCCAAAATAAAATTTATAAAATACTATTTAACAATTATTAGTAACATTTTCAATATATAAATAATAAAACAGTAGATTGTTTGATAAACCACTCAAAAGTTGTTTCGATTAAACAGTCATTATTGAGAGTACAAAGCAACACTGGAAAAATATAGTCATATTCAAAACAAGTATCATTACAACACGTATATAGTTAACTTTCGTAATATTATATTTTTATGCATTTGTTATATTATTTACAATCAATGTACCTATCTTATATCAATATTCTTGTCTACTCAGTCTGAATGCATCATAGACAAGTCCATTTCAAATTCAACATTCAGCAGTATATATATATATATAAACATTTAAGTTTCTTTTCATGAAAATTCACAAATGGCCGGAGCCGTCGATAAACTTATGTAAAATATACACTGATTGTTAGGTATGAAGAATTTAAAGATACTCATATAAAAAATTACGTATTCAAAACTGTTTTGCATATTCGATTTGTATATTGACTAGCATAATCGTATTTACTATCAAAAATTAGAAATAGTTTAATAATGCGGACGAAGTCGTCAATAGAAGCTAACCCATAATATAAAAATGGGTCAATTTTAAGAACCAAGGCCAAGGTTTAAGTTTTTTATAACAGTCTGTGTGGCAGAATCACTCATATCGAGTTTATGAGGTCAAAATGCTTCTAGACTCGCCGAATTTACGAAGATTACTTTCTCCGAGATTCATTATTATAGCGGTTGTTTAAGGAAGGAACCAATAATTAGTGTCTCTAAATGAATGTACTCAAAGTATATGATTAAACTTACCCAATAAATTATTACAAACAATTTAAATTAAAACAAGTTACTAGGGGTTGAAATGTTCATTTAAACTGATAATTATCTGCCTATAACCTTCTGTTAATTGTAGAAGTATTTTAACGACATAAATATTTCATTAAAACAGATATTTATTTATTATAGCAAATATTAAATTTTCTAGTGGTCCTTATTCAGCTGAAATTGTATATACAGTCATTACTGGAAGCTATAATAAACTATGTGAAAATTGTGTTTGTTTTTAGTTAATATAATATAAAATAATATGTTACATTTTTGGATATATTCCATTTGTAAATAGATTAATTTATAATACTGTAAGTCAAAAATTGCATAATGTTTACCATAAAAAAATATTAAAAGCAAAGTAAATATGATTACAAAACTATGAACACTAAATTCTTTTCGTTGAACAATCTACTGCATTAAAAAAATGCAACAATAGGGCGCTAAATTATAAATAGAAGTTTACTGTTGAATTACCATGGAAAACTATGTTAATTAAAAATTGTGTACAGCCTTATAATTACCACGCTAACTAGGTATGGATTTCTTAATATAAAAATATTGTACTACATAAACATAACTTTAAAATTAATTGAACTACATTTTATAGTAAAAAATGTTACTTTTTTTATTGCTACCGAAGGCATCAATATTATTTTATTGCAACAAAATGTTTAAAAAAATATTGGAAAAAACTTTCTAATGAATGGATTTTTGCGGTTTGTAATTAAAATAAACAAAAAATATAGAAGTAGTACCACTTACATAAAAGATCCTTAACTGGTTTAAACGTTCATACGTATGTAATTGACAAGTATTTATTTTTATTATGTAATTTACTAATTGCCATAGAAATTACGTCATAGGGCTCTAGTATAAATTAAATAAAGCAGAACATCTATGCATTGTTTTTTAATAAAAAAAAATTATTCATACATAATTTTAGTTAAATAAAAGCTTTCGAGAAGGCATCATTTAAAGTTATAACTAAATAAAATCAAGTACTTACTTTTTTAAATTTCACACAAAAAAAAACTAAACAAAAATGTGTTCACTATGTAGTTAGGCTATAGTCAGTCAAAGCGGTAAGACGTAAGATAATCCTCGTTTTTCACCACTGTCACACAACTGAAGTATAAGAAGCAGTTTAATTGGCTGAATTGGTTGGTGCTCATACCGTCCCGACCGTCCGTCAATCGCGAAGAAATGGTAAGAGTCGAATGCCAAGGTCTCAGGTACTATCGCTAGCATATGTACTCACCTACTGCAGGAAGACCCCTAAAAGAAGTTGTAACCAAATCGATTCAACGAGTGTTTGCCAAATCCTCAACATTAGACTGAACGACTATTAAAACCTTATAGGCAATGGAATCCTTTTAAAAGAATAATCTCTAAACAAGATGACAAAATAATTTAAAGAAAGAACGTGTTTAACAATGTTAAAAAAAATGATACCTTAGTCTCAATGATTTGCTCTAACAAAACATGTTTGGAATATTGTTTGACCAAGTAATAGTATTTTTATTGGATAGTGACCCAATGATAAAAAAAATATCTAAACACAAATTGGTAAATGTGGATAGCTGCTGGGGAAAAATTAGAGATCTGTTGGATTCTGTAGCTCAATATAACAAATGGATCCCTTATACGATTCAAAATTGTTCAGCAATCCACAATAATTGTTTCGTCATACAGTGACAAATGATGATAAGATTGGTAACAAATTGTGCTTATAGATTAACAAGAAGACTTAAAAAAAGTAGGAGTACATTTAAAATTTAAAGTTGACATTCAACTGAGGAAAATTATTAATTTTTATTTGATTATTAAGAATAATATTTAATTTATTGTACTTACTACTATATGAGATTAAGTTTATCTCCTGTATTTAACGTGCTTAATATTTCAAATGGTTCGCAGATGTTTTTCAGTTAATAAATGTTCGTTTATTCTTTGTTTAAAGGATCTCCCAGTTTGTCCAATGTAGACTTCTTTGCGATCTCCACATTTTTATAAATAAACTTCTGATTTCTATGTTATATCAGTTTTATTTTAATTATTTTTTGATTGTTGGTTCTGAAGAAAGGTGTGATATTTGATTTTCTTAATAATCTGCTAATTTTGTGTGAAATATGAGCCAAATAAGCAAGAAAACAGGAGTTATTATGATTGAAAGCGTGTTCATTGGACAAACCAAAGAAATGGTTTTTATTTTGAGTTATTTGTTATGGAGATTAATTACTTATTTGTTGTGTAGAATAACCGATGTTTTAGGGATTACATATAATTAAACAACTTCGTAAAGTAATGTGAGTGTTCTACTAAATTATTATAGATTTTCCGGTAGGACCGAAGTTGCCACTAAAAACAAAGTTCTACCTGCTACAAAATTGTGGTTTTAAAAGTAAACAACCAATCTTGCCACCAGGTTATAGATATGAAAATGGTCACTATGTGCCTTATATATATATATTTTATTGAGAAATAAACAATCACAAACATACGAAAAAATATAATCTGTGAAAATCCAAAATTTTAAAGGATTTTAATTTAAACTTCTATCCTTATTAATTACTGTTAAATGAATGCCAAATAATATCAATAAAGTATTTTCCTTTTTAATTAGAATAATTTCTACCTATTAGGTGTTACTGGCACAATCGGTTGCATCTTTTCAAAGACCTCTTTTGGTCAGGTATAATTTGGTGGCACCTTAGGCTACGCCCAGATTGTCAACACGTAATAGCAATTATGTATATATTTATATGATCAATTTGTTGTCTTTCTGTCTATCAACATCCATTTTCCCGGGAAATAGCTAAACATATTAAGATAACATAAATATGAGGAAGTCTGATGGTCTCATAAAAAATTCAAACTTCTAAACAAATACAGTATAAAACGAGATACGTACAATCCTAGAAATAGATTTTTCAAACAATTGACCCATTGATCAAAACCTTTAGGTTGCTTTCTGTTAACATACAAAATTGAAATTTGGCAAGTCTCACAGTATAAGTACCGAATTTATTAATTAACCTCCAGGGTGCGAAACATTCTCGCAGTTTAAATTTATTCTTTTTATTCCTTCTAAAAACAATGTAAATTATCTACTTGACCTATTAGACTATTCTTAAAATATTTTTAAAATAAACGAAAATATTTTATAAACATAAATATGGAATCAACAGAAACAACTACTCCGAGGGCTAATACCCCTACACTGAATTACATCCCGGTAGGGGTATTAGCCCTTTGGAGTAGTTGTTTCTGTTGATTTCATATTTATATTTATATTTTTATATTTATAATATAGCCTGTAAGGGCATTTCTGCCAGCGCCCACCTGATGAGACCCAATAGGTCGAAACCGGTCGTGGGATATGACTTTCAGTTCGTTGTGCCTACTTGGTAGGACGCTTTCAAATTTTGAGATCTTTGATCTTAATATTTAGACGAAAAAGTATTTTAATTCCTTCTTTTTTTTGGAAAATGTTTTGTTTTAAAAGTACTGAATCATATGTAGGTACGTATTTGATTTGATAATTCTTCTGTTATTTATGATTTCTGCTATTAGCTTTTATTAAGAATTAAGTAAATTATGATAATCATACCTTAAAAAATCGCATTTCTTTTTCTACTCAGTATTAGAAAATTTGTTATTGTTAAAGGTTTAAATTAGAAAACAACTCAAAAGTACAAGAGTTACTGAGACATGATGAATACGTCAGCATAATTTATAACAACATTCCTACTTTATTAACAATACCTACATCTTTTGTTGTAATAAATAATTTTAAAAATTAATGAATACAGGACAATAGGGTTACAGGCCTTTCATGTAATTATTTATGACATTATCGTCGAAAGTGGTACTGTCATTATGAAAAACTAATTTTGTATGTTAATGTATATTTAAGAAAATAATTATTAAAATTAAATAATACCTTTATTATTACAAAGAAACAATGGAAGCGAAGCACACATAAGTATCTTAAAATGAAAGCTTGACGGTTTTAGGAAAGTTTGGGGAATAGCTGAAAGGAACCTAAGGGAAAATTGGGAAGAGAGGATATATCTGTATGGACAAGTAGAAAGTGTAATAATGCATGGAGCAGAAATTTGGGGCTGGAAGGAATACACAAGGCTGGAGAGTCCACATGAATTATATATAAGGTGGATATTAAAAGTATATAGAACCACACCCAGTCATATGCTGTACCTAGAAATTAATAGAAGAAAACTATCAATAACAGCAAGAAAAAGAGCAATAAGTTATGAAGAAAAGATAATAAGGAGTGAGAATAATGAAATAAAATAGGGCAGCAAGCAGCAGAAATCTACATAAAATGAAGAGAAACTGAAGAAAACCAAAAATGCACACGAGTACAGAGAAATGTCTCCACAATTTACAGAAATTCCAGAATACCTGAAAAATAAAAATGACAAAAAAAACGAAATGAAAACAATAGCTAGATTTAGATTAAGAACAGAAACAAAATCTGCACAAAAAAGGAAGAGATATTAAAGCATGTCTTTGGAGAGTGTGAGATAACAGGAGAAAAAATCACAGCTGGATACTGCAAATAATAAGACCAACAGACTTTCAATAATGCGGGATATAAAACGAAAAAGAAAGACAAAAGAAAAAGAAGATGCAAATGAGAAAAGAGGAAGAAGTGATAATAAGATAACATTGGATTAGCAATCACAAAAAAATCAGACCTATGTGTATATTTATGAATATATGAACATTGTATAAAAAAAGATATTAATTTAAAGTAATAAATAAATTCGTTAATAAATGCCATTATTATTAACACCTTTGTTATAAATAAATAAGTAGGAAAAGTCAATATTTTTATATTTTCTGATGAACGTACTTGTTTTAATATAGTTGGTGATAATTTTAATTAAAAACAAAATTCTTTGCAAGTTTTACTAATATTCACTTTTATTATCAGCATGGCTTTGAGAAGAGCCATTTGAATGTTTTTTCAAACAATCACAATTTGTTTATTGAAGAGAATACTAGTTCTGGTGCATTTGCTTCAGGAAGCTACAAAATATATTTTATTAATGTGCTAAAGTTTGCCTGATTCAAGCTCTTATTGTAGAAGTGTTTAAAAACATCCACCCGGCTATTTTCGGTATAAACATTTATATTATTCTAATCTTATACTTTCTGAGATGTGGTCAGAAATTGGTGAACATTCATTAAGTTGTTTTGCGCATCTTTATTACAATTAGAGTATCCTTTTTCAATTAAAACATCTACATTATCTCTGCATTATGAAAAACAAATAAAAAATACTCAATATAATATTTTTTATATTTACGTATATTTTTACCATTTTTTCCACATATGAAATTCTTTATAAAGTCATTAATGTAAAAAACAATATATTGTAAAAAGGTTTAATACAAATTATATAAGATATAAGAACATTAAGGCTAAATAATTCTAATGGATTTGTTTTGTTTAATTTAGGAAATAACATCTCAAATTTACATTGTTTGAAATACGCAAAAGGAAAATTAATTGGACTGTTGTTAAATATTACATTAACCTTACAAGTATATGTGCTTAACTGAATAATATGGATGGCACCTTTCCTCTTAATTAATAAATATGTGCAGAAACAAAATTAAACAGGAAAAGAAAAACCTGTAAAACAAGTATGTACTCAGTTGGAATCAAAGATGACCCAAAACTGAAAGCCTTATTTCGCAACTGTTTGATTAATAAAGCGAGACTTAAAAATATTTGCACGCTTGTGCATGCATTGCAACATAGCTCTTAAGAAATATTTACGTTTTGGGAATTAAAATAAAGTACGTATAAAAAGTGAATTGATTTTTGAAAAATTTGAAACAAATACCCTAACTAACGTATAAGTAACAGCGTAGTGAATGACATCTGTAGAAATTTGCTGTTAATTGTGGGATTCCCTAATGTCTAACAAGGTCCTTCTTTAATAAGGATTTATTGAATATTATTGAATCCTACAATAAGCAGCAAATTTCTACAGGTGGCGTGGTCTAGTGCTCTAGATCATTGCTTAGCATTCGGGAGGTCTCCTGTTCGAACCCGGGCATGGCTGCCCTGGTCCAAGTTTTCTGTGGTTTCCTTGGATCATTTAGGCAAATGCTGGGGCAGTAATATTCTATTCCACAGATAATCTTTCACTTCTCATCTGTCTTCATTTTGTCCGTCTCATCTTTCTCTTCCTAACCGCACCACCCACCCACTCCCACGATTCCTGTAAGGAGGCTGAAGAGAGCCTTACGCCCTACCCTCCGGCTTTGCACTAGAGTGTAGGTCGGTGGGATTGCCCGCCCACCAGCACGAGTAGCTGGTGGGAATGAAACACAAAAAAAGGTGGCGTTCTTTACGTTTTTCTGGACTTATTTATTGAATGTTGTTTAAGGGTAGCGGGTAGATTGGTCCATGTTCTGTTGGCTCTCTACAAAAACATGGAAATCGCAAACCACGATTAACAGTTTCGACATAGTACTGACCAAGATCGAATTTTCATTTTTATTGCACTAACTAATGTTTAATTAAAATTGTATTTGAAGGCTGCTGTTAAATATAATTTAATTTCATAATTTAACCCTGTAATTTACATAACAAGATTAACGTTAACATCCCCAAGGCTTCTTTCAATAAAATACATTTATTAAATTATTTTCGATGTAAAAAAATATGTAGTAACTGAAACCAACAATGTATTTTATTTTCTAAAATAATGGACAACTTCTAAAATTGAAATTTTTATAACATAAATTTATCATTTTGGGCTATTTTGCTCAGGAACTCTTGTCATTGTTTGGGGTATCACAATTTAGTGAAAATTCAATATAGGTATTGGTTTGACATAAAATGTATAACAAATTATTTTATAGTCTGACGCTCGAAACCCTAGAAAATACTGCAATACTTGTTATTTTATGAATAAATATAATTGCAGTTCTACTGTCAATTTATTACACTTAAAAATTTAATGCTACTTTTGCTGTATATAACAAAATTACATAAACTTTATCTTTTATGAACGAAATAATTTGTTTGTAATTTTATTCCGTATTCAGGCATTTTCTTTTTATTTTATTTTTCATGTTATTGACCTCTTACCTCTAGCATGCTCAACTGTTTTATGAAAAAATTACAAACATATTTTGCCGACTGTTTGTTTTTTATTTTCATTAAAAAACATTTAATATAATGTAAATGTTTATTACAAAGGTTAATGGTAGCACTGTTCCTTCTGAAATGTATCATTGTTGAATGCAATTTTTGTAGATTTTAATAAACAATTTATGAAGTTTTCTTGTAATTGTAAAAAAAATATTTCCGGTTTCTAAACCGGATGAATGGTCGAGGATGAGGTAAAAGTTATTAAATATACATATTTAGTGGGACATGTTAAAAAAAATTTTGCATTTCATAGGATGGTTTCGTTCACGACCTCGATCGCGATATGGATTTCAGTTGAACATCAACTCCACGACAGCTATACTCCTTATTAATCTATACTTACATAGTATGTATAAATTAAATTGGTTTTTGTAATTAAATTTTAATAAAAAATTAGTAGATTAAATTTCATGAAGACAATGATCTCAAAACGTCTAAATGTTACAACTAATCTTAGAACCATGTAATCCCATGAATGTCTATGATAATGACTTATTTAAATGAAAAGGTCTTTAAGTAAAGGCAATTTAACCTCAATAACTCAAAACGGTTTGTAATAAATGACATTAGATATGCTATAAAAAATTTAATTTAACTTAATTAAAAATAATCAAACACTGAAGCCCATAATACCACAGATAAATGATGAGAAACCTAACGCGTTTCGATACTCAATGAATTATCGTTAGAGATTTAACTGAGACTGGACTTTAGGGTCTCTAACTGAAGATAATACCTTCTGTGTCGTAACGAGTTTTAGGTTTCTAAACATATTTATGTGGAATTTGGAGAAAATAGAAGATGTAATAGAAATAAAAATTAAAAAAGTGAGGATGTATTTCCACTGTTTTCACATATAAATACAGGGTATATTCGTTTAGATAATCAGTAGAAGTTAAATGGAAATTTTTCATTTTTGGTTAACCATAAAAGCTCTTTCTCTTCTTCCTTGATTTTAAATTAATTTCTGTAATAATTTAACAATTTAAACTGAAGACAATATTGGCGGCAATTTTTTTCTTATTTTGTTTGATCTTTTTTTATTGATATCATTAATGGCATTAGAGTACGAAACATCGATAGTACCGTGGAGTTCATGTTCACCCGGTTCATTTAGCGAATAACAGTACGTTGATACATGGCCGTAGGATATAGGTAACAAAGCCAACGTATAACAAGTTACATTCTGAACGTGGCCTACTTTGGGAAGTCGTTCAAGTTTTAAAAAAATTGCTACCATCAAATTCTAAACGATGCGTCTATGTAC
Source organism: Agrilus biguttatus (assembly GCA_963921985.1). Taxonomy (NCBI): domain Eukaryota; kingdom Metazoa; phylum Arthropoda; class Insecta; order Coleoptera; family Buprestidae; genus Agrilus; species Agrilus biguttatus. The sequence goes on along the minus strand of OY998120.1, from coordinate 31,037,925 downwards.
GTACAAAAGTATTTGTTATATGAGTGGATGATGTGGGCAACCTGTTATTAGAAAAGCCATTACAACAACAAACACATCAACGGTAATTTGATGAAAATGTATAAAAGTGAACCAGTCAAGTTATTCAGTTCATAGACAATTATAATAGGCATTTTAGTAAATAAAAATAAAAACAGAAACTATAAGCAAATATTTAATTTTAAAAAATGCAAGTAAACTGATATAAAGAACATTTTGTTTTTAGTCAAAACTTGATGTGTATCGCGATATCGATCTTATTAGATCTCATCAGCACACTTCCCTTTACGAAACAACTTTGGTTCAAGTAGTAATTTATCTATTCTATGTATGGTGTACTGATGAGGTTTAATAAAATCGAAATCGCGATCCACAACTGGTAATTTTGATAAATTCCTCACCAAGAACTAAATTTTCTTAATTAATTTGGTCTACGTGTCTGTCAGTTTGTCTTCTAGATACCTTCGTAAAACCTTGTCGAACATATGAAATACAATAGTGTGCTTAACCTCTTAGTAGATGGCGACATGCTGATTGTATTACAACATTAAACTTCCTTTTACAGAACAACTTCGGTTTGGTTAGTAATTTGTTGATTCTACCTATGGTATACTGATGAGGTATATTAGAATTGAAGTCGATATCCACATGTGGTAATTTGGAGAAATTTTTAATCAAGAACTAAGTGACGTCTATTAATTTGATTTGCTTGTCTATCTTGTTATATAAGCTGCGTCGTGGATTCAGTTTGTGGGCTAGATACCTTTGTAAGACCTTGTCGGACATATGAAATACGATAGTTAGTAGTAAATATCAGTAGATGACGACCTACTGATTGAAATAGAATAAAATGTTATCTTAACACTAGATTTCACAAGAGGTTATTTATTTAATAGGTAAAATAGGCATCAAGGGGTGTACCATTATATTGTATCAAAATGAACGTAAATTACATTCAAGTATTTATTAATTCTACTTAAAGGTAGTTTTTAAACATGCTCATTTTTAGCCCAATAATTATAGCATAAAAGTATATAACTTTAACTGTTTTTACAGCAATCCGTGTATACTACTATGTAAAGCAGGTTCCAGGTAGTATAACATCCAAATTGGCTTAAACTAAATTTCATATTAAAAAAAGAAGGCATTTAAATCTTTTTTCATCTAAATTTTAAGGACCACAGCGTCCTAAACAGTAGGCACAGCGTACCGAAAGCCATATCTCACGACCGGTTTCAACCTATCGGGTCATATCAGGTGGGCGCTGGCAGAAAGGCCGATCGTGGGATGTGGCTTTCGGTTCGTTGTGCCTACTTGGTAGAACGCGTTCAAAATGTGAGCTCTTTGATCTTAAAATTTAGATGAATAAGGATTTTAATTCCTTCTTTTTTGAATATGTTATATTTTCGTCTAGAAGTCCATCGGAATGAACAGTGTAATTCAATGCCGGTAGGGGTATTAGCCCTCGGAGTAGTTGTTTCTGTTGATTCCATATTTATATTTATATTTAAACTAATTTTTTTTAGAATACTTAAACATTGCATTTTAGATTTTTTTCTCATTTATCTCGAAAACTATCTGAGTAATCATAATGCGTCAACGATAAACTATGTAGAGAATTGCAAGACTTCTAAATAAAATTTGATACGGCTCGTTCATGCTCATCGAGAATGACGTAAAAAATATCCGAAAAACGTCATAAAGGTCATCGGCCTTTCGATTAGAAGTAGTAAATTATTGTGCACAATAAGTGAACCAAAGATGAATTCTGTTGAAGTAGGAAAGTAGGAGAACAGAAGGCTCTATCGAAGTCAATAATCAAAAGGACATATTGATACAGGGATATATTTTGGGATATATAAAGGGCTAATTGGAGGCATATTAAAAGCAGAGACAGGAGTAAAGAGAGGCAGAGGAAGATCTACATTAGATTACTGTTCGAAAATAATTAGAGATGTGGAATGTTCCAGTTTTCGAGAAAAATTAGTTTAGAATGGGAAGGAGTAGATGGGGGTGCATATGTAACCAGTCTTAAGACTGGCGATCTTGTGATGATAATTTTGAAGATATAATAAATATATATACAATATGTAATTTAAGTCATTTTATATAGTTCGTAGATTATTTTACAATGTCGTTTTAGGTTTATTTATCAGATAAGGAAAAAAGTTTTCTCAATTATTCTCATGAGTTTTTTGCTCATTTTACTGTTTGTCACTTTAATAAAAGCTAGCATATAAAAACAAACGTTTGTTGAGAAATTCATTTATCTATTTTAATTTTTTTTCGTTAGTTGCTCGCAATAAAATAAGATAAAGCTGCGAAAGTTATGTTCGTGTTGGATTGTATTATATCTATTGCTTATGTTTTTCTGTTTTAACATGTGTTGGGAGAATTGTGTCTTTTAGCTGTTATTCACTATCGTAAGGTCAGAGCGTACCTAAAAAACTTTTGTTAAAATCGCATTGGAATGTGAAAGACTGTCCTCTGTAGGGCATATAATCGGTGTTGCCAAATCTCATTAAATTTAGGATAATAATTCTAGCAGACTAAATGTTAACGTCAAACAATTTTTGGTATAATATATATAGTGATAAAATTAGACGATTATAATAATAAATCGTATTTTATACTTGTGTATTCCTATGATTTTAGTATTCTATGAGTATCACTCTGAGAAGTTTGTACTCAAAACGTATGTTATAGGTTATAATTGTATGTACGTTAGACCTATTTAATAAATTTCCGGTTAATAAAATAGCAATAAATAAGAGAGATCTTCAAAGAAAATATTAATCCAATGTATGCACATATTTTAAGAAAGCTTATTTTTAATTCTTTGTCTTATCGGGTTTTAATTTGTTCGTTGATCATTAATATTTATCACTTTTACTTATTTATATCTTTATGTACAAATAGCATAAGGATAATAAATTTACATATTTTAACAGTAATACATAAACTACGTTTACACTATTTTAAATAATTTCTAAACAATTACCCAAAATAGTGTTTTATTCCAGTTTTCCTAAATGGACATCCGCTTTTTCTTAATTTCCTCACGGATCCTCGCTCTTAAGTGCTTCCTTATTGTTCATTATGCATTGCCAGCCCTTTTTAAAATACTTACAGTCTTTTATCTTTTCTTACGTATTATGCACATAAACCACAAGGAACTGATTTACCTGTTTGTTCCTTTTAATGGTGCAAGCAAGTATTTTTAATTAAATCTATTCTTTTTTTGTTGAAAATTCATAGTATCAAGAATTAAAGATCACCTGTAATTGCCACAAAATTATTATAAACTTAACATGTGATTCATAATTTTCTGACTTCTTCAGAAGTTACAAATTTCTTGAACAATCCACAAAGTGGTGAAACACGTGTTAAGTTTATAATAATTTTATGGAAATCACAAGTCTTATTAATTTTCAAGTAAATCTTAATTTATTTTTACTAGACTTAGTGCTTCTGCCGAATAAATAGTGTTGTAAACAATATATAATGTATATTTAAATTATTCTTTGGCATTGAGAGTTGTCTGCCAGTACTGACAACACTGTTTCAAATTCGTAGATCACTAAATGATAGAATGTGTATTATGTAGCATCAGTGTTTGTGCGGTGGTTAGTGAGTTTATTACGGTCGTTTTATCTTTTTGTGAGAGAACAATCAATTATCCTCATAGTGTAGGTAAGAATTTAACAACAAATACCTTGTTAGTAGCTTAACTATTATTTTATCTACGTATCTAAATACATAAGTAACGTTAAATTCAAAATTCAAACTGTGCTGTATTACATGTGGAGAAAAAAGTGGAATTTACCGATTAAAACTCAATTATTAGCAGAATAGATTAAATGTAATTATAATTTTTAAAGGTATATCTACGATAAATAAGTACCAAATAATTGGACAAAAAAAGATTAAAACAATTTTGAAACGAACGTATTTTTTATTCACGTTTTAAAACACTGACTATATACCAACAAAACATAGTGATTTTAACGAACAAAATAATGATTACGTTATTATAACTTCAATTTTGATGCAAGGAAGTACATCCTTCAATGTATCTGGGTGTTTTACGTAGATATGCATATTTAATTGTCATCCCTTCATACTTCAATGCTAGTGGTCTATCAATCCTTATAGAAATTTGTATGTAAAAGGGTGAAGAGAATATTGCAATGAGAATGTTTTTGAATTAGATCGCCTGGCAATATTAAGTTTCTTATTATTTAAGTCTAGCAAATTTTATTCCCGTTGTCTGAATATGTTCCGTTGGATACTCAAGACCGTCCTAGCTCCTGATCTACTTCTGCGTACCTTTCGAGATTCCCAAGTAACATAGAGGAAAAACGACTAAATTTTAACAATTATTATGCTTTGGGTTAGAAATTTATCGAAACCACCAGACACGGATCGTAATTTTGCTCTTGTTAGAAGCTCATCAAGCCTGTATGTTGTCACTAATTTTTAAACCGATAACATAGAGGCAAATTGGCTAAATTTGCAACCAATTAACAAACTAGTCCCCAATATAATACCCAATTAGATGGATTGGCTAGGTTTATAACAATTCAATACAGCAATTAAACACTACAATTGGTAAAAGATTCAAGAAATAATAGAATGATGGTTCGGGCTTGTAGGCCGTGGTCGATTCGAACGGTTTCGTCCAGACGTTTCGTCAGCAAGTGCGGCTGACATCCTCAGTGGGTGCTGCGTTGACTGACAGTCAGTCGCTGCCGAGACTTCGAGGCCGTGAAAGCTTATGTTCTTAGATTCAAGAAAATTTTTCATTTTAAATTTCTAAAACCACATTTATGTTACGCTATGCAATAGCTTCTTCAGGTGAATATTATTATCATAGAGCCTATAAAGGCCTTTCTGCCAGCGCCCTCCTGATGAGACCCGATAGGTCGAAACTGGTTGTGGGATATGGCTTTCGGTACGCTGTGCCTACTGGGTAGGACGCGTTCGAAATGTGGGATCTGTAAAATTTAGACGAAGAAGAATTTTAATGCCTTCTTTTTTGCATATGAAGATTATTCTTACCTTCACCTGAATTGTTATAAATCAGCTCTTCTCAGCTATTCCTCATTTATTTCGAAACTGGTTCCATTTAATTTCTGTGCGATTTCTATTAGTTGGGATACGTCACTGGTTTCTAATATTGATATCAAACTTCTAACTAGGCTAATCTTTCCAGTAAATTCCAAATCATCTAACAGAGATTTGAATTTGCTTCATAGACCTTGCATCGAAGCTTCCTTTTTGGTGTGAGTATGAAGAAATGGATCTTCTCTCATTATCAGTTTTGCTCAGACCTACCTCTTCTCAGTTTCAATAAGACGCCTTCCAATATCATGTAGTTTTTGGCTCCAAACGTCCAATCATCGCTGTTTTCATGGCTTTGTAATTTGGTCAACTTCACGGTGTTAGTAGCTGACATTTTAAGTACTGATTGCTATATTTTTTCACCGATTTTAACCAAAAATCAATTAATAATTATTTTTGCTCCTATTATATTATTAATACTTCAATTGAAAATTAGAGGTAGGAAAAAGACACCGCTATCGTCAACGAAATTGAAAGAATTTATTAAAGCCAACAAATTTTTGTGAATTTTATTAATATTTTAGAAATAGGTTATAATGTACTAGATATTACAAAGAAATAAAACTATTATTCTTTATTCAAAAAAGAAGGAATTAAAATCCTTATTCGTCTAAATATTAAGATCAAAGATCTCACATTTGGAACGCATCCTACCAAGTAGGCAAAACGAACCGAAAGCCATATCCCACGACCGGTTTCGACCTATCGGATCTCATCAGGTGGGCGCTGGCAGAAAGGCCTTTACATGCTATATTATAAATATAAATATAAATATGGAATCAACAGAAACAACTAGTCCGAGGGCTAATACCCCTACCGGCATTGAATTACACTGTTGATTCCGATGGACTTTTAGATGAAAATATAACATATTCAAAAAAGAAGGAATTAAAATCCTTAAAGTCCATCGGAATCAACAGTGTAATTCAATTCCGGTAGGGGTATTAGCCCTCGGACTAGTTGTTTCTGTTGATTCCATATTTATATTTATATTTATTATTCTTTAATGGGTAATAAAATAATTGATTCTCAACAGTGGATGTACATACAACAAACATTTGTTGTTATCATATAAAAAGATCCTTTATTTTGATTTTGGTTGATATCAATGTAGCGTATTCATTTTTCAACTATATAATTTTGAGATTACTAAATTTTTATCCATAATATCTTCTACCTTTACACTAAATAAAACACAAGCTTAAAATTTCAATTCCACAAAACTTTAGATATTAATTTTATTGTACTTTTAATTGCAATAATAACATAGGTCAACGAAATCACGGATTCTAGAGGGAAAAACAAAACCATTGTCATTTACGACTTAACTCCAAATATAGCCTCAGAATTACCTCAGCACATCACGATTTTAACATATCCTAATTCCCAATCTTAACAAATGCAATTTTTGACCTTCTTCGAAAGATTACTACGCGAAATAAAAAATCAAAATAACTGAGTAAGAAAACATCTGCAAGGTATTTTTTGTTGTTGAATTAGAATATGGTATCATAATTGCCTCAACACATTAAAATATTTAAATATTCTAACTAACAATGAAATATTTGAAAAATTATTAGTAGGGGTAAATTTTAAATACATCAATGTGAGACTAATTATTGAATTAATTTATACCCACTACAGATTAACTCATACAATGAAGGAAATTTTTTTTATTGTCTTCACACCCCCGCCGGGACTCGAACCCGGGATCTTGGCTTCACGCGCCATGCCTTCACCACTTTCGCAAAGGCTCTTAGAACGCAAAATTTAATTTTTTTAGTTTATAACTTATTTTGGATAAACGAAAGTAACAAAATTTTCCCTCATTGTATGAGGTAATCTGTAGTAGGTATAAATTAATTCAATAATTAACGTATTTGAAATATTTTAATTCCAAAATCCAAATGTTACTACTTTTCTGAAGTTGGAATTTCAATATTTTAGGTCAAATATTACCTCTATTGTGTTTTTTGTTGTTAGCACGCCATATTCGTGCACTATTTTTTATGTGCCCTCTCTTTTTCGATGACACAACTGCAAAGAGTAGAAAAAGGAGTTACAAATGAAAGTATCATGTTCGATGTATTCTTTGATGGCCAACTCAAATATGGTCCAAGGAAAGCTTAGGCAGTTTGCAATTTCGAGAAATCGTGCTCTCAAACGAAATTTTAAATATATTGGGCAATTATAAGGCATGCTTCTTATTCAGCGACAAAGGATACCTCGGAAATGGCACTAGTTTTGGTTGCTTTGTCCATCAATTTCACGTATTTGAGATTAGAGTACCTCAAAATTCTTATGAGCTCAAATGTAGAAGTACATCTTCGTTTTATGATTTTAGATTCTTGCTCTATGTTGATCTGTATAATCGTATTGTTTAAATTAATTAAAGAACGTTAGGGTATAATAAACGTAAGATTTATTTTAAACATAAATGACTTACATTTACAAATTATTGTTTACATTAAGAACCTATAAATTCTTACAATATACAGTGTTACATTTCTGAATTTGTATGTTGAATATTTCTCACTTTTGAAAAGCTTATAGTCGCGAAATGATTTGAAACTTTTTTTAACTGAATGTGTTGTTTGTTAATTTAATTTAATTTAATCAAATTTGGACAAATCAGCAGTTTTTGCTGCTTCACGAGCCAGCATAGATGACATTTCAAGACCTTTTTTAGGTTTAACGTAGGACTTGATGTAGAAATCGAGAAATAGGACGATCATGAAGACATTCTGTGGTACAAATACCCATACGGTCCATTTGGGGTAAGTACAGTTTGGTTGAAACAGTAACTGGCCGAAGTAGACGATCATAATAAAAAACTGTACCTAAACATGCAATGAGAATTATGTAATTTAAAAAGTTATTAATAAAATATTTTTGGAGAATTTTTTAATAGAGATAAATGTAAATACATTAATGTGATATTTTTTAAATAAATTTGTACCTACTACGAATTACCTCAAATTAAAAAACAAATCTTCAAATATATTCCATTATTAATGAAGTACGTTCGTTGCAGCTGTCACCTCTCGTAGCTTAGTGATAAGGTGGCATTGGTAAAAATGCCAAAAGTCCCGGATTTGATTCTCGACGAGGGCGTGACAGCAGTAGCATATTTTTCTTCTTAAGTCAAATATTAATACAAGTTTTTGAATTAAGTTTTTTCTACCACATATTACCTCACATAGTTGGAAGAAATTAATTCAAAAGTTAATATCAACATCAATGTATTAAAATTGAACCTCTACTAAAAACTTCAAATTAATGTTTAACTGCTTGATATAAATATTTATACTTAGCAATTTAATTGTACCTACTGATTACATAAATTAAAGTAATATAAATTAAATGAGGAAGTCAGTATGCCAAACATGAAAGTATCTCTTATTGTTAATAAAGATACTGTTGTTTGTTAGTATTTAATACGACACTTTTTAAAATCCTAAAAATGCTTACTCTTTTCCTTTCAAGTAGCAAAACCCTCGCCGGTTAATTTTAGTAACAGAAATTTTTTGCAAACATGACGTTTTTTCTTGGTACTTGCAAATTAATTCTAAAGAAAGGCAACAGCTATAGTTAGGTCGAAGTACCAAAACTTCTGATAAGTATTGCTTAATATTTTCTCCAAAAATTTACTCTTTCATCAAATCAACTTAATGAGTTTGGCGCTAATTTGAACAAAAATCTCTACTCTTCATTAATAATTGTATTGCTGTTGGAAAAATGAAAACCAAATTTTGCTTTGATTACGTAGCTGATGCTCATATTTTAACCAATTGCGTTTTCGAATACCAAAAATGCATTTCCTTTATGAAAAAATAATCGTGTTACGGACTGTCAAATAACTGTCTCATTCATTTATGGTAAAAAACGTCAGAAACGTAAACTAACGTCACGTTTTGTGTCAAATTAAACAAAAATCCACGCGAAACCTTGGAAAAGCTAAAGGCGATATGCAGATTCGCTATGATTATGTTTAGTAATAAAATTTGATGTTACATACAGTGTTTGAACAACGTAAATTTGCTAAAATATTTTGGAAACACTTTCTGTACAAATTAATTCATAATAAGTAAGTATCTAATAAAATTCACCTACCGATCGCGAGATAAAGTCTGTGTATAGTTTCGGACTTAACTATGAAAATTCTTTATAAACATAAAAAACAAATTCGGTAGATTTTCATAAACTTTATTAAATCGTAACATATGTTTCTCCAAACTTTGGCTTCTTTAGATGAGAGTAATTAATACTAAATATATATTAAACATCGGGTGTTCACATAGTTTACAATAAGGTTTGCGAACGATCAAGATAAGTTTGAGAGTGGGGAATTGTTACCTTCTATTTTTTACATTTATTAATCTCTAAATTTTCTATTCTAATAACATTAATCTATATCCTTTATTATATTAATGTAAAATTTTCAGGTTATTATTAAATAGATTGTCTTTTTCTGTAATCTGATTTGCAAAACTAGAATCTGACTTATTTCTTGCGCAGCTGTTGTTGTGATCTTACAGACGTTTTTTTTATGTTTCTGCCAGTTTAATCAATATACACTTTTTGGCATGACCAACAAGTTAACTTATAAACTTCAGAACAACACATCCCTTTTTTAATTTTATCATTATTGTTTTTAATTAATTTTATAAGCTAAGTTAAGACCTCGTCGGTGTAAATAGGACAATATTATATTAAAAAAACAATTATTATGTTTTTGGTCAGAAATTTATCGAGACCACCAGACACGGATCGCGATTTCGCTCTTATTGGAAGCTCATCAGCGTGCCATAGGCAGTCTCGATAAATTACTGGCCAAGCTCTAATGTTCCGTAAAGAACAGTTAATATAATAAAACCTAGAGGCAATTGTTGCCATCTAGTGGATTTTAGCTGCTACAGAAGATATTAAATTGGACAAGGCCCCACTGAGGTATTTAAACTTGTCCAGTTGAATCAACAACGCAGCCTACATACGTGAATTTACGTAAAGCTTATCAAAAACAATTATTATGTTTTTGGTCAGAAATTTATAATAGTTGTTACATATTTTGGTAAACTTACAGAAGAAATTTAAAAAAAAACTTAAGAAACTTAACATCCAAACCGCCTTTAAATCTAATAATACTCCGGGAAACTTACTTAAAAATAACAAGGATACTAGTGATAAGACATCGGGTTCAGGGGTTTATTTGCTTAACTGTGGGAGTTGCCAGAAAGTCTATATTGGTCAGATAGGAAGGAAGTTTTGCGAAATGAAAAAAGAACATGAAGATGCCTTTACTAAAAGTAGAAATACTTCCACTTATGCCAACCACCTATTCGAAGAAAAATATCATCCCAATTTTGAATTCAAGATTTTACACAAACAAAATAAAGGTTATAAATTAAATCTTCTCGAATCTTTCGAAATTAATAAATATAACCATTCTAAACTTATTCTTAATGACCAGTTAGAAATCAATAATTCTCCCCTATTAAATATTTTTTCCCCCACTTTTCGATTGTATAATTGTATATATTACTGTAATTTTCTTATTTTTGTACATTTCATCACCTGATGAAGCCTTTGTAAGGTGAAACGATTCGTCGTGATATATTAAAGGTTTTTTGTTAAACTCTTAAACACTTGTGTTTTATTTCGAATTTTGATTATGGAGTTTAAACATATCAGCCTATTCAATTAAATATTTATTATAATTGGTTAAATTACAAATAAATTAAATAGTACATATTTAAAAATTATTATCACGATTTTTATTATAGTGCTTAAATTGATGCTTTAGTATCTTAACTGAAAGAACTATTTAAACAGTCAATTTTCAATTATATGTACTGGTAGTAGCCAAAGTTTGGCTAAACATATGTTACGATTTAATATAGTCTCTGAAAATCTTATGAATTTATTTTTTCTGCGATTCATAGAAATTGAGAAAAGTTTAAAAACTCTAAAAAATTTGGTGAATTTTCAGAAACCCTGTTCAATATTAGTTTCAGATTTAAATTAGGTTAATATATTTTGAACCACATAAATTTATAGTACTTATAAATTAAGCTTCATATCTTATAATAGGGATACTCACGATTTGTAATTGGGTTAAATACTTCTTCCACCATAAACTTTTCTTGTACTCCTTATTCCATGCACTCAACAAATAATAAAAATACATTACAATGTGAACAATTGAATTAAGGAAACCTACGAAAACTCCGTGTCCACCGGCTATGTACTTAGTGCCCGCCCAACCGAGCATTGCCATCCCTGTGTGGTGGTATACATGTAAAAACGTGATCTGATTGTTCTTTTTTCGTAACACAAAAAATACCTGAAAAATAACGATCATTACGTATTGATACTATTCAGCTTCGTAACGTTGGTAAAATTTTATTATTTGCAGTGTCAGTGTCAGGGCTGCTGTAGAATTCTTATGGAGGTGGCTATCTTTTGAAAACTTAAAATTTCACTTATTCTTTTTTAATACAATTTAACATACATACAATAAACATGTCTCAAGCATTCTGAGATACTTCTTGAAGCTTTTGTTGATAATCTTGATGAGATTGGGATTGGTAGGTATTTTTTTCTGATCGCCCTGTACAAATTATCAAGGTTAGTTTTGGCGTATGACTTGACTTGGTTATAACTAGTAAAAATTTCAACATTCTAAGTCATTTCATTTTTTTATGGAAGTTATGGTTTTTTATAGTTTGGGTTGGGCTGCAATCTTTTTTCCAATAAATTAAAGTGTCTGAGAAACTATTCATCGCATAATGGGCATACAAGTTGGTTATCAAAGTCACCTTAAAATTTTATGTTTCATACGAATTCGTCGTAAAAAATATACCATTCCATTTAAAATAAAAAAATTGACATCAACTTCCGGTATAACCGGAAGTGCCCTACAGTTGAAATTATTTTAGTTAAATAGATCATCCTTGATAACCCCTAGTCCCAACTCCTAAATTTTCAAATCAATCTGTAACATGCTTATTTTCCCTAAAACGTCTAATGTGCCACTCAGTTTGAATGACCCTGTAATTATTCACATATTGATATTATTATAGCGATTTCGTCCGCATGCAAGAAAACGTAGCCTAGATCACTCCTAACAACCTCCTCTTCGTGTCTACAACGTTCCATCGGAATCAGTTTAGCCGTTTCGATGATTAACCCGTACAAACATACGTACAGACAGACAATTTGTTTTAACCGTGATTTGTGTCTTAATAGCGTACTGTTAGAATAGGAAATGTAATCCCTTACGTATAATTATATTCTTTTGAAAACAATACTAATGTACACGTCATAAATATCGATCCTATATAAACTTATCCTTTTTAGTATTGAGTTAGTCTTATGTTAATTTGCTGTTTCGTTTAAATAAACGTATAAATATATTGTCGTGACTGCCATTTATTTCGCTTTGTTCTATATTGGTTCATAAGGGTGTTGCATGCAAATATAATATAACTCCTATCTGCGGCTATGTAATACTTCGTTACCAAGTGGATACAACCTGTAGTAATTGAGATTATTCCTGTAACTTCGGGAAGTATTGTCGATAAATATTGAAGTGAATTAAAGAATGTGATTATTTCATAGTTACTAAGTGTTTACCATTTCCACTTCATAACAGTACAATTAATCATATGAATCGAATTAAGATAATTTACCGGGCTTTTGGGCCGTGGTCTATAGGATTTTGGTTGCCTGACGTTTCGTCAGTGGCTACGGCTGACATCTTCAGACGTTAGACGTTTTCGAGATCGAAAGCTGCTACAACGACCAAACCGCAAACGCTTCTGAAGATGTTAGCCGCAGCCGCTGAAGAAACGTTAGGCAACCAAAAAGCCTATAGACCACGGCCCAAAAGCCCGGTAAATTATCTTAATTCGATTGACGCCGCTCGTGAAAGCCTACATATTACAATTAACTATATAACTTGAAAAACAATTAGAAGCTTCAACTTTATTTATATGTAGAAGTGATAAAAAGAACAAATTATTTATATTTTTTAATGATAATTTTTTTTATTAATAGCTAACTATTTATCGAGCTCAGTCAATAATTTACAAAATATCACACGAACGCATTCCATGAATTTTTAAACTTCCTGTTTTTAATTTACGTAGATGGAAACGGGTCAAAAAGTTGAAACGATATTTTCACTTAAGAGTAGGAATATAAAATGTTGGATGGATAACAATCATATAATGACAAAGCAGAGTTTTGTTTAGATAGCAAACGCTGTTTTGTTTTAATGAATATTTATATAACTATTCATTACGATTCAGTAGAGTGACATTAATGAAATTTTGAGCTGCTTTTGTGAAAAATTTCAGAAAATCGAGAAAATTAATGTTTAATAAAACACAGATGTGTTACAGAAAGTTTTTATTGATACCACAATAATATTATTTCAACATACAATGTATTCTTCAGATGGTGAAGTAATCTAAACTTAAACCAATTACAACTCGACTTAATTTTAAATGACCAAACAGATTTGAACAATTCTCCTCTACTAAACATTTAAACTTTTCACCCCCACCCTTATAATTTACTATTTAAGTCGACTTGTAATTAATTTATGTTTATATTACTTCACCACCTGAAGAAGCCATTGTATGTCGAAATAATATTATTGTGGTATTAATAAAACCTTTCTGTAACTCATCTGTGTTTTATTAAATGTGATTATGGAGTTACAATACTTGAAGGCTTCATCGATTCAAAATTAACGTTATCTGGTTAATTAAAACTTACCGTATCTAGAAGGTCAATTACTTTTATAATAAAGTAAAGCCAGACATGTCTCGCAATGAATATGGACATTTCGTCAACTGAATAGTTTATTGGCTCACATGTTAAACTGTATGTAAATAATAGATGCCGTACAAACTGAAAAAGAAAGTAAAAATAATAAGCACAAGGGGACACATGTAATACGAGGCCTGTTTTTTAAGTAAATACCGTTTTGAAATTCTGCCGCCGCAGCGCTGCGGTCAGCGTTCTGCGCATGCCCAGTAAGTACATACATCTTTCACCTACGCACTGACGCCATTACAGTCTGATTCGTCCTTGTTTACGTTGTTTACTGAGTGTTTAAGATGTCTCCGATAACTGTGAAGTCCGAAGTCCGGGCTGTTATACGATTCCTTAGTGTTAAAGGACTAAAACCGATTGATATTCGTCGTGAGATCTGTGCAGTTTACGGACAAAACATTATGAGTGATGGAATGGTAGAGATGTGGGTGAAAGCATTTAAAGATGGCCGCACTAATGTGCATGACAATGCCCGTCCGCATGTGGCTAATCGGACCAAAGATCTCTTTATCACATCTTTTCATTGGGAAACTCTAGATCATCCTCCGTAGAGCCCTGATCTGGCACCCAGTGAGTACTATTTGTTCCTGCACTTGAAGAAACATCTGGACGGTCAGCGTCTTCAAGACGATGACGAAGTCGAAACAGTTGTGATGCAGTGGTTAACAGTTAACAAGTATTCAAAAACTGATCAAACGTTATGACAAGAGCCTCAATATTGAAGAAAATTATGTAGAAAAGTAGATTAAGGTACAGGCATTCATGTAAAAGCAATTTTATTAAGATATCTTTGCACGTATTTTATTAATTTCAAAACGGTACTTACTTAAAAAATATGCCTCGTATTTTGGAGAAGCTTACCTGCATAACAAGATACCCGCACATTATTATCTGGATAATATTGTATATAATTAATACTTTTTCTAAATCGAAAGCTGGCCTGTTTTTCATTAATCGTGGCCCTAATTTGAACACGAAGTAGATATAAAACCCGATAATAATTGCTATAGGGATTGGCGATGACATCAAAAAGAACGATTCCACTCTAGGATCTGTCAATAACAATATTTTATTAACTGATACAATAATTTATAAATAAGCTTCTTAAATATTATTTTGATTTAATAAGGTTTGCATGTATTTAATGCTGAAAATGCACCAGGTGATGTTATGCATTATCGTTTTTAAAATGTTCTGCATTATAGTACTAATGATGTAATTGTTCAGTGCTAAGATGGTAGCTAAAAATGTGAAAATTCCAAAAATTTCTAATATTTTTCCAAACATGTGAAGTCCCAGAATAAAACAATGAAAAATAAATTGAAATTAACGTAAAAATTGGATTGATTCCGCCGTTACTTAATCATCTTAATGATAAATGAATAAACTTGACAATGACAAGCTATTTGTCGAAACTATAGTCAAAAGGATTTGTAAATAAAAAGTGATAATAAACAAAGTAGTGTTTATTAATTTATCATGAAATTAACGTATATAATCACCTTTATCGTATTTAATAGTATATAATTTAAGTTTCAAAACTATTGTCCACGACATTTGTTTCGCCATACAATGGCTTATTGAGGTGAAAGAATAATACAAGAACAACTTGTGCTTATATAGTAACAGTATATATAAAAGTAATTCGTAAGGGTAGGGGGAACATTACAATTAGAAATTGAGATTTAACAAGGGAGAATTGTTAGTTTCTATTTAGTCATTGAGAATTATATATAATTTAGTATACTTAGTAGTAAACATCCTCTCCATGAGGTTTAATTTAACACCTTTATTTAAAGTGCTTAATATTTTGAATTGCTCGTCAAATTGATGTTTTTCAACTATCAGATTTTCAGCACAGCTAGAGTCAGTCTTTTTTGAAATATGACTTCTTAGTTGTTCGTTTATCCGTCATTTAAAGGGTCTTCCAGTTTGTCCGATGTACACTTGTTTACAATCTCCACACTTCTGATTTGGATGTTGTATCAGTTTTGTCTTTTTTTTTTGTTGATAAAATTAGAAATACTATTATTTGTGTTGAAGGAAGCTGTGATGTTTGACTTTTTTAATAATTTACTAATCTTTCGTGAAATTTGTCTCACATAAATAAGCGAACAAAAATTGTAATTTTTTTGTGGATTGTTCATTGGATAAATTAATTTAATGGTTTTTTTGTTTAGTAGATTAATAATTAATTCTTTGGAATAACCATTGTTTTTGGCAATACATTAAATTCCGTTTAATTAATTATTGTTGTTTTCTTTATTTAGTGAATGGAATAAAGAAGTATTTTAAGTAATCACAGACATCTTCGTTTGTATAGATGTACCATTCATTGTGATTTAATTTATGTTTGATAATTTCTTCTTCGATTTAAGGATGTAGGTTTGTCAGTATAAACTTAATCGCCATTCATGTTTTTAGTATTTCAATTAGGCAAACTGGTTAGGAAAGTTAATTGGAAATATTATTTATTCATTCGAGTAATCGATTAGACTGATACTTATTTTAATTTGTAGGAATAGCCACGATTTGTGAAAGGGGGGGGGGAGGGGAAATAAGTAATGCTGAAAACCCCAATTACGTAAAATAAAACAATAATATATAATTGTAATTGAATAAGATAAATTCATGTAAGTTGTTTTTATTTGCCTGTATTTGCGATATTGTTTCTTACATATAGACAAATTGGTGAAGGTTTTCGCGGCCAGTTGATGGACTAGTTCAAATAGCTTATTGTTTCTACTGCGCTGTATGTACCTGATAGCAATAATTTTTCGCACTAGCCATATGGAAATATAAATAAAAGAAAAAATTCCCTCACTTATAGGTAACTTTAAGCCCTTAGCTCCTCCCAGTGGCTACACCGCCACAATCAATTCAGTCCATCACTACTTTTAGCTATCAACTAAACAAGGTACATTACTGTAATGAAACAGCCACAGTTATTTATGTTTATGTTTGGAAAGGTTAAGTTAGGTTCAGTTATTACGGATAGACAGTGAGACAAAGTTAATTTGACCGTTCCCAAAATTGACGGTCATAACATTGGCCATAACATTGAAATAATCTGTCTTTGCTGCCCCCTCATTTAGAGTTGAAAAACAATCTATAAAAAATGATTACAAGACTATGGTCATCAAGCCCGGAAAGTAATATCCTAACAGTAGATACCATCTATGACAAAAATTTGTCCACAAAGAAAACCATTATTTATTTTTTTGTTTTTATTATTTATAAACTATTTCCAAAGAAACTAAATTTTGGAGTAAAAATTTTGGGAGAGAGGACAGCAAAGGCTTGAGAAAGCTTATTCGGTGCGAGACAATCCTAGCCCTGATAAAAAACAGAGTTATTAATGTGACCATTGACTGAAACGTGGGGTCTCTGATGTCAAGTGGGTTTGAATAACCGGTAAATTCAAAGATGAATTATTTATTATTTTTTGTGCCGTCTACCTTATTATTCTGAATAACTACAATTGGAACCACACTGAAAATTACCCAAATCAGAAGTATAATTTCATTTTGTGGCTTTATATTTATAAAATTTTGAAATTTATTTTTATATATTCACATGTAAATTTTCTTCGTTTTGAGAACTTTTTTCTTATCTTTTCTAATTTTTTTGTAGTTCCGTACTCCATATAATATGAGAAATGATGTAGAAAGTTAAAGTTAATCATGCAACCACAAACGAAGCGTATTGAACAATGTATTTCACAATAGTTGCAAGCGAATGAGATAAAAGAATAAAGCGTTCCGAAACAATTTTTTTATGTAAAAAATGTAAAATAATTCCGTACATTTTGTTGAGAAAGTGTATACTAAAAATATAATATTCTTCCTGGTAATTTTTAAAACTTTCGCAGTTCTGCATAAGTTTGTTAAATACGTTTACATTGTTATAAAATCATACAAAAAGTTTTATGATGAAGAAGGGAATTCTTGGTACGCTAGAGGAGACTCTTAATTATTCATACTTTGGTTGTACTTATATAAAGATTTTTAATCAGTGACTGGCAATCTTAATTATATATGTAAGTGAATTTCTTCTGTAGCCCCCTTTGTCACTGTTTTAACATTGTCTAGTGCTGATCCATTTCATTTAAAATACGTCATAGGCAATTTGTAAATGATGTAATTGAAAAGATAATCAATGAAATGAATCTAAATCCATGCATGTACTTATTTTAATGTTAAAAATTTTACTTGCTTACCTGCTAATTCATAAAATAGATGGTGATAACCACTAGCGAGTCTTTTAAATATTTGTGACATTTTAAAAATGTGTATACTGTACAACAACAACAAAACTCAGAAATGAAACAATTTTGTAGAAATGTTTCCAGATAGTCAATTAGAAGTATAGGGCTTGTCTTTATCAGGTCATTTAACTAACTGGCGACAAAAAGAAAAGCTTAGTAATGAATACAATGGTTTTTTGATGAATATTTAGATTGGGATTACTACTATTTCTAAAAAAGTTGCGTATATTATAGTTGGATTGAATATCAGTGTAACTAACATAAAAAATAAAGTTATCAGTAGGCATGGTGTAGACATTTGGGGAAGGATTTACACTACCTTTTGTTTTCTTGATTTTGAATTTGTAATTTCGGAATACTTCTAATGTGCTGCTTCCACTTTAACTTTATAAATAATGCAGTTCAATATTTTTATCCAAATTCGTTGTATTTAGCAATTTTTTAATGCACTTTAATTCATTGTAATAGCTTCCTTTACATTTTGGATAATTTATAAGACAGTTAATAAGAAAATATAAACTTGTTCAATTCCTCATTAGGATGGACTATTTTTCTTGATTAATTGTTAGAATTTGTTGGTTTTAGGCATTTAAGGCTCTCTTATAATTTCAATTTAGATTACAAATTTTATAGAGGTTACTCTAGATAATTTCTCAAAAAAAAGTAGTCTAAGTTACTTCTTATTATATTAGCTATTTGCCAGTGAAAGTCCCGTCAAAATCGGTCCAGCCGTTTCAGAGATTAGCCAGAACAAAAATTGTAAAAAATGTTCTTTTGGTATATGTACCGTAAATACGTCCATATGTATTTAGTAAAAAGTGGCTATTTTAATATTACAAACAGACACTCCAATTTTATTTATCTGTATAAAACATATAAATTGATTGGTTGGCCCGTGAGAGGGCATCAAAGGTACCAAAAGAAATTTGGTTTTATTCGGTTAGGTACTTAAAAATTCAATAAAATTTTGTATGTAGATACTACAGTCTCTGAAAGTACTCACTAATTTTTGATTTTATTTTATATTTTGTTTGTTGTTATTTAGCGTGTTTTGTTGTTGTAGTAATTTCTCCCATTTTCAAAATCTTTTTAATGTTCAAACATTAAATTGATTGTAATTTTTTTAAAGTGAACTAATTTTTGTTATGACAAAATTATATTATAGTTAGGCATAGCAACTTTTGTGTTAATTTAATTTATGTTAATGGTCATATAATTATAACCCATAATATTTGATCTGTGCAAATCAAGATAACTAAACTAAAAAGCTAAACCTTTTTGTCTGAAATCATTTAATATTCAAAAGAAATGATCCTCAAGAGGTTGTTTGAAATTCATTCGATATACGCGAAACTTTAAATGTACTGTTCGAAGATAGCAATGATTTTAAAGGAATTATCCTTCGGGTATACTGTTTTTAGGCATAACCACGGTAGGCTGGTGCAGAGCAGAGCTGCATAACTGTCAAAGATATTAGGTATCTATATATATGTAACCTGTTTACTAAAATTTATTAATAAATATAACAATTTAGTGTCATATCCGACGCTAATGTTATTGTAGAAAATTGCCTTTTGCCAGCCGGCGTATACAGAGTAGTAAACCAAATAAATTATCTGAGCCTTTGGTCGAGCACGTCGCGGAATACTTATTTGGGCCAACAGTGTGGCCCTGTGCACCACTGAAGCTATGTCCGCTCACACATTTTCTATTATAATACAGCGAATTTATACGGGTAGTTGTGCTGCAAACGATGCAGACAAGCATAAATTCCGCTTCTGCACGAAACAAACGTAATATTTTCGGCGGCAATACCCATTTCCTTTACAATGTCATTCATTCGTAACCTTTTATATGTGGTTGTGGGAGAAATAAATGCGACCCTATTATATTATTGTTTTATATTCAACAAGAGTGTAAGTTACGGTGCAGATGTAGTTAAAGGAGCGTGAATGACTTTATCTCAACACCTCTAATCTGTGTGGTGTAGTGTATCTTATCCAGTCCTATTCGATCGTCATATAACTCACCTACGTTGTTTATGGAAATCAGCTGTTGTCAGTTCGCTACACTGGCTATTAACGTAACTTGGAAGGGTTGCTTATAGTTCTTAAATGAAAGACAACAAAATGAGACATCGTAATTTTATTATAAAAGAAATGATAAAATACTAAGGAAATCCCAGTAATATTAAATTTTCAACAAAACAAATACGAATGCCAGACTCAGCCTAGGGCTAGCGCGGGGAAAGAGCATGGCAGAGAAGCCCACGATCTTAATCCTACAAATCAGGGATGTGTACCATCCGTAAAGTATAAAATTCATATAAATCAAAAATATCACTCTGTGAAAATCTATCCTGCACGATCCACATACACGGACACATGTAAACAATCATTTAAAACTGAAGAATTATGGTATTAGTTAGCCGACAATGTCAGAATATACTAAGGTCCCATACGGGAGGCAACCCAGCTATAAGTTGGGATTTTAGAGTACAATCTGGGTCTCATATAAAAATAAAATGCAATAAATAAATACCAAAATAAACATACAAATAAATATGTAACTAAATGCAACGAATAAATATCAAAATAAACGTCGAATTAAATGGACAAATAAATATCAAAAACAAATGCAACAAATATCAAAACAAAAATACACATTTGTAAATACTCCCAGATCGATACTCTACACGGGAGGAAATATTAGTAAATTCAACAAGGCTCGAAACTTTCTGAACGCACCTGGTAGATCAATAAAGAGCAAAATCATAAAAATTGAAAACAAAGAAAAATCACAAAATACTTGTTACACATCACCGTTTTGGTCAAATTAACAAAATAAAAGATCAAGTTAAACAAAACATCACAAAATATACAAGATGCAAATTATTGCGTCATTAAACTGGATTGAAAGAACAATGAAAGTTTTATAACAGTGAAAAACAACATAATAAATATTAGGACCCCGTTTATTATCTGTGAATGTGACTTGAAAACCACACAAAAATAGAAATAAAAAACAAAGAACCAACAAAGGCGACACATCACTACACTATCCACACCAAGAATCCCTACGACCCTTTACTACCAAGAACGCGACGCTGAGCCAGGGTAAAATTCCCGACCTCTTGAGCGACATCTCCATCATCAAGAATTTATATTGTTCGTTCGCGTCCTAAGATAGCTAAGCAGTTCCTGATTTATGAGTAGTAGGTAATAATTTAGGGAAGTGTAAAATTATTGAAATAGGTGATATAGAACGACAGACCCTGGTTACTACAGTGGACTGAATTAATTTTCAAAAATTAAGGTGAACAGAAATAACAATATGCTCTTGTTTATAAAAGAACCTTGTTTAACATTATTGAGTCCCACAAATTAGTAACAAATGTTTACACATGGCGTTCACTACGCTGTCTGTATTTATTTAAAAAATAGGCGAGTAAACAGTTACAGAACACACGCTTTATAGCATAATGGGCCGCCACTGGGCATTTCTAAATGATAAACGATATCGATTCATGTGTTATGGTTTTATGAAACATTTTGAATTAATAAAAGGAAAGAAAAGAAAATTGCTTCTAAATGTTTCAAAATTACTGTAATACATTACTCTTGATAAAGGGCTAACCACCCGAAACAATTGCAGAGTGATTCTCATAAAAAAATTTTGAAACATTTAAAAGCAATTTTCTTTTCTTTCCTTTTATTACTTCAAAATTTTTCATAAAACCATAACACAAGAATCGATATCGTTTATTAAAAGTGCAAGCAACGCAATGCTTTTAGTGTTCTACAGAAGATGGTTACTAAAATTCAAGAAGTGTGTGAACCATATTTGGTTTCTAAAAAAGTGCCGGAAAAGTGGTGTTCTTCCTAAACACATGAAAATACAGTGCAACCACAAATTACAAGAAGATAAATCAACGTTAAAAAGTGCCTAGAAAACCTGGTTAAACCTAGAATTAAGATTCTGGTATCAGTAATACATTACTCTTGATAAAGGGCTAACAACCCGAAACAATTGTAGAGTGATTCTCATTAAATAAATTTTGAAACATTTAAAAGCAATTTTCTTTTCTTTCCTTTTATATCTAAATGATGCTATTTCTAAAAATTCCCTACAGCTGGGAAATTAATTGAATGGCCAAATTATAACTTCAACGATTTTCTTTCGGAAAGGTATATACTTCAGTTTAATTTTTCCAAATCATATCAGCAACAATTTCGGACAAAAGAAAGTTTCCTCCAACGATAATTTCCGAAATTTTTAAAAAGTACAGTTTTTTGTTAATAACTCGAAAATGCTTCGTCCTATTCGAATAAAATTTGATATGCACATGTTCCTATGGATATACTAACCTTTGATATGCTTTTTAATTCTACTAAAATAGTGTAAAGGTAACTACCCCTCTCCTACTTAAACAAATGCAATCGTAATTTATTTTAGGGATCGATTTACTCTTCCAGATAGTTCTTCCACGAAAGATAGTTTTCTTATATATAAATTTGTATCTGCAACCAGCTTTCCGACTTTCTCGGTATCAAAATGGTTGTTCTGCTTCGTTTTAATGATGAGATGTTTATGCAACCCATTCTAAATGAACCAACGATATAAAATATTAACTCAGTTAGGAAATATTACAAGCAACATCATTATCATCAACTTTCTTTCCTTCAACATAGTTACACAATATGCTTATATTTTTTTGAGAGGATTCTAACAAAAGGGAATAACAAAATTGAAAGGAAGAAACTTCAGGAGCGTATTGGATATGCATACAACTTCAACCGTATTTCTATTAATTTAAACCGAATGTAGGTACATAAATTCATAAAAACTTTGCTATAATATTTTTTCAATCCAATTCGTTTTAACGTATTTTTAAACAAAAATGTTATTCTTTTAGAAATATTTTTAATAGATAGTTATAAAATTTGGGCAGTAACATATTAGAATTTGGAAACGCTATGTAGATGACACTTTTATGGTATAGAACGGGAATAGAAGAGAGTTAGCAGATTTTCTTAACTATTTAAAAAATCTCCACGATAGAATAAAATTCACAATAGAAAATGAAGAAAACAACAAACTGAACTATTTAGATCTAACCCTTACAGAAAACCGTCACACACAGACACATGATACTTTTATGGTATAGAACGGGAATAGAAGAGAGTTAGCAGATTTTCTTAACTATTTAAAAAATCTCCACGATAGAATAAAATTCACAATAGAAAATGAAGAAAACAACAAAGTGAACTATTTAGATCTAACCCTTACCGAAAACCGTCACACACAGACACAATAATATACAATAAATCTTGTCACCCTATACAACACAAACTTGCTTCATTTCATAGTATGATAAACAGATTGCTACGAATACTATTAAACAAAATTAATTTTGAAAAAGAGGTCAATATAATAAAACAAATAGCACACAATAATAGATACCAAACAAAAATGATTGATTTAATGATAGCTAAAAAACAAAGAAAAATGTCACTTAATTTAATATATCCACAAACACGTAAAAAATAAAATAATTTCAAAACATTAACGTATATAGGTAATACAACAACAAAAATCGAAAAACAACTAAAAACAGACAATTTAAAAATAGCATACAGAACAAACAACAATTTAATAAAATTTATCAATAAAAAAAGACAAAACAGATCACATGGAAAAAGCGGGGTATATAAACTATGTTGTAATAATTGTAATTCAGTATATATAGGACAAACGGGAAAAACTTTTAAAGATAGAATAAACGAACATGTTAAGAATTATAACCAAAATTCAGTGTTTAAGAACCATTTGACTGAAAAAAACATGATTTTAATATAGATAATGTCAACATTTTACATATAAAAGGAAAAAGTAAAATACTAAACATCCTAGAAGCAATACAAATAAAATCACATTTGAACTCAAAAAATGAAACTGTTTTAAATGAAATAGAGAATGTCCACAATTCACCAATAGTAAATGCTTGTACATCAACTTAGTAATAATTTCAATATGTTTAAACAGTAATCTGTAAGTCGCACAACCTAACTTGTACACACCCCACTAGATAATAATAAATAGGATAGGTAATATAAGTTCTTGCTGTAAAAACTCAGTATAAACACACTTCAGCTTCTGAAGATGCCTCAGTGAGGTGAAACAGTATTGTTAAGCAAGTTTAATAAAGTTTTGTTAAAGTTGAAACGTGTTTTATTGTTTTAATAATTCATCATGAAGATCAACATTCATCAAGTAAAGGCCAACTCAATCACCAAAAACGTAGAGGATTAAATATTATTAAGGGAATTAGGAAAGACAACTTCAGAGATAGATGCATAAAGCCAAAGATTAGCATGGTAAGATTTGTGGATCTTATTAGCATCTACCACGGAGGAGTTAATGCCTAAATATTGATTTGAAAGGAGGTAAATGTAGGGATAGAGATAATATAAAAATTGTAGACGATAAACCAGAAGAAGTCGTCGATTTTAGAAATATAGGAAGTAAGATAAAACAGGATGGAGGTCCGTGTCAATACAATTTCACTTACCCGCATGCTGATTTGTCTGTCATAAATAATAAAACCAAAAAGATGGGAAATGCATAATTTATTTCACAATACAATCGAAAATTAAAATATTGTAATTTATATACAGTTATTTAAAAGACAAATAAATAGTCGTATGAAAGAAACATGTTCCTCCTTTTCTAGTTCACTTTCCAGGCTCACAAATTCCAAAAGAAGTGAAGCATACATGAATAGGTAATCAAAAAGGAATTCAGTTATTACATCATATTTTTCATTTTTGTTAAATGCATTCATGATCAAAAATTGTATTTATTTAATTATGGCACCTGCATAGATTTGTAAAATGATAAACTGTATTTTTGAAATAAAGGAATATCAATTGTTTAAAAATAATAATTGTTCCGACAACTCAACAATTATTATACTGTCTGTCGTATTCTCTCATTTTAAAAATTAATTAAATTTATTTATAACAAGTAATCCACTTCACTTAGGTACACAGAAACATCCAACAGCAGCACTCATTTAAATGTTTATAACATACATGATTAATATAATCATTTTGAGCAGCGTTCGCTTATCCACTAAGAAAAAGAATGAGAAACAAGAACAAAAGAACTATTTTCTACTATTTGGTTTTAAGTTTTCCATTTTTGACCACGTTATTGTTGTTTACGGAGTCCGATGATTCCAACTTTTCAATTTTTTTGTCACTCTTGCCATAAGTTCTTAAGTAGAATTGTCCAAATAAGTAGAAGAAGAACATCGCCTGGGTGCCCAACAAAAACACTATGAACTTGGGGTAGTTGCATTGTCTGAACAGTACTTGGAAATTATGAATGAATATTATGCAGAATTGGATCTGTAAATAAAACAAAACATAATAAAAGGTTATAAACATATATTTTAAGAATATATAAAAATATTTTCAAAACAAAAATGACTATGAAGACAATTCAATTAAAAAAAAAAAATAGTCTTAATAACTAACAAACCGACACACACAGTTAGATATACAGGGTTTCCCAAGTTGATGGGCTATTAGAGGTATATGAATTAGTAGAATGAATTCAATTCTGCAACTTGGGCTCATTTTGTTATTGTTTATGCCGCTTCTTTTAAAAATATTTTCAAGTTCAATTTACATCCGGTTATACTGAATTAGATGTTAACTTTCTTACTTTAAATGGAATGACATACTGTTTTTTACATTTTCCGATAGAAAATCTGAATTAATGCATATTTTATATAAGGCGCTACCCCGAAAATATTGATAGATTTTGAGTTATTTAATTTTTTTCAAAATTTTTGACATTTGCACGTTAACATTCAAAAAACCGTAATTCAATTAATTTTTGAGACTTTGCTTTATAACTAGTATGTATATTATTTATAACTATTCACATTGTCGAAAAAATGTGCTTTTTAACTAAAATGTACAGGGTGTTCAAATTTTGTAGTCAAAGTTGGTCAAATTCAAAGGGGCATAAGTCAATTCTTTTAAATTGAATGACCCATTTTGCACTGCATACGTATAATATTAATAAAAGCAGTGTTCTGTTATTAAGTGTCAGAAAACGTATGCCGTCTTCCAGACCCACAATTGTTATTGAGACAAATTTCCTTTTCCTTTTTGAATATTACGAGGTGTTCCATGGAATAGTATTGTGGTGTTTTATTATTTAGTTGATTTACTGTAAAATCCCTAAAATAAAAAATGTTCAATTTCTAAGTTGAACACAGTAAATAGTTCAAACCCCAACGCCACAACACGATACTAAACAGAGAACAGTTCTCTTCAGTTCCTGATGAAGATAATTTCGACGTGTTGTTGCTTAAGGTTTGGCTATTTACTGTTTTGTACAACAGCGCAAAAGTTTCTAGACTTCTTCATTAATTTTTAAGTTCATTGCGATAAATTTTCGATTTAGACAATACTTACATTAACGAAAGAGAAGAAAAAGGTGGGCTGTTTTTGAAATTAATTTTTTTATTCAAACTACAGGTTGTTTAAATTTGTATTTTTTGAACACCTGATATACTCGAGGACATTCATAATTGGTTTAATTCCAAAAGGTACATTTTAAATCAAACTTAGATGATGAAACAGATATTATATGGTATCACCATCTGTCGGACTTTGTTGGTAGTATTTTATTGTGTTACTGATGCATTACCTCGTTAGATGGCAGTCCATTCCATTCAGTAAAAAAATGATATTAATACGTCCTGGTATAAAATTTAAATAAACTAAAAACGTAAGTATTTTTAACCATCACTTTACTGATGGAGTGAACTTTATGAACTAATTCAAAGCCTGTTTTATCGAAATATTTTCAATTTAGGTAATAGTTTATAGATTAGTTAACATTCCTTTCAATCAAGACAGATTTATAAAAGAACATGATCAAATTTTAAAGATCCTGAAGAATATGGTATTAATAAAGTAGAAATAGGCAAAATTATTTTTAAACAAATAAATAAAAAAGATTTTAAAAAAACTACTGGATTATTATACATTACAAACAATTACGTAAACAGAATTTTTACATATAATAAATTTACAAAAACTATTAAACATATTACGAAGGAACTTGATATACAAGCAGTATTCTTCAACAGTAAAAACAAACATTCAAATCTTCCTGGAAACCCTAACTATAAACACAGTTTTAAAAGCACACTAGGAATTTACTAAATAAGCTGCAACGATTGTAACAAAATTTAAACAATCGATAATCGATTGTAAAATTTAATAATCGTCCACCGCAAATGAATGTAATCATTTTGTGTCTTAATCATCGCCGATAAAGTTTGTCACTGAATAATTCCACATTATAGTCAGAAATTAATAATTTCGGACTTTTTTCTTTACATGCGTATTTCAATATCATATTACATAAATTAATAGGAAATACCTTATTAGGTTCTAATGCTATAGTTAGGGTTTGATATCCGATCTTTATGACTGTGGTATAAAATTCATTCTTCACCTTCTGTGAGTCTGCAGATGAAGCCGTTCAACCGATGCTTCGCCAGTTTCTATGGTACACTACGAGGGTGGATCAAATATAAAGGAGCCGTTTTAAATTGCGCACCGGAAAGTTATTCAAGGCGTATCCGGGCGTTAGGCGATTCCGAAAAATTTCAGCTCGTTGGGTTCCAATGTTGCTGAGCGAAAATCAAAAACCTGCTCGAGTTCGCATCTCCAGGTGCTTCTCACTCGATTTAGAGACGAAGGTGAAATTTTTTTGTACAAAATTGTAACCTGCGATGAACCGTGGGTACACCATTACACTTCAACATCAAAACGAGCAAACATGAAGTAGCGGCGCAAAGATGAATCAAACCTAGTGAAGCCGAAAACACGTCTGCCTGTAGGTAAACAAAGTTTTAGCCAGGGTCTTTTGGGACTGGAGAGGGGTGCTGTTGGTCGATGTTTTGCATGAGCAAAGAAACGTTAATGCAGCTTACTACTGACTGTACTGCTGACTTATCAGTCAGGTAAAACTTGCTTATCGCCGAAAAAGGAGGACGCACCCCATTCGTGACGTGTTACTCTTGCACGATGACGCTAGGCCTCATGCCGCAGCTTTAACACCGGCCCAAATCGGTGAAATGCACTGAACTCAACTGCAACACCCTCCATATAGCCCAGACCCATCCCCTTGTAATTTACACATGTTTGGGCCCTCAAAGAATCACTAGGAGGCGAGCGATTAGCGATTTCAGAACGATGAACAGGTTTTTTTTTTTATAAAAACAGGATGAAGAAACTACCAATGCGTTGTGCGTTAGGAAAAATGTATATACAAACAAGGGGGATATGGATACATCGAAAAATAGAGAAATTTGTGTTTTTGTGAAACTTTTCAAAATACATGTTTTATCCTCGTATGAATCCTTAAGGATCGAGGCAAGGGCATAGAGTCCTTCGTTACAGTTGTGCTGAAACCATGTTATGTTCCCTGATGATACTGGCGAAACGTCAGGTAAACGGGTCTATTGACAACTTACTGGTTACTGAGGTTACTCAATGATGGATCACAGTTTTCAATCGTGGATATCGAACCCTCTTTAAGAATGATAGCATTTTCCTTTTCATTTTAATTATTAGTCGATAAGTGACAGATACGCAGCAATGTGACGCCGTAAGGATTCCGCATCTCCATTTTGAGATACAGATTCCTAAAAGGGACTTTTCAGTTTAATTGTTAGTCTTTTTGCTACTAAACAGATAAATCTAAACGAGCAAAAGTAATGATCATAAAAATAGACTTTGTATAGTGATTACCATAAAACAATTACTTACCATTTGCAATGCCGTAAGATGCCTTTTCCACCACAAATATTTTTGATATTGCGGACCCATTGAAGAAATCAAGTAATAAGAATACATGATGATGTGGATAAATGAATTAATCAGTCCTAAAAGTGTACCGTGGCCCCCTGTCAAATTAAAAAATTTTACGTAAACAGAAACAATTGCTTATAATATAGAGATGAATTTGAATACAAAGAATGTGTACAATTATCTGTATTTTTAAAACAATACTTTTATGTTTAATGAAACAGGCTTGTCGATATTTTTATGTGTCGAGCAAGGTATGAAAAATTGCTATCTCATTTTGAATATAATTGCCTAGTTTGCCTTTTTATATTGGCCATCAGCGTTCTGACGCCTTTGAATGTAGTATTATTCGTCCATTTCCAAGCCTATTCGACTTATTGTTATCTTTACCAGCAGTATACATATATAGATTTTATTATGTCAGATGTACTACTTTGGATTTGCGATTAGGGTATCTATAAATTTTAGGGAAATTCTGGACAATCAAGATAGAAGCCATTTCCGAGATATTTTTGCCTCTGAATTAGAATATGACCTCATAATTGCTTCAGCGCATCAAGATTTTGAAATATTTTAACTCTAAAATATAATGTCGCAAATTACCTCGAAAATGATATTTCTGGTCGTGGTTTCCTAATGCATGTTGACTTGTGCAATTGAGCCTTGTTATTTTATAAAAAACTTGACTTTTATTTTTTTATACTATCTAAAGACTTGTGCACACGTTGTAAAAGGACATGATAAATTGAAAATTAATTAGAAGAAAACACACTTAATAAGCTTTCACTAATTTATTGATTGAACTCGACAATTGTTTCGACAGAGTCTGTCATTTTCAAGAGTAAAAGAACTTACTCTTACAGTAAGTTTTTTTAGTCTTAAAGTTAGTTATTTTACTCTTGAAAATGACAGATTTTTTCTTTCTTTCTTTCAATGATTGTAAAAATGTTTCACGAAGAGACAAACAATCGCATAGTCTACAATATTTTATTTTTTAATTGTAAAGTATGATTTCAAAATCGTATACATGTATTTATTACATAAACTATTTTCATCCCATTGAGTGTATAATGAGTTTTACATTCTTACCAAAAAATATCTAACTCACCTGCTAAAAACTTGGCTCCAATCCACGCACAGACGGGCATCATCGCGTGGTGGTACAGATGAAGAAAAGAGATCTGATTGTTTTTCTTCCTTAGTACAAAGAATACCTGCAACACGAAACAAATTTCCAATCATTTTATTTGTTTTATTGTTTTCACTATATTATTTATGTATAAATAAAAGTGAAAATGCGTGCTCTAGTTTTCAAAACAATTTAGCAGTTGGAATGTTTATGTAACCTTATTCTAAATAATTTTTGTTTTATTAGAAATTTTTAAACGCATCAGTTTCGAAAGGTATTTTGCATATTTCGTTAAAACATTAGTGTGAATTTTGGCTTGTATATACACCTATCATAAGAGAGAATTGATTAGTTGTGCTCTACTAATCATCAATGGTATTATTCAAATTCGATTCAAACAGTTTGTATATCGAACATAGAACAACTTACGTAAATAAACTTTTTTGTTGGTCAATATGTAAGTTTTCGACAAAATTGTTTTTGTGGAATAACAAAAATTTTGTATAATAATAGAACATAATCACATTTAAGTGTTATCATTTATTACATTGATATAACATACATTGCTTCATTTCATGTTTTGCCGTCAATGAAAAATTGACCTAGTTTTGTTATTCAAATGCTTTCTTGGTGATATTCCTAATTTTTGAGGCAAATAATATTACTTTTAACATGTTTCACTTTTACAAACAGTACGAAACAACTTACCGTGTCCAAAAGTTCTGTAACTTTAGCGAAGAAGTACCACCAAACTGCGCTGGCCATCTGTAAATTTATTATAAAATACAAATTAAAAGTTTGAATTTATATTTGTGATAAATAATTGAAAACCAACATATTAGAACTGTCATGAATATGTCATACAATTCAAGAGAAATGTAAACAATAGTAGAATGATGATTCGGGCTTGTAGGCCGTGGTCGACGTGAACGGCAGCGACTGCAGAGACTTCGAGGTATAATCTTCGCACACGTAGCCAACACAGCACCCACTGAAGATGTAAGCCGCAGTTGCCGACGAAACATCTGGACGAAACCGTTCACATTGACCACGACCATCTTTCAACTATGAATTCCGGCCGTGAAAGCTTAATGTTAACAATATCCTTTTTAGAACAATAAAGCTTTAGTAGGGTGGTTCATTTTTTTTGTTGTTTAATAGGTCTGATAGTTTTACACGGTTATATGAGAAGAACTTTGACCTAAGGAGAACTGGCTTATCTTATTGATATTTACTGGTAGCTAGTTGGACTTTTCATTTTTCCATTCAAAAACCATGGGTGAGAATACTAGAAATTTTTATATACATCTAGTAAACAAGAAAACATACATGAACTGGACTAAATCTATTGAAAGTAGAATCAATTTTTCTATGAAAATGTTGTGTTTCATTTTTTCATTTAGGATTACACTTCGTTAGTTTATTAGGTTTCAAAGTTTAGGAATATTTCTTGATTAAGAAAAAGTCGAGTTTACATTAAAAATTATGGTTTTTAATTATTATTTCTTCCTCTATTAACTTATTAAAACCAAATACGAAAGATGAAGAGAAAAACTTTTACACTTTTTTGTCAAAGTTGTTTTGTCTGAACATTTCAATTGACTTAGTCCCGTTCGTGTAAGTTTATTTTTCACGAGATAAAGACGAAAAAATCTAAAGAAGTGTTCTCTCGCATGAAAAACTAAAAAGTGTAATAAACTACGAGTAAATATAAATATAATACATAATATAACTCTTTTCTTGATTAAGGATCTTATCATATGTACTTGCAACTATTAAACCTAATAAAAAATAACATAAAAATAATGGAATCCACCTAGGGTTATACGGAAAATTTTGAGAAGATTGTTTACTTTGCGAAACATGGAAAAATTGTATCACATAAATTATCAGACCATAAAATAGTAGAATAATTAAGAGTACCCCCATTTTTTAAATTCTTGTCAATTCAATTAAATGTACGTTCAAGTGATCCACTCTGTATGTTTATAATATACACTCACCCTTAATGCAGTGGGGCTGCTTGAATAATCTACTGGCTGACATGCTAAGCTATATTGGCCCCACCATCCTCCTTGTAAACCCTGAAATAAATTTAATATTTACAGATTTAACATGCCATGAATTAGGGATAATGATTCCAAATAAATCCAATTTTTAAACATAAAAGTTGATATCGAAGCAATTATTTTAATTTTTAACTTCAGAAGAAGACATAAAGCGACAAAAAGAGTGTGAGCCTTTATTTTATATAATTACTATAATTTAAAGCAAGTAATTTCATAAATTATATTTAATCGGAATTTCAAGTCATTTGACACAGAAATCTATACATTACTGAAATTAACATCAATTCACAAATTTTTGCAATACAAGGAATACAAACACCAAACAAGTAAATTTTCACAAATTTTATTAAATCATGTAACATGTTTCGCCAAATATTGGCTTCATCAGCCATGTGAGTATTTACTACTAAACCTAAAGTGTCGCATAACAGTTTAAATAGTTGACTAATGAGGGTGGAAATACATTTAAAATAAATTTAGTAGGGGGGGGGGGAATTATTACCATCTATTTGGTTGTTCAGTATTAAATTGAGTTTTTTATATTTATTTTTTTCTAAAATTTCCAGTGAATTTAATTTTTGATTTATTACATTTGTGTAAAATTTCTAAATTATCATTAAATATATGGTTTTCTTCTATTATATGATTAGCAAAATTTGAATCTTTTTTATTTTTAAGGAAACTGTTTTTATATTCTAAGTGCTCGTTTTTGAAAATTCCTCCCCGTCTGTCCAATATATACTTTGGGTCAATATCCACAGGTTAACTTGTAAACTCCAAAACATTTTTTATTAAAATTTTTGTCTTTCTTTAGTCTTCTTTGTTTTTTATGAATTTTCCTAATGAGTGATTAGTTTTATAGGTAACATTAAGATCATACTTTTGTAACGAAGAACGGATTTTGTTTGTAATGGGGCTTAGGTACGTTACAATATTATATTTAACATATTTTGTTTTGGGTCAGAGTAATCGGGTATATAGATTGTAAACTTAACTTTTTTTTGGATTTTTGAAAATTAGTTTGTCTATCACTAAAGGGTCGTAAACATTGTTGTAGGCAATTTGTTTGATAATACCTAGTCCATGTAAATAGTTTACTCTAAACATGGCAATTTTTTGCAATACGACCGAAGTCAGAGCAAAGAATGATTTATTCGACAATTTTGGGCAATTAAAACATCACAGAATTTCCCAAATAATTACTTGCTACTCATAATTGTTTTGTTTATAACTAAATGTGGATAAAATTGAGTAATTAATTGATTTATGAATTTGTTACCGTTCTTACCTCGTATACCAAAAATACACTCATAGCGACCTGCACTGTGTTGTAGAGAATTATTAAATTTTTTAGTTCATACGGCTTCCTGTCTTTCATATACCTAGGGCCTGCGGAAATGCAAAAATATAAGTAAGTAAGAAGTATTGTAAATAAGGGGCCAGGAGAACTCATTAACAGCCAATGTGCTGACCGAGGATCTGGAACAAAGAGAAATAAATTTACAATTCGGAATTTTGTGTAAAGGTTTCTTTAATAAAATGCAAAAAATCGGAAAATAATAGAGGGAACTGTGTCATAGTTCTTTAATAAATCCCATTTAGACAAGATGTATCACTCTAGCACCATGAATGGATTCCCTAGCGTGATTGTAGTAATGAAAAATCTTATTCCACTGGAAAGAAACCGTGCAAACTTAACACTCATGGGTTGTTATTGCCGGAAAAAATAGTTACATATGTAGTTTAATTTTGTATTTATCTAATTTATTAATAGATAATCGCTCAATTTGTCTTTTCGTACTCATCCACTCAATAGTATATCATAGATGCCTTCACCATATATGATGGTGCCTCTCCCAGGGATTGTAGATCGGAGTCATTTGACTAGCAACAGGTAGATTATCCCAACATCTATTTTCTGTTCTTGTAACGAATATTTATAAACAACTATTGATAACTTAATTAATGAAAATCAATAAATAAATGAACTAAAGATTAACTAATTGAATAAATCAATTAGGTAAACTAATTAAGCTAAATAAAATATTAGAAGTCAAGAGCTAAAAGCCAAATTAGGAGATAAAATCGGAAAATTCCTTCCTTGTTTTGTTTGTATATTCGTCTCTGTAGGAGAATTCGGGATAGGATTAAACTCATGGCAAGTACTCCTTGCACACGACGATTTCCCGAACTCGACGGACACCTGGACCTCCTCTTCATGCAGACTTCCTAACGGCTTCGCGGACTTGCTTAATCCCCTCCATACTTATTTACCCTAGCTCTTTATAGAAGCTCACATATTGTTTGTTTGCATTTTCAATAACTGGAGCTTGCTCACGACCCACATTTGTTGTGGTTCCGTGCAACGTAAATTCAATAAATATAATGAAATTTTGAATAACACTTGCGTGTTTCGTAATTTAACCTGAATCTATTATTTTGGATTAAATAATATATATGTATATATATAGTTATATGCATAATGTGACAATGGATTATTAAAAATTGTAATTAATAATTAGTGAACTAAAGATTGTGTTTATTTTTTGTCCTTTTTCTGTTGATGTTTTTAATTTTTATTGAACAATCAGTGGCATAAATAATGTGGAGTACTGAGTATCTACTATATTTGAAATACATCGGAATCTGAGTATACTCCTAAACTACTGAGTAACTGTTTTTTTGTCTTCTCAAGGATCTACTCACTCCTTGAGTACCGACTTAAGACTTTGTATGCATAAATAATAATATATAAAATAAACTTTCAAAAGTAGGAGCAGCTCTTCAGCTTAATTTGGAGTAGCTGCTTCTGAGTGGAAATTCAATTTTATGCATAACTCATAATTACTATGCATACAATTTAAAGAAAGTACACTTCTTTTGCAATTAATTATAACGTATTTTAGTTTAAAACATCGTTGTTCGTTTCATTAACTAATGACTTAATACTTAATGTTATGTGTAATATTAATTTTGTTTATTACCTAAATTTACTTTTCAGTTGTATTCAGTTCGATGCGTTAACGGTATCAATTAACGCCAATAATGTTTAATGATTAGTTATAAAATTAATAACCATCAAATTGACAATAAATGTATCTTTTATTAACTTTGAATTATGATTATTGAACATAAAGTCTATGTTCTTGTTATTTAGATAAGTCATACTAGTGGTATGGAAGTTAGGATTTTTTGTAGTTTGGGTTTCGGTGCAACCTTTTTTCCAATAAATTAAATTATCTCAGAAACTATTTATCGCATAATGGGCATACAAGTTAGTTATCAAAGTCACCTTAAAATTTTATATTTCAAACGAATTCTTAGTAAAAAAAAAACCATTCCATTTAAAATAAGAAAGTTGACATCAACTTCCGGTATAACCGGAAGTACCCGACAGTTCAAATTATTTTAGTTAAATAGATTATCCTTGATAACATCTACTCCTAAGTCCCAAATTCTAAAATCTGTAATATGCTTAGTTTCCCTAAAACGTCTAATGTACCATTCAGTTTGAATGACCCTGTGTATAAATCATTACAAACAGTTTCTTTTAACGATTTAAAGAGGGATCAGAGTTGAATATTGAATAAAAACAAGTAAGAGGTTCCCTAAAAAAACAAAAATATGTTATTATGATCGGACTGGTATAGATAAGGGATTTCCTAATAGGGCTACGATAAGTTAACTAAATAAGAGGTGGATTAGGATACATCATGGATTCCTTATTGGGTTAAAATTCAGTAGTCAAGTCAGGATTGGACCAGGATAGATAAGGGGTTCTCTAAAGGGGGTACGATCAGCTAATCAAATCAGGGCAAGTTTGGTATAAGTAAGGGATTTCCCTTTTAATACCTGATACGTTACGCCATTTCCTACCAGAGTCCAGTCCGGTTCAGATCATATTAGAACAACATGTCCTCTTTCATTTCTACTCGGGAACTTTATTACTTTATATTAAGTGATAAACTTTTAAACTTTTCACAAATTTTTATTCTTCACAGCTGTAATTTCTTTACACTGTACCTTTTAGAACTCGTTAATTACCAACAACATTCTATATTTGTTCAGGTACGTCGATGACGTCATAAAATGCTTTAGAGGTACAACAACTTCACAACTTTTTAATTTGTATAAACAATTTAAATACAAATATTACAATCACAAGAGACGCAGAAGTTTTAGGCAGTTTAAATTTCCTTGATCTGATTATAACAAGAAACAACAACAAACACCAATTCAAGATACTTTTCATTCAAGATCAGCTCATCCAATACAACAAAAACATTCAACTTATACGCAGATTAATTAGCTTCCGTTTATCTGACAACAATTACAAATTAGAGTTAAATCTCATAGAACAAATAGCATACAACAACGGCTATAATACAAATTTAGTAGATCACTTAATCAAAGACAAATTATATAAGACAGCAATTCAATTAATTTACCCCATATCTAAAATTGAAAAATAAAAATTATTCTAGTTTAATTTACCTACATATGAAAATTAAAAAAAAAGACAAAATTAAACGCTTTAGAATCACTGGAAATTAATCAAATAAAAAGTAAATGTCCGCACTTATTACTAAATGACCAAATAGAGTTAAATAATTCACCATTATTTAATTTTAAAAATAAAAAGATTTACCCTTTAAGTTAAAGTAGATAGATATATAAGTAAGATGTTTGTGTAAACTTAAGCAGTATTATAGAATTACTAACTTGATAAACCTACACTGTAGCGAAACTATGGTCGTGTTTGATTGTGTTTTTCTTAATATGGATTCAAACTTTTACCAAGTTAATGCCATCAATCATTCGTTACATTATTACAATAACATAACATAAGTGAACTATGTAATTTTATTCGTGCATTACCACCGATGCAGTAGAATGCAAATCTGGAAAAGTTTAAATAAGAAATCCGATTCAACTTATGCTGAAGACTTAATAAAATTAATTTTATTTCAAAATTTTACAAATACAGGTTAAAGGCCGATTCGAATTTATTGGAAATGTTGTAAATGAACAGGTAAAATAAACGTGGATTAAACCTAAATAGTCAACTGGATGTTAAATGTTCACTAGTTAAAATGTCAACATCCCACCCTCTCCTTTTATTATAAATTAATAATCACTTAGATGTACGTTTGTCAAATCGAAAATCATGGTCTTATTTTTACCGCAGTTTTTTTTACAAATAATTGATTTTTTTAAATTAAAAATAACTATTAACATTTCAAATCTACTGTTAAAATGTAAAAGAAAGTGCTGCAGGCAATAACTAATGAGGAATCTGTACATATGTACAAATATTTCACAATAAGAGTGTTGTAGGCCGTGTTGGGTATTAAAGGTCGTAAAAATTCAATAAATTCCATTAAATAAGTGGAAAGTGATCTTTATACGTAGTATGTATTTACCAATATTTACTCAAGGGATGTCATTGGCTAAGATCTGATGTAGAATATGCCAAAGATTTCTATAACAGCGAGGCCAATTTTAAGGTGAACTTCATCAAAAAAGTGGGTATAATATGCAGCTAAATAATTAAAACTAATATTATTATTAATATTTACGTATAATATATCACAAACAATAAGTACTGCTGGCGATACTTACTGCCATTAACAGGGCGATGTTTTTTAATGATTATGTAAATTACTTATTATTATTTATTTTCATTTACGCCTAAAATAGGTATAAATTTTACATATTTTTTAACCTCGATTTTTGAAATACATTATCTCCGAGTCTAATGTTTTTGAAAATTTTGAACGCTGTTTGTCATTAATTGTTGATATTTTATTATTTGCAAGTACATATAATTTGTAGTAATATATTGTTCTGTTTAAACCTGCTGTAAATAATAAACATAATAAACAAAAAATTGTTTATGAAGACTGATTTAACAATTAATTTTGATAAATAAAATGAACAAAATTCAAATTCAAATTACTCAGTAATACATCTTCTGAAGATGCCCTTGTAGAACAAAACAATTGTAACGACAATTAAAATAATAAGGTGGAAATTACAAAATTTGAATTTTGTTCATTTTATTTATTAAAAATGAATTTCCATAAAGTAACGGCAGATACGATCAATTAATTAATTTTGAGTTGATATATAGTCGGATCAAACAGGATGTTTACATAAAGAACGTTTCTTTGAACACAAAAAAATTGTGTCAAATATACAGGGTTATCCAAATTGAGTGGTAGAGTTAACGTTTCAGAAAAACTAAACGTGTTAGTAATTTGAAAATTTTGTAAGTAATACTTATTTAGGATGATATTTTTATCTAATACAATTTCAACTTTCTGTCACTTCCAGTTATATCGGAAGTTGATGTTAACTTTTTTTATGACGAATTCCTATGAAGCATAAAATTTTAAGGCGACTTTGATAATCAAATTGTATTCTGAGATAATTTAATTTAGAAAAAAAAGATCGCTACCGCAACACAAAGTATCAAAAAAATATTAACTTCCATGAAAATTGCATAGTATTGAAAATAAAAGTTATAGACATGTCTTAAGGCTAACGTCATGCCAACGTTAAGCTTCAAACTACAGAGCGTTCAGAAAAAAAAACAAAGTTTAAGAACTTCAAAGACTAATAACTTCCATTTTTTTAAATATCACCTACCATATTTTATTTTATTTGGTTTTCAAAAATAAATACAAAAATTATTTAAAATTTTTGAAATAAAACAATAGGAAATATAAGAATGAAACGAAAGAGGATAAAACAAGGAATCAAATCACTAACACTTAGGTTTTTTTTTAGAAAGTCCAATGTAGTTTGAATAACCTCGTATAATAATAAAAAATACAAAAGAACTGCTATTAAATGTTTCAATGTTTTATTGTATAAACTCTACATATGTTCCGGGTGATTAGCCTTTTCTCAAAAGTAATGTGTTACTAAAGATGACAATTGGAAGTAGGTCTTATATATACAAAAAAGTCTACACATCATTAGTGATGTTACAATTTTTTAACAATGCTCTCTTTATTTCTAGGTGTTCTAGTAAATTTAATCTTCTCCCTTTGTTCTCATGATGTAATAATTCTGTTTTCTCTGTATCTATATTATGTTGATTGTCTATGCAATGAGTGCTCCTACCTGTGCACTTTTTACCGTCTTTTATGTTTTTTATATGCTCTTTTTCTCCGATGCCTAAATTCCTCCCCGACTGTGCTGTATAGAATGCATCGTATTCTTTACAACTAATTTTGTAATTCCACTTTTCTTAGGAATTTTATCCTTATTATTAACTAACAGTTTACCAAGATTACATTTATTAACTAAAACAGTTTTAATATCTAATTTATTTAGAGACGTACATATTTTGTGACTTAATTTACCACAGTGATTAATTAAGGTATAATAATCAGTGGTTTTTGAATGGCCGGCGTATTTTTTCATTATTTCTAAAATGTTTCACAAATACATCACCGATGAATCAATCTCTTTTATTAAAACCTCGTATAAGTTCAACATTTTGTTAGTACCTAAGAACCGTACTTGCAAATTGCTTTAATAATTACATAAAAGCAAACACGTTAATTATTTTAAGTTTTAGAAATAATGAGAGTCAGAAATGACGATAAATTCTTATTGTATTACTAAATAACATTCTTTGATATTTGGCACATTTTAGAATTCACCACAAAATTCTTAACTACCCTGGTCTGATAAATTCAAGACCTCTAATGGGATTTTTTGAATAATTTAGACATTAAATCACCTAATTCGGCTAGTCTATATGATAATGCGGTGGTTACACATTTATGTACAGTAGTGTATTTACTTACGCAAGTCGATACTTTCAACTACGACATTTCTACCTAATTGATCTGTTATATAACGTTGCCTAAGTACCTACATTAATTTTCATTTCGTCATTAGACTGAAATTTGTCTAGATTTGCATATGCCATCGTTAATTTTAATTACATTTTTAGTTATTATACGATTAGACTTTATATATTAGAAAAATCCATACTGAAAATAAATTTGTCGAAAAACATAATTTATTACAATATTAATAAAGTTTAATAAAAACTACCGTTTATGGCATTTACTATAAAATAAAATACAAATATCTAAAAGAAAATGGATCGGAAACGAAGTATTTTTCTATAGCTGTATATATAAATATAGAAAATGTCGTTTTAAATTATTACTAAATTAAATCATCAGTTAGAATAATAATCAATGCCTATATAAGTATGACCCTTGCAATGTTTATTGTTACTTTCTTAGCAATAATTGCGAGACCTATAGTGTAGTACAGCAATATTTGAAACATTTATTCCAAGCTTATGAAGTTAAAGTACGACTCTTTCACCTCAATGTAGTTTTTTTTTCAAGTTTCTGCAAGAAAAAATATTTCAAGAACATTATTATCATCGTCACTTCATCACTTCTTCTTCCTCTACTAAAGCAATGGTCATATTTTCGAAAATTATAACAGTCCATATCGATAACTATTTGTGAACAGTAATATAATATAGGTCTTCCTCTGCACTTCTTTATTCCTGTCCCGAAAATCACCAATTTATTTTAGTTGTTCGTCTCCAATTATTATATTGATTGAAACATTAAAGGAGATTAATTTGACATTTTTCAAATTACCTTTTCTTTTGTCACCACCCTTGTAATGATGAATGCATTTTCGTGCCGAAGTGATAATGTGTCAGTGTTTTATAATTGTCCTACATTTTTGAGAAACAACGCGCAACTTCTATTGTAAATTTTTCATATAGATAATATCGTTTACGTACTAAGAACATGTATCCAAGTTTTAGTTAAATTTTCTCTTATAATATCATATTAAAGGTACTATGTCGCCATTTACTTATAATTGTGGTATTTCACAAGTTCTTATAAAGGCATCTATCTGATAAACTGAATTCACGACGCAGCTTGTATTAAGTGACAACCGCGCAAACCAAAGTAATAAAGAACATTTAGTTTATGGAAATTACGTAATGTCGATCGCGATTTCGAACTGATTAGATCTCAGTTAGCAGTAAAAATCAATAGATGGCATGATACTGCCTTTAATACGAAGTTATATGAACTTCTTTATACTGTACAGCTTCACTAATCTATCCAATCTACCTGTGATGCGGAGTGCTGATGAGATCGAATAAGATCTAAATCGCGATCCACATCTCATAATTTCGATACACTTTTGACCAAGAACTAAATGTCCTTTAATTCTCAGTTATATCGATATTATGATTGTGTTTGCCCTCTACATATCGAAATTTATACAAATCTCACAAAACACATATTAACTAAAAAATCGAGTATTTTTAATCTATTCTCCTAAATGCCATCAAATGTTGTACACATGTTTTTAAGTATAACTAAATTGTTGGTTACAAAATTTAAATGTTCTTTATTGAAACTACTTAGGACCATACACATCTAATACTATCTTTTACATTTTTGCAAAAATGTTTATTTAATATGTTTTCACAATTTAAAAATCAAGGAGGTCTAAAAATCATCTGCTAAATCAACTAAATTACGAGCAAATCAAGAAATTCATGTCAATTCAATAAAGAGCTAGCTACCTTTACTTTGAGTTATCAATAATTTGTTAAGTGTTGATTATTAAAAAAACTTTAAAACCACCAATCGTCGTCCATTTTTTTTTAACTGGATTACAAGCAACTAATTTTGGCGTATAACGTGGAATAATAGAAAAAACTCTTTCATAAAACTTATATTTTCTCGCAACTCAAAACACTATTAACATTTTTCAATAACTTACCAGATTTGGTTTCCATAATGTACCTGTAATAGTCGGTGAAAGGTGAAACAACTCCTGCCATTTTGACGAAATAAATGTAGACTAGTTCTTATTACCTGTAAAAAAAAATAAATTGGTATTTATTTCATTAATTTGAGAGGCATATAAAATTTACAATTCTAGTTGAAAATTTACTCAAAGGTACTTTGTAATATTTTGTAAGACAAATAAATCTTCTGCTATCTAGAATATAGACCCAACAGATGGTAACTAATTGTGAGTAATATTTATGCTTATTTATTTAATATTGCCTCATACATTGCATTCAAAACTTTAAAAAATTATTATTGAATTAAAAAATGCATAATATATTAATTTAAGAGTACTGGTTGACATAGTTATTGATAATTTGCGGAAGATAAAAACCAGGTATCTGGTATTTTTAACTACATGGGCAATATGGCCATCTCATCT
This sequence comes from Agrilus biguttatus, assembly GCA_963921985.1. Taxonomy (NCBI): domain Eukaryota; kingdom Metazoa; phylum Arthropoda; class Insecta; order Coleoptera; family Buprestidae; genus Agrilus; species Agrilus biguttatus. The sequence goes on along the minus strand of OY998120.1, from coordinate 30,995,325 downwards.
CATATTAGATTCAAATTTTATGTCAAGATAGTTGTTTTTTGATACACTCTTTGTAAACATCTTTCATTTATTTTTACAGTTGGACCTACTGTGACGCTATGTTTGTAATTTCCGAATGCCATGTATACAGTTTTGTCAATATCCAGTAACAATTTTTTATTTATAATTTTTTCATTACACTGTTTTAATATGAAGGCCATAGAATTTTACGCATTTTTCAATCAACTAATTAAGAAATAATCATATTATATCATCATATTATGTACTTTCTTTAATAATACTAAAAACTAATAATAAATAAGTAATGTTTACCAGAAGAAATGTGTTAAATAAAAATAACAAATCAAGAGAAAGTAACATAGAGGAATATTTTTTTGCTTTTATAAAGTCTTGGTTGTATACCATTAAATTTCAATTCTGTAGGAACAACACATACATAACATAAATATCGCCTTTTCGGTTCGTGAAAGAAAAAAAAATTACATTAAAGACGAGTCGGCACTTTCTGTCTTGCCTTTGTTGTTGCATCTTATAGATTGTTTTATTGTTTCGCTATTATATCACCTACAGCGTTGCGACCACCTCCAGTAGTAACTTACGATATTGGCGATGCTTAGAAATCGGTTTTTAATGCAAATAGCATCATTATGGAATTACTTCAATGTACGAGGATGGATCAAATATAAACGATCCTTTGTTTATAAAACATCTATTTTGAAAAGTTTCACAAAAACATAAATTTCTCTATTTTTCGACAGATCCCCCTTGTTTATCTACACATTTTTCCCAACATATTGGTAGTTCTTTTATCCCGTTTTCATAAAAAGAAGCAGGGCGGGTGTCTATCCAATTGCGCACAAACGCCTTCATCTGTTCATCGGTCTAAAATCGCTAATTGCTCGCTTTCTAGTGATTCTTTGAGGAGCTCAAACATGTGGAAAACACAAGGGGATAGGCCTGTGCTATATGGAGGGTGTTCCAGCTGAGTCCAGTGCATTTCACCGATTTGGGCCTGCATTAAAGCTGCAGTATGCGGTCTAGCGTTATCAGAATAGAATAACACGTCACAAATGAGGTGCGTCCTCCTTTTTCGTAGGGTACACTAGTGCAAAAAATCGACCAATAGCACCCCTCTCCAGTCCCAGAAAACCATGGTTAAAGTTTTGCCTGGCTTTCCGCTTCAATAAGGTTTCTAACGCGTGCAATGTTAACCGGCAAAATGCTGGTGCGCGGACGACAAGGATGATTTACATTTTTGACACGAGTAATGGGCGTAAGCCCATCGTTAAATTCTTTGCACCAAACTTTTACTCTTGGCCACGAAAGCGTTTCATTTCCGATTTATACTTGCAATCTGCGCAAAATTTCAGCTGGTTTCACGTTTTCACATGTAAGAAATATAATAATAATTCGTAGTGCAACGCTGTTATGCACCTCTTTCTCACTCATTGTGATGGCTAGCTCGTATTAACCAAGCGAACGCAGCAATATGACGCGTCGTTTCCGTGCCATCTAATGTCTACTATCCGGCGCGCAATTTAAAAAGGCTCGTTTATATTTGATCGACCCTCGTATTATTTTTAGTAGTAAATGCGCTTTATGCGGTGTGTTATTTATATCGCTTTTGGACAAGTCAGTCACAGAATTACCCTAGTTAACTAGTTTTTTATTACAATAAATTAAAAATAATAAGTGTACAGGTCCGCAAGTTTAAGAAAAGCTCAGATCGTAATGCAAAATCTTCGTTGAGATATCGGGAGAACGCATTCGTAGCGAAAGGGATGACAGGTAGTGGTTTGCGGGGAGGAGATCAGTCTTGTGTATATCTATTATATTATAAATTATGCATATGAGCTGACCATTTTTCAGGAAGGAGGAGAGGAGGGTAGTAATGACTTTGTATGTAATGTAAATCACTAAAATAGCGTCTTTAGGTGGCGGCGGAGGTGAAAAATCTAAAAATTGAAAAAGAAACTAACGTAATCTATCTGAACCCTAATATTTTCTACCCCAGTAAAAAAATACAGTACTGATTTTTGTTTAGAATCTCAAAAAGGCAATCATTAGAAAAAATATTGAGTTTGATAAGGTTAGGTTAGATAAGAATATGTTTAGCGTTTTCGACCATAAGCAATATAGCCAAATAACAACGAAGTTAATCGCGTATATCCGATAATTAAGGAAGTCGTATGACAACCAATAGAAGAGATTGTTATAGTAAGACATAATTCGAACATCGGATTTGATCTGTAAAAGCTGCATATATGGGAGTTAAAAACTATTATTATTTTTATGGTTATTTGACCCTTATTATTTTTTTAAATTATTATTTGCTTCGTGAATTTAATATATTGAATTCCTAACAGCAGCAGTGTGAAGGCATAAAGTAAAGGTAGATTTAGTAGGTCACCTAAGTAGAATAAGTAAATAATGTATTATTTATTAGATGATGAGAAGTTAGGAGAAATAAAATTTAATTGAATTTAAACCTTTAGATTCCAATTTCAGAAGAAGATGATGATTTACGAACGTTTGTATGTATGTATGTATGTATGTGTGTAATGAAAGGATGTAGGATATTGAAACCAAACTAATGTTTCCAACTTTAAAGAGAAAAACGTAACAAGACAAACGCTTAAGTCAATCTTAGTCCCCCTTTAATTTTAACATCTGTTAGGATTACGGGAAATGATAAATACTTTAAGGGGTGGATTGGAATAATATTTGTTAAGGAACTTTCGGCTCCCGGGTCCAACTTACATATGTCTGATATTTATTTATTTTTTAAAAAGTGTTGTAGCTCATATAAATAATGGTATTCCCACCTGTGCAGATTTATAATGATATTAATTTTTATTTACACCCTTTGTTTTAAATTCGTGTTAAATTTCATTAGCAAATGTATATTTTTATGCTTGCGCAGTTAATCTTTAATCAGAATATTTGTTTATTTTGATTACCTTGACTCGAGAGATACACATATGAAGTGGAAATATCCATTTAAATCTAAATTACTGACTTGTTTATTTGAGAATATTTTCGCGGCTGATGCCCTTCACAAAGATCAATTCCTGAATTAATAAACATACTTAATGTAATGATGTAAAATATCTCACTTAATTTTTAGAATGCAGGTCAAGAGCATTTTAAAATTGCATTGTAATTGTGGCTGAATTATTATCGGAACAATAAGCACTTTCCACAGTAGGCATTCGTGTTAATAACATAATGTTCGAATTGTAAGTTACAAGTGTGAAACTGAAGGTGTATATTTACTTAAACTGTTAAGCAGTGATGAAGTAGAAATAATCTAGAAAAAAATATCAATAAATTATTTTTGTATCATCAAAGTGGTACGTTTAAGGGCATACTATAATTGCAGTAATACTTTGTGCTTGAGATTAATTCAATATGCGAAAGAACAAATAGAAAACTAATAAAAATGAGAAACAAAATTAGTAGCAGTAGTAGCAGTACTTTTGTAGTAAATCTTTGAAATATCTGAATGGGATGATTTTGAAATCGTTGTTACCAGATCATTAAAAAAACTTTTGGGTAATTCATTCCGATCAGCTATGCTGGTGGATGGGCAGTCCCTCCGATCTACACTGTAGTGAAAAGCTGAAGGGTAGGGTGTGAGGCCCCCTTTAGCCTTATTTCAGGAATAGTGGGAGTGGTTATGTGGTGGTTACGGACAGAAAGATGAGACGGACAAAATGAATACAGAAGTGAAGTGAAAGATTATCTGTGGAATATCATTATCCCAGCATTTGCCTAATTAATCCAAGAAAACCACTGAAAATTGGACCAGAATAGTCAGACCCGGACTAGAACCGTTAACCTCTCGAATACTAAGCATTGATCTAAACCACTAGATCACGCCGTTCGGTACCAGATAATTTAAACAGACTTCCTACATAGGATTCGAGAAGGTGTTTGTACACACGACCGAAGTAAAACATACTATGAATAAATTGTATAATGAAATACCAAATTTTATTTTACAGAATTGCTGTAATTGCTCATCCTAATTTGGAAATACTGTTAATATTAACAATGTATTTATATGTTAGCGACCAAATCCGATTTCAGGATAAACTAGTTTTGCCTATATTAAACTGGTTTGTCCAGAAATCCACATAGGGCACTCGGTACTAAACAAACTAGCTCGGCTTGCGACTGTAGTTTATTCCGTATGAGAAACTAGTTTGAATCATTAAAGGGTAGTACAATCAGGTCCAATTCTGCAGAGGTTTTTATACTTGTCACTAGATAATAATGTGTTACTATTTGTGACACTAGCCTAGGTAGTTTTGTAAAGGAAATCGGTGGAGCTGAAATGATACGATATTTTGCAATTACCTTACTATTTAAATATCTAATCAAAGGATTTAGTCAGAATTTTTAATTAAACATTGTGAATTTTGCAACATAACGGACGTGTTTAATTGTCAATATTCGGTCATAGTGGTGGTTGATTGGTTGTGGCTAAATGTCCGCTGACAGAATCTTGTCACGATTAGAATGTAAGTTACGAGGCATCTTTCTTAAGTAAGTACCGTTTTGAAATTAATAAAACACGTGCGAAGGTATATTAATAATTTTATTTTTACATGAAAGCCTGTGCTTTAATCTACATTCCTACATAATTTCCTTCAATATTGAGGCGCGTAGTTGTCATAACGTTTGACCAGTTTTTGAATACCCTTCTCGTAGAACCGCCTGACTTATTAACTGTTAACCTCTGCATCATAACTGTTTTGACTTCGTAATCGTCTTGAAGACGCTGAACGTCCAGATGTTTCTTCAAGTGCAGGAACAAATGGTAGTCACTGGGCGCCAGATGAGGGCTGTACGGAGGATGATCTAGAGTTTCCCAGTGAAAAGATGTGATGAGATCTTTGGTTCAATTAGCCACATGCGGACGGGCATTGTCATGCAGCAAAACGACGCCCTTGCTCAACTTGCCACGTCTTTTGTTGTGGATTTCGCGGCGCAGATTGTTCATTGTCACACAATAAGCTGCCGCATTGATTGTCTTATTACGAGGCAGAAACTCCATAAACAATCTTCTTTTTCTGTCCCAAATAACTGTGAACATGATTTTTCGGGCAGAAATTGTTTGCTTAAACTTCAGTTGTATGGGTGAATCTGAATGCCGCCATTCCATTTCAAAACTTCAAAACGCTACTTTCTTAAAAAACATGCCACGTATATAACGGTCCAAATTTGGACGAGTTCAACCATTAAATAGTATTTTCACATATATCGAACCATTTGATCAGAGCACAACTATCGATAAAATGCCTAGACAGTCTAGTAGCACTGTTTCTTCCCACTTGATTTACAAATATTGAAATTTCGATTTGAAAGCTTATTTTTATCAAAATAGTAGGCTGTATTACTCAGGGATTGTGTAGCTATCAAATTTTAGAATCGGTTCAGTAGTTACAAAGATTTATAATGTAACTATAGATTAAATAAAAAGTTTACTATTTTTATAATATATCTCTGAAACACTTACATTACAATAGCTTTTACCTATAATTTAGACAATGCAAACTATGCAAAGCATTTTCTCTTCATACCAATAGTACTTGATGTAGATAATTGTGTAATATACTAACTATTTAGTATTCTATGGGAGCAGTTCCTTATTTATTGCAGAAAGTAACAGTATATTTGTCCTGTTGCGAAACAGTTACATTCGACAATATTTAAAGCAATAAAACACTTACCTTTTAAATGCCTTATCTTACTCATGCTCTGCAAAAAATCATATGGGTTTGGTACAGGCACGAACCACCTACATTGAATCTGTTTGGGTCACTTATTGACAAACTGCCATTAACAGGATCATTCATAAAATAGAAATCACGTAATCAAACGATTCTTCTTTGCAGCTTTTTAACTAACTTAATAGTACACTACTAACTTATGTTAAATAGTAATAGATACACAGTTGCTCAAAAAGATGTGTTTTTTTATGAAATACAAAATATTATTTATTCTGTTATAAAATATTACAATTTTGTTTGTGTGCCATCAAAACTGAATCAAATTTATGTTCCCTAAATAATATCTCACTATAAAGTCGATTTGGAATGATCAATCGTCTAATAATCTAATAAAACATCAATTCACTAGGTGAACCCGTTCAAGTTTGGACAGATTGGTGCCGCTCTCTATGATGCTTATTAATTACATTTAAATACCGTAATCTACGACCCTGAGACCACCGAATCAGAATATTGACATTTCGACACGTCAACTTTTTGTGATTTTTAATTAAAGCTTTCTTATTTAACATCAATAGCGTAAATATCCGAAGTAAGCGCGTCAGTTAATTCCAGAATTTTGTATCATGAGAGGAGATAGCTCCACATAGTTACCTAACACCATGGATACGTAGCACATTATTATATAGTTTCCAACGCTGATTTAGTTTCTAGTTTCTTTATAGAGTCAAAATTACAAACATTATTCTTTTTGTTAGTCAAAAATTGCAAAATTACCATCCTTTCTCCAAAACAATAAACAAATCATAAATACATTCGAAAGTGATAGTTACTACTATTGACCTCTTTTACTTTACAATAGCACCGATTATGCAATGTACAATTCATATTTTGAAACTGATAATAACAAGATATGGGTGAGTATCGTCCCTAAATGTTACTTAATACATAGCTAAACATAAATAAATAATACGTATATATAATTGTAATATAAAAAAAATATTGAATGATAAGATTTTTATTAAAATTGTCGAAATGTTGGGCGCTAGATACCATTAAGATATCAATGAAATTAAATATTAAATCGAGAAAATTAATAGATTTATTGACTTGATAATCTTTAAAAAAAATTAGAAACATGAAAACTCTTTTCTCAGAAGTAATTTCTTTAAATAAAAAAAAATAATACAAATTATGTTAAATAAATAATGATGATTAATGCTAGTAAAATTTGTTTAATAAATACAGAAAGTGTATTGCTTTATGCAAATGATGAATTAAATTTTAAGAAAAAGAAAAAAACATTAGAAGTTGAAAAATATGGATGCAGCTTTCTGAATAAATTTCACAATAACAAAAAGAAAATAAAGAAGTATCTAAATTAAGTAAAAGTTAAATTTACATATTTAAGATAGGACCTTATTTCTTAAAAATTTAAGGTGCGGTCCTGTGCACAATTTACTTATTTTAAAATTTACCCCTATTAAAAATTCGTCAAATATTTCATTATTATGACAATATATATATCTATATATATATAAAAGTATCTAAAGAAAAGAAAAGTGTATCTATTAAGAAGAACTTGATTTAAATTAAAATCAGAAGCATCAATTTCAAATACATAAAAGAGACCAAAAGAAAGTTCTTAAACTGATACTATCGAAACAAAAATTTTCTATGAAAAGGTGTTCTTCAAGTAAATCGAATCATCAGCATTAAATATTGCGTTTTCAGTTTTCAGAAATGAAAAGCCTTTAATACATGATACATTTGATTAGTAAGAAGAATAGTTTAATTATTTCTACACTTTCAATGTATCCATAAGGAGCACAATTCACCCCAAGGAATATTAAAAAGGAAGCATAAATAGATCCAAATAAAACATAAAAACCCGAAATTCCACAAAAGGGTTTAGTGACCTAAAACACATTTCGACACCAGAAGTGTTATGCTCAGTAAGAGACTGAGTTTCCATGGTGCTGCTGAGTGACGAGTGAATAGAAATGAGTTAATATAGTCGTGATTTTTCGGGCTTCGGATGTCTACTGACTACAGCGTCAACAGCAGCAAAATCTCCTGAAGATGTTGTCTGTGCGTGGCGACGAAACGTCGAGGATAAACCTTGAAAGACGACGGCCAAAAACCCCGAAAAACCACGACTACATTAACGATTGCCGTTAAAGCTTGACCCAAATAGAAATGAGTTAGTTATTGAATTTCCTGCGAACATTTCAACATAATTTAAAAACCATTTCTTTAATTCACTTCTGTCTAACACCCTGTATGAAACCTTGAAACCTAGCACAGTAAGGACATGAGCAAAAGCTTATTACTTACGAATTATTATTTTTAACTGAAAGGTTATTTACCGTTGGAAAATTTATACGCACAATCCTTTACCGGTTTAAAAGTATAAATAATTTACGTTGTAATTTATAAGTGGAAGTGCATTTATAAAAGCGAAAGTAGAACGAACTTGCTTCGCTATTAACTTGGTAGCAATTATAACCATAAAAGATTTGTTATTGTTATAGCATGATACTTATCGTAAATAACAATTAGAAATGAATTTGCGCCAAAATGGTACCTGCCGTTTCGCAAACCTCGAGTATTTCAATGTTTACTTCACATGTGTTATTAAACACTTAATTAATAAAATGAAAATAAAAGTGAAAAACATGCAAACAGGTTTCTAGGTCGTCGATTGCTTCTGGTGAAAATGCCAGAAGTTTATGGGTAATATCCTAATTGAAATTAACATCGTGTACCGACATTATCTCTTACATATGTTTGCAATCAATAAAAAAACAGTGTCACCACAATTACGAATAATTGTTGTAGGTGCGGAATTACTTCTGATAATTATGCATATTAAAAAGAACTGTTATATAAGAATAGTAGAAATTTACTTTTAATTGGTTATTTCAATTTATGCTGAAATGTTACAAATTTGGTTTACCTTATTAAATATCTTTAAACAACTATAGTATAAAGATAAATGAACTATTTAAAGCATATAGTTTATTAAAAAAAGAAGGCATTAAAATCCTTTTTCGGCTAAATTTTAAGGATTACAGATCCCACATTTCTTATTATCTCTTATTATATCTTCTTCTAAGAATCCATCGGAATCAACAGTGTAATTCAATACCGGTAGGGGTATTAGCCCTCGGAGTAGTTGTTTCTGTTCATTCCCTATTTATATTTATATTTATCATATAGTGTAATAAGTTTGAGATACGAAAACCAAAAAGTATCGGTGGAGTAATAGAAACCAAATACTAATTCTAGTGGGTGAACAGTACCCTAGATCCATCCTGTAGTACAAAGCCGAAAGGTAGGGTGGAAGGTCTCCATTAGCCTTCTCTTAGGGATTGTCGAAATGCAAGAAAGATGAGACAGACGAAATGGAGACACAAAGATTAACTGTAGAATATTACTGTCCCAGCATTTGTTAAATTATTCAAACATAGACTGAAGATGCCCAAAGGCGAAATAGCTATCAAAGCAAATACAGACGATAACACAATTCGTAAAGTAGAGAAGATACCACCAACACTAGCTTAACTTTCATAATTCCTTTGTTTTGTTTTTCATTTTTAAATCAACAATTGTTATAGATTTATTTCGACTATTGAATGAATTTTTATTATGCCTGGAATTAAAAGAAAATAGACGTTTTACTGTCTTGAATAATTCAACATTTCAACATTGTTATTTTGTAACGGTTATAAGAAAGTAACACCTATTGTCATAAATGTATATACACATGCTGTGTTTGTATTACAGTTTTATGTTGCATACCGTGAATAATGTTATTAATTAAACAGTCAGCATTTTCGTCTCATAAAGGGAAGTCATAAAATGTACCCATATAGATATACTGTACCCATCTACGAAATGTACGAAGCGTTATACAATTAATAAATTTTAATTTCATTTTTATTGAGATAATTGATTTTAGCGATCTGTCGATAAAGGTTTCGATATTACAACTGATGAATTTAATCATAATATGATTTATTAAAATCTTTAATTCAAATAATTTGGAGTAGAAGTAATAAAAATCGATTCATTTTTTCGGTTGGTCTAGTACAACTTATCTTAAATGAAAAAGTTTTGTTTTTTGTCGTTTAATTGTGCTCTGTTAAGTCTCAGATATTAATTAATCGTAATAATTAATTGTTTCCGAATCACGCTGTAATGTAAAATTTTAGTTGTCATTTTCTATAGGGGAAGTAACGGTATTCGAATGGAATTCATTAGCTTTATAAAACTAATTTAAACGTAAAAAAAACACGTAAAATGTTTCATCGATAACTCGACAATTGTTTCGATCGAACTGCGATCATTTTCAAGAGTAATTACACTAGTGTAACAATTGTCGAGTTATCGAAAATAAATTAATGTGAAACATTTTACGTGTTTTTTTACGTTTAAGTTAGAAGTTTCATATGATACGATAAAGCATAATTAAAATTTGTAAAATCCCAACAAGATTTGGTTATTATTTTATTTACAATAAATAAAGTTTAATTTCTAAGGAATTGTATATGTCTAATATTTTGACGTTACGTTTTACAAAGTCGATGTTGCTATAATTTCTTTAAAAGATATAATTGCATAAATAACTGAAAGATATATTATTGCCATAAGTGTAACCGATGTTCCTTTATTTTTTTCCATAGCATCCATTCATTTCCTTAATGATTTTTAAATATATTTTTGTATTTACCTTTTCGAAGTTTATGTATTAATGTAATGATTCCGAATATTAAAGTCCACAAAACAATAATTTGAAAAATATATCTCCATTTATTAAATTATTATTAATTAAGTTAAAATTAAAAGTTAAAGTTATTATTCGTAGGATATCGGATTTCCGAACAGTATTATAAGGAATCAAGTTAAATTGAAATTAAATACCTCCTACATTATGGCAGAAATATTGCAGAACATGAGGAAGAAATATCCAAATCTTCCTCAAAATATTCGCGTGTACAGGTTGTTGCGAAAATGCAATAAGATCACATAGGCGAATGTACTCAAAAAACTCGAAAAACTCGTTTGTTAATTATTTTAAAATTCAGCTAATCATGTACATAAAGAATCGTAAATAGTAATTTCCCCAACAGTAAAACGAGATTGACAATTTCAAGAGATTAGATCAATATTTAAAAAAAATTCAAATAGTTATGTCGTAATCAATCAATTACCGTGATTTGGTACTTAGAAATCTTTAATTAACTTAAAGCTTTAACTACTAATATATTCTCGTTACTAACATAATTTGAAATAACATTGGATCTATTTTGGCGGTTAATTCGAATTTTATAGCTAACAGTACTATGCTTGCCTAGACATAACATCTAAAGTTTTATTGGTGTAGCAGTTGCGGAAGAACATGATTAAACCAAAAATATGAACAAATTAAAAATATAAATTATTCAAACACTTAGTAATCTTATCACTAATTCATTAAGAAACTCGACAATTGTTTTGACAGTAGCCTGTCATTTTCGAGAGTAAGAACTAAGTTAGGGTTACCAAGTGTTTCATTACTTCTTATATATTTATATTATGGGTCTTACTTATAAAGTTATTTTATATAAGTAAAATTTTTTGATATCCCACAAACATACATTGAGTTTTTTCATATACGGTGCCCATTTCAGAATAGTTTTTTCGTGTAAATGTTAAATGCCACTGACCGATATATAAATGGTCGGACAACGTTGACATAACAATAAGGTTCCATTTATCCTTTTGGGTACTAAAATTACCGAGTACTTTACTAAACATCTTCAGCTATTTCGGAAAAAGAAGAAAAAAAATTGTTTTTGGTATAATTTTTCTAATTTCTATGAAAATATAACATCTGTCATTTCAGACTCTTTTCTTTCTTTTAAGTTACCTGTCCTCCCTAAAGTGTTTGTAAGAGGATTCTGTTTTTACTTTAGAGGTACAAAAGCCTTACGAATGGAATAATCACCCTTTAAATAACCACTTTCCGTTGTTAAAAAAATAGCTATTTAATTGAATAGTTAATCTTATTTTACAAGAAATACTATTATGATTAATAGAGTAATTAACCCTCGTATAATTAGGTATATATATCGGTTAGAGAAGCAACAAAATTTAAATTTCACATGATCTATCCTTGAGTTTTAAATAAATACCTTATACAACCCGAATTAGTAATAATAGTGAGTAACTTATAATTGTGAACAATCAATTAATTATTAAATAAAATACTTTTACATAGCAGACTAAGGAATTCGTTTTACTAAATTAAGCGATGCAGTACAAATGTATTAAATATTAATTGGTAGAAGTCATTTCAGGGTGAAGTAATTAAAGAATGCTGAACATAAATGTATATAGATATAGTATGTTTCAATTTTCTTAAAAGATGTAAAAATAAGAAAAAGCTAGTAGTTTTATAAAATTTAAAAAAGTAAATAAATCATAAAATAATTTACCAAAAATAGAAATAAAAAGGTTTTGGGGTTTGATGAGCTTTTGTTTTGGTATAATTTTAAAAATAATTGAATTAATGAAAAATGAATCTAATTGCAATTAAATGTGTATTAATAAACTGTAAAATCGAAAGAAAACACTGAAAATTATAAAAAAAAACAAATTTAAAGCTTCATTTAGTTTTTGGTATAATTATTAAACAAAAGCAATAGGAACAAAGTTATGAACATGCAGAAAAGGCAAAATATCTAAAAAATGAAAAATTTCTGGTGTTATGTAACACTAACGAATAAACCGCAACTTAAAAAAAAGACAGAAAAATGATACTCACTAAATATCACAGTTTTCACTAAAAAGTTCCTTTAACTAATGGTGCTTTTTCACTGAAGTTCACAGATGCACTAACGTACGAATGTTTACAACATTACTCTTTTGTTCTGCTCGAAATTTTCGCTTAATTTCGACTGCAACTGCAAGTTGTCGATTCGAAACTGACCGACCGATCGAACGAGAACATTCAAAATCAGATCGACGACGATTTTTACTTGATCTACCTACCGCAGAAAAGCTTTATTATCTCTATAACAATTTTGTGACGATCGACGTGTAGAAGAAGGAAAATTATTAAAAAGAAGCTATATAGGTATAATTATATTTATTGTAGGACGGTGATCCGCTTGGTGGGGGAAATCTCGATGCATATTCATGCGAGCTTAAGTCAACTATGACGTGATGCTCTGTTGTTGACGCTTATTGTTCAAGAGAATGGGGTTTATTTTTAAAAAATAAATATGACGTCCTATACGCTGCGTCAAGGCAAGGGCGGCTGTACAGTAACAAAGATTTGAATGTTAAGAAAAAGCTATCAAGGATTACTCTTGATTCTTTCTAGTTTAAGGTCACCGTGCAATTTACACAAGGTGACTTAACCTTGAAAATATTCAAAAATGTCGCAAAAACGGATATAGTAAAATTAGGCATTTTATAAAACGCCAAATTGTAAATTATACAAACAAGCAGAAAAATTTTACATTATACACCAGGTGTCTTACAAATCGCGTATGAGCGGCAACGTGAGATAGATTTCATATTATTTATTATTGTTCATTTTCCTTTTTGCGTCTATATAGGTATCTTTTTTATTGTTTGGTTAAATAAAACAGTTTTATGTAAGTGTCTAGATGATAGGCAAGTCGCTTAGAGGGGATAAGAGATGAGGACGGTAGGGACAACATTTTATAAAACTGAAGAAGCATTTTGAGATGTAGGCGAAGGGATGGAGGTGCAGGGGGTACAGATGAGAAATCGAAACATTAAAAAAAACTAACCTAACCTAATAAAACTTAATATAACATAACCTACTCTAATCTTGTGTAACATAAAATAACCTCAACAAACTTAACCTAACATAACCAAATGAAACATAACCTGACCTAGCTTTATGTAATGTAACCTAACCTAAACTAATGAAACTTAACTCAACCTAATCTTATGTAACATAACCTAACCTAACCTAACATAACCTAATCAAACCTAATATAGCCTGTTCTAACCTAACCCAACATAAGCTAATCTATTCTAACCTAACATTTGCAACATAGTAAATATTGATAAAGGCTTTCGCGGCCAGTTGATGAACTGATGTTGTTTTTCTTCGGGTGTACAGGCCGTCGTCGGTTGGAATTGCTTCCTAACGTTTCGCTAGCACGAGTGGCGAGCTTCTTCAGAGGTCTATCCATTTTCGCTGTTGGTTGTAGACTGTCTAAGAAGCTCGCCACTCGTGCTAGCGAAACGTTAGGAAGCAATTCCAACCGACGACGGCCTGTACACCCGAAGAATGACAACATCAGTTCATAGTAAATATATTTTCAATGTATTTATTTGTGTTTTTGCTTCTTACCTCAGTTAATGTGTTATCGTTAAGTACAGCTATTCTAAACTTTTTCCTAAAAAAAGAAATTATTCAAAGATCTATTAACTGCAATTCCTATTCTATACATACATTTTTCGAAAATGTCATCACGTCAAAAACTGCAATTTTTATCATGTACTTTATTTAAGCAGATAGTTGATGTGAGTTAAATATATGTTTTTTAGTATACCAGCATTGTTAAACATCTTTAATAGAAGTAATTTTTGATATTTGCTTTGTAATTTTCATTTTGAGGCCCCCTTTCCGAAGAATACTGCTTCAAGAAATCCTTCGTTTTAGACCAAATTAAAATTTAAAGTTCGTATCCAAGATTAGAATCCCAACCAAATAGGTATACATTTTAGTTTTTTTTTATGTACGTACGTAAAATTGGTCTATTTATAATTAAAATATGTATGAAAGAACAAAAATGAGATTTATAAACCTTATTTTTAAATTTTCCAATTTTTTATGTTTATTATTTTCTGTATATTTCGTGTTTTCATTAATCTGATATCACACCTTATCGTTAGGTACAAAAGAGTTATTAAAAAATGCTCTAATCATTTAACAAAATGAATAGGAAAAGCATCTAAAATTCCTCTACTTCTCTTGATGTAAGGATATTTGTAGATTATCCATAATGATTAATGTCATCAATAATTCCTTACGAACAAAAGCTACATAGTTTTTTAAAAATTGTATATTTAATATGTTTTGTAACATTGTAGTCTAAACAAAACTTTCTATTGCTAGAAACAACTAAATCTAATTATTCATTCATTCATATATTAATCATTCTAATTACCTATCGATATTTCTTTTAATATTTTACCGTCAAAATAAGCAAGAACGGACAGTTGAGTGTAAGTAATAGATTAAATATTTAATTTTGACTCATTTTAGAAATCTGCCACATCCGGAACTTAAATTCGAAAAACAAAATTTCCATAATTAGTTATCAATTAATAGAAATCTATTTGTAAGGAAAACAATAGAACATGAAATATGTTATCAGTAGTTAGCGCATGTGTGCATTGTAAATTTAATGAATCGATATTTTTAAAACAAATATCTATTTAAATTCCTAAAAATATACAAACTATCAGTAAATGCGTAATAAAGAGCTTAATTCAGAATTCAACCACTATACTATTTTAGTTTAAAATGTTTTAACACAAAACAATAAATAATGTAAAGGTCATTGATTTATTATTATATTCCAGACAAAATTTGTTTAAACCAATGAACTGGGTTTCATTAATCGTTATTGAGTAATAAATAATTGGGTTTGATATATTCTTAAGGGTATCTACCTATGTAATATTCACATACTGGGGATAGGTTTCAATAGTGAGTTTCCATGTTCTAATCTATTTAAAATACCTATAATTATTTTAAATTAACTCATTAGAGTTGTAATTAATAAAGCAGAGACATTAAGCAAAACATGTATTTAAATTTATGAATTTATTTTTATAAACTAAATAAGTGAACAATAAAACACTTGGAAGTTTCACTTAATTTTAACTTTCTCTATACGTATTTCGCCTATTTAGGGTATATTTATTCTAAATATAAATATGGAATCGACAGAAACAACTACTCCGAGGGTTAATACTCCTACCGGAATTGAATTATATTATTGATTCCGAAAGATTCTTAGATGAAGATGACATATTCAAAAAAGAAGTAATAGAAATCCTTTTTTTCGTCAATATATTAAGGATCACTTCAGGAGTTTTCAGAGTTTACACATGAAAGATAAAAGAATAAAAATAAAAGAAGACTTAAAAATCCTTTTTTCGTCACAGATCCCACATTTGGGATACCATTCTTTTGTAGGCATTAATTAGTCCAATCACAATATCTTTATAATTGTCCGCCTTCACATTGCCTAAAAAATTTGCAGCAACTGATTTAAAAGCATTACGAGCTGGTAATTCAATTTTATTTAGAGCACTGTGAAATATGTTTAATTATAAGATAAATAAGTCAACAATAAAACACTTGGAAGTTTCACTTAATTTTTACTTTCTTTTCTATACGTATTTCGCCTTTTTAGGGCATTTTCAAGAGTTTACAGAGTTTACACATAAAAGATAAAAGAATTAAAATAACCAAAAAAGAAGGCATAAAAATTCTTTTTTCGTCACAGATTCCACATCTGTAACGCGTACTACATAGTAGGCACTACGATTCGAAAATCAAATCCCACAACCGGTTTCGACCTATTGGATCTCATCAGGTCGGCGCTGGCAGAAAGGCTTTTACAAGCTATATAATAAATATAAATAAAAATATGGAATCAACAGAAACAACTACTATGAGGGCTAATACCCTTATCGGCGTTGATACCGACCATTCCGACCATACCGATCATTTATACCAACCGGTTGTGGGATTTGTCTTTCGGTTCGCAGTACATACTGTGTAATACGCGTTACAGATGTGGAATCTGTGACGAAAAAAGAATTTTTATGCCTTCTTTTTTGGTTATTTTAATTCTTTTATCTTTTATGTGTAAACTCTGTAAACTCTTGAAGATGCCCTAAAAAGGTGAAATACGTATAGAGAAAGTAAAAATTAAGTGAAACTTCCAAGTGTTTTATTGTTGACTTATTTATCTTATAATTAAACATATTTCACAGTGCTCTAAATAAAATTGAATTACCAGCTCGTAATGTTTTTAAATCAGTTGCTGCAAATTTTTTAGGCAATGTGAAGGCGGACAATTATAAAGATATTGTGATTGGACTAATTAATGCTTACAAAAGAATGGAATGTAACATGTCTCTAAAAATTCACTTTTTGGATTCTCATCTCGATTTTTTCCGGTAAATATAGGTGCGGTAAGTGATGAACATGGTGAACGGTTCCACCAAGGCATTTCTGCCATGAAAAAACGGTATCAAGGCAAATGGAGTGTCGATTTGCTTGCTGATTATTGTTAGCAACATATCGTCGTAAAACATCGACAACAATATTCTGAGGTTTATGTATATTAGTACACTTACACACATATACTTATATTTTACTAGTATAGGCAGCAAAAATGCCTTATTTCAAGAAAACCGTGAGTGATAGAAAAAAGCAAATGTTATTTCCGGCTCTTTTGGGTACGTTTTACATAATAACCACCTTGTTTTGTCCGTGTCACACAAAATTATTTTAATTCTGTTCACCAGTGTAATTTAAGGTATATGTCCTTAGGACAAGGTAGATGACCTGTCTTAGTTAAGTTAAATTAGCGCGTATATCTACCTTATTGTAAAAATCACTGTAGATTTCGAATTTTAGGCTTACCAGACTACGATAGTCATTCTTCTTTTTGATTAATGTAAAGGATGTATCCTAGTTTGCATGTTTTAAACCTTCGCTCTTATCCACTGCTCGCGCATTTACACCTATCGTAGGTTTTTGTGATCTCACTACTCTTTTTTCTAAAAACATTGCTTTACTCTATCTTTATGTTTTTCCGGGGATTGTATTATCTAGAAGACACTGTGCCATAAATGTGCAGAAAATAGGAATCATGGGTGTATGTACCCGTTAAGGCAGGTAAAAAAGTAAAAAAAAAGGTTTTGAACCGTTTTAGTATCGAACGCCGGCTGTCAGCGCGATACTATTTAATAATAATTTAGTACCATAAGTGATTACTTAATTGTTTGATCAAAGGTCACGTTATACTAATAGTTATTAGAAGCACTAAGAAATGGTCAATAGCTTAGTGGTAAAACAGTGACCACTCGGAAACCTAGTATATCCACTCTGGTATTAAATTTGGAGACATTTACGGATGCTTATTCCTGTGGTCTTTTAAGCCCACATAAAAGTGTTGCTCCCAATAAAGAATTATTTAACCCTGACAAAATATCTACACCTGAGGTATGGCACTTCAAGAAGGAGAAAGGCAATAAAGAAGTTTAAGTATTTTTAGCATTCGTTTTTCCTTCTAAATCGTTAAACGGCAACACTACTTGTAATTTGCATTATTTATAAATTATCAAGACTACAACACGGGAATAATAAAATGATATATTTAAGTACTTTTTTAGTATTAATTTAATGGTTAGGTATTTGCTCCTTGATGGAATAAATGTTAAAGTAAATATTTACTTTAAGAGACGATAAAGATAGACATTTTTAAATAATTAAAAAGCTTATAGAACCTAATTATACTTTTACAAAATATTATTATATATAAGTTATTTGAATTTGAGTGGAACTTAACATTATTGAAAATACAGATTACACTTTGGCGACCTGGCGAAGTGTCGTAAGTAACCTAACGTGTTTACACATGCATGTAGCTATTAAAACTTTCAGGTCATAAAAAAGTAACTTTACGTTATCGATAAGTAAACATCGATATAGTAGAATTTTTAAAAGTTATTTACTTTATTAATTATAACAGTTGAAGTTGGCTGAGAATATTGATTTATAATGAACCGCTATGTATTGTATGTGCGTAGTCAATTAATGTTGCTAGAGGGTGAAAAATTTTGAATATTCCAATGGATAAATTTCATAACCATGACAATTAAAAGAAGTAAATTCTATAGAGTAACTTCTTTAATGCGCTACAAGTGGGAAGTCTTCATAATGAATCGTAGAACAAACATAATGTTAAATATCACTGTAAGTTTACAATTTACGAATTACAAATGTAAAAATGTCGAACAAAATAAATCTAGTGTTTAGTACCCCCGATTTGGATATATCTGTATAAATTAAAGCTTGAATGTTACATTTATGTTTTATCAGCCCCCCCCCCTTGTTAAAGCACTGCTTTTCATTAATTTATCCACACCAAGATATACTCTATATTACAAATTAGTTCAACGTATTATTGCTGCTACTGACTAGAACTTATACTCTACTTGTTAACTTTATGTAGATGCCCATCACGTATATAAGCTGCGTCGTCGATTCAGTTGGACCAGTAGATACCTAAAACCTTCGTCTTCGCTGACTATATGAAATACTTCATTTAGCAGCAGATATCAGTAGTGGCGGTATACTACTATAACTAGTTATTATAGAAGGATGGATCAAATATAAACGAGCCTTTGTTCATAAAACATTTATTTTGAAAAGTTTCACAAAAACATAAATTTCTCTATTTTTCATATCCATATCCCCCTTGTTTGTCTATACATTTTTCCCAACGCATTGGTAGTTTTTCATCCCGTTTTCATAAAAAAAAAGTAGGGCAGGTGTCTATCCAGTTGCGCACAAACGCCTCCCTCCAACCTGTTCATCAGTATGAAATCGCTAATCGCTCGCCTCCCAGTGATTCTTTGAGGGGCCCAAACATGTGAAAATCACAAGGGGATAGGTCTGAGCTGTATGGAGAGTGTTCCAGCTGAATCCAGTGAAATTAACCGATTTGGGCCTGCGTTAAAGCTGCAGTATGAGGTTATCGTGCAAGAATAACACGTCACGAATGGGGTGCGTCCTCCTTTTTCGGCGATAAGCAAGTTTTACCTGACTGAGAAGTCAGTAGTATAGACAGTAGTAGGCTGCATTAATGGTTCTTCGCTCGTGCAAAACATCGACCAACAGCACACCTCTCTAGTGCCAAAAAAAGCCGTGGCTAAAACTTTTCCTGCCTTTCCCTATCAATAAGGTTTCTAACGCGTGCAATGTTAACCAGCGAAATGGTGGTGCGCGGACGATGAATATGATTTACATTTTCGACACGATTACGCCTATCGTTAAATTCTTTGCACTAAACTTGGCCACGAAAGCGTTTCATTTTCGAATTGTGCTTGCAATCTGCGCAAAATTTTAGCTGATTTAACGTTTTCACGTGTAAGAAACTTAATAATAATTCTTTGTTTCGCAACGCTGCAATGCACCTCTTTCTCACTTATTTTGTTAGCTATTAACCAAGCGAACGCAGCAATATCCCCACTTCAAGTTCCTGACGCTCGGATGCGCCTTGAACAACTATCCGGCGCGCAATTTAAAACGGCTCCTTTATATTTATTCCACCCTCGTATAAATTTACTTTTAAAGAGCTCTTTCGATAAGGTCGATGATTTATCGAGACTTTGTCTATGGCTTGCTGATGAGATCTAATGACATTGATACATGTCGGGTAATTTCAATAAATTACTAACCAAGAACGTATTCTGTTCTCATTACTTACTTCTTAGACATTATTATTTATTAAATTTTCCTTTTAATGTATCGTATATGATGTCGTTTAAGATCGATTTAGACGATTAAAGCATTCCATATTCTGAATTGTTCTTATTTGTTAACGAGAATTAAATACAAATTCGTAATGAAAATTACAGTCGAATTATTTGTAAGCCGAAAATATACCTGTAACAGGGTTATTCAAACTGAGTGGTACATTAGACGATTTTGGAAAACTAAGCGTATTAGAGATTTGAAAATTTGAAAGTATAGGTTATCAGGGATGACCATTTTATTTAAAATAATTTCAACTGTCTGCCGCTTTCAGTTATTTTAAATGGAATAGCATATTTTTTATGACAAATTTCTATGAAGCATTAAATTGTAAGGTAACTTTAATAACCACCTTGTATGTCTACGTTGAATAGATTCTGAGATAATTTAATTTATAGAGAAAATATCACCGCCGCAATCCAAACTACGAAAAATTATAGCTTCTATAAAAATGACTTAAAGTGTTGAAGACGTTCAGACAAAAACACAAAGTTTAAAAATTTCAAAATATTCTATATCGTCATTCGATTCCTTTTTGATTCTCTTCTGATACATTTGGATATTTCCTATCGTATTTCATAAAAAAAATGAAAAATTATCAAAAAATTTGAATGAATGAAGTTATTCCTGTTTGAAGATTTTAAACTTTGTTCTCTTTTCTGAAAGCCCTGTATAAATTATGACGATTAATTTTGGCTTGACGTTAGCCTTAAGACTTGACTGTAACTAGTAAAAATTTGAACACTCTAAATAATTTCATATGGAAGTTATTATTTTTCATAGTTTGGGTTGCGGTAGCGATCCTTTTTTTATGAATTAAATTATTTAAGAGCATACAAGTTGGTTATCAGAGTCACCTTAAAATTTTAAGCTTCATACGAATTTGTCGTAAAAAGTATATCATTCAACCATCGGTTGATGTCGATGTCGATTTCAACAGACAGTTGAAATTATTTTAGGAAAAGGATCATCATTGATAATCCCTACTCCCAAATTTTTAAATCTCTATCACGCTTGGTTTTCCTAAACCATCTTATGTACCACTCAGTTTGAAAAACGTTGTATATACTAATTGAGTCATGCTTCGCGGCCATCATTGATATTGTTGTGAATTTTCAGGCTTTTTGGCCGTCGATCGAAATTGGGGTGGCAGGTAGAAAGTATGACTTTAGGAAGAATTTCTGAAGATGTCTTTCATTCCTGTCGATGAAACGTTGAAATTTGAAGACGCCGAACGATAGCCAAAATGCTAGAAAATTGACAACAATAACCTTGCATATAATCCATCGTTTACATAATATTTGAAATCCTACCATTTATTTAGTTGTAAAAGGCAATATAACATAAAGTAATGATCACAGCAAATATAAGTTAAAAGAAACGATAAAACCTTTATTTTAATTGTTAGCTAATTACTA
Organism: Agrilus biguttatus; assembly: GCA_963921985.1. Taxonomy (NCBI): domain Eukaryota; kingdom Metazoa; phylum Arthropoda; class Insecta; order Coleoptera; family Buprestidae; genus Agrilus; species Agrilus biguttatus. Next base: position 30,973,573 of record OY998120.1, on the reverse strand, counting down.
TATCCAGAAATATGAAAAAGTCACAAGTACCTGAAGTCTTTTATAAATACGTATCCAAAAAAATAGAACAAAAAGTTATATTGAATGGATGAAGCCTTCAAATATTGTAACTCCATAATCACGTTTAATAAAACACAGATGAGTTACAGAAAGTTTTTATTGATACCACAATAATATTATTTCGACATACAATGTCTTCTTCAGGTGATGAAGTAATCTAAACTTAAACTAATTACAAGTCTACTTAAATACTAAATTATAAGGGTGGGGTGAAAAGTTTAAATGTTTAGTAGATGAGAATTGTTAAAATCTGTTTGGTCATTTAAAATTAATCCTAATTTATTTAATTTATTTACTTCCAACAAATTAGGATTAATTTTAAATGACTAAACAGATTTGAACAATTCTCCTCTACTAAACATTTAAACTTTTTACCCCCACCCTTATAATTTAGTATTTAAGTCGATTTGTAATTAGTTTAAGTTTAGATTACTTCACCACCTGAAGGAGACACTGTATGTCGAAATAACATTATTGTGGTATCAATAAAAACTTTCTGTAACTCATCTGAATTTTATTAAATGTGAAAAAGTTATGACTTGATATTTACTTTTTGAATGCTATACCTATTGCTGTTGAAAATTATTAGTAACAAATGAACGTTTCTCGATATTGGGTAATATTTTCCATAAACCTACAGATCCTTATCAGTTACTCCAACAGACGTACTACGTAGATTTATAGAAACAATCCAACCGTATAATGTATTTTGTAGTTTAGAAATTAATTCAAGCCTGCAAATCTGTAATTACAGGTTGCAGCTCATTATATAGTTGTTACAATAGTAATAACAGAAATAAGAATCAACAATAATAAATAAATACCATTATACTAACAAGTCTGCGGTTTCTAGTGCCACAAAAAATTATTCAATAATTTGTTGTTAGAAGTTATTTACCAATACGGTTGTGTTATTATGTTGCCAATGTTTTGAAGAAGGCGAAAATAGAACCTCGGGCGTATGAAAGTTTTAGTTAATAAATGGTTTCTGAAATTCCTGTCTGCACTTAGTTTAAATTTTGAAAAGTTAATCATGTGGATACTAAAAGGTGTGTCGTCACAGTTACCTTATCGATTTTAATATAAAATACAAACATGTGTTTGTTCATTTATATAAACCTTTCCAATCACACGTTTTTTTCTGGAAACTGAAAAATAACCAGATATGTGATTTAATAACATTAAGATGAAATTAAGGGTAGCAATACGCTGAGAATGTGTTATTAAAAGTCATATTTCTCTCAGTGATAATGTTTCAAACCTTGCGGGTTATTCTCAAAAGAATAAATTGCTACTAAAATTAGAAATATGTGCATAAACTTATATATGTATTAGTTTTTCTTCGAAATTAGTTTTTGATATGGGTATATTTATAAAACTATGTATTATAAATATGAATCTATCTATGATACGTAGATTAATTTATATATGTATTAGTTAAAGTGCCTTAAAAATAATAAAGATAAATATAAATAATAGGTAAATTACGTATATGGAAATTCCCCTATAATAAAGGGGAATATATTGTAGACAGTTCAACTTGGTTGTTAACAATATTTTGATTAGCAGAATGATGATTCGGGTCGTCCAGACGTTTCGTCGGCAACTGCGGCTGACATCTTCAGTGGGTGCTGTGTTGACTACCCAGTCGCTGCCGAGACTGGTATAATCTTCGCACACGTAGTCAACAGCACCCACTGAAGATGTCAGCTGCAGTTGCCGACGAAATCGTTCACATCAACCACGGCCTACAAGTCCGAATCATGATTTTACTATGAATTCCGGCCGTGAAAGCTTATGTTCTTATAATATTTTGATTGTTTCTAATAGCTTCCTTAGTTTCTAAAAAAAGCAAGTAAATTTACTTTAAGGATTTTTGCACAGAATGTACTAGTTTAATAGAATCTACATCGAAATTATGTTTATAATCTAAGCCATGTTGTCATAAACCAGTCGCATTTTTATTATTTTGAATAGAAAGTAAATCTTATTTTAATTGATCTACATCAAAAGCAGTATCTACAGTCCTTACAATTAATTTTGTTTACTACACTCGTTTCTAAAAGATTTCATTCTTTTTTATTATTCGCTAATAAACTTTTCAAATCAGTTTTATTGACTAAAATAGGTCTATGGTTAAATTTATTAACGTAGTTATTGATTTTGTAACCAATTTCTTTAATATAGTTAACACAAATGTTGTGATTATTATTGTGAATTACATTGGACTGATAATTGTAGAGTTTTTTCAGAATTAATCTAAGTTGTTTAATTTAAACCCAATTGTCAATTACATTAAGATTGTAACCGTTCGATCTATTTGAAATAGTTGTTTTTAGCATAAAAATACAATCTGAAAAACACCTGTTTTTACGAGGCATATTATTAAGTAAGTACCATTGTGAAATAAAGAAACAATAAGTAGACTTTTCTTAATAATTTTATTTTTAAATGAAAGCATGCCCCTTAATCTACGTTTCTGTATATTTTCACCAATTTTAAGGCATTATCGTATTGTACAATCAGCTTTTGTATCCCTTTCTCATCGAATTTTGCTGTCTGCTTTTATAATCTCTGTATCACGAACGTTTTGACCTCGTCGTCGTCGTTACTCTAACCACGCAGATGTTTCTTCAAATTCAGGAATATGTGGTAATCATTGGGCGCCAGATCCGAACTATACGGAAGCTGTTCTCAGCGAAATGGTGCAATGAGGTCTTCAGTTCGATTAGCTTCGTGTGAACAAGCATGCTCATGAAACAGAACGATCATTTCGCTGGAAAAAACTTGATCATCCCCGGTACGTTCCAGCGAATGACATATATTTCTACATTTGAAGGTCGGCGCTACGACGACAATGAATAGGTGGCAAACTTTTATGAAAATTGGATACAAAAGATGATTATACGCTAGTATATATTCCATAGTATTGGTGGGAACTATTTAGAAAGTTATATTAGTAAAGTAAAGACTTTCATGTAAAGATAGAATTCTTCGGAAAAGTCTATTTAGGTTTTCATTTGTTTCAAAACAGTACTTACATTAAATATTGCGTCCAACGTAGTCTTTCTGCAGTATAAGTTATCATTCATACATTTTTGTTTGCTTCATCGTCGTTTAACTTTGTAGTAATTAATTAATAATCACAATTTTTAATTAAAAGTAACTTTTGTTATTGACGCTGGTTAACTAAACATTTTTCAAATTTTTTGGATTCATGGTTGAAATATACATTGTCTCGTGGTTTTGTTGTGTTTTCATCAAATTGAAATCAGTACTATTAAATACATATTCATTTAATTTAATATTAAGCGTCATTAGCCTTAATTGTAGGTTAATGACTTGTTCAAAGGAGCAGTTAAAGTTTAATAAAGATACAAAAAAGGAAGAGATTACGTTGATAATAATTCTTTGTTATTCTTCGATTCCTGGAGTTCCTGACATACGTTCAGTATCTAACTGAATCATGCCTAAACCGTTTTTCATATATGTCTAAGCGAATTTCTAGAATTAGCCATGTCTAGTACGGCTAGGCGCCTTGGAGAACAGCCCTGTTCTCTAAAGCGGTTAGTTAGACATATATAAACAAAACAACCAATTTTGATTTTAAATGTTCACTTTAACGTATATTTTCCTCTACAATTGTTTCGGCCTCCTTAGCCTTTTTCAAGAGTAATGTAGGTACTAATTCATACTACTAGCAGTATCTCTATTTACGTGGTCTTAATAGATACAGTTATAAACAGGAGTCCTATAATTCTCAAAAGTTTATCTATATATGGGGTGTTTAGAAAATTATGTTGTTCGTTTGTGGTATTTTTATTAGTTTTTGGGGATTTCTTTATTTCAAATCTTTCTAATAAATCTAATCTCTGCCCTTTAGATTCGTTGTATATAAGGGTAACATTTTCATCTAGATTATGATTAAATTCTAAGCAATGTGAAGCAATACCCGTATTTTTAGTGTTGTTTATTATTGGCTTTAGATGTTCTTTGAGTCTAATCGATATACTTCTGCCTGACTGGCCAATATAGGTAGCTTCATAATCCCTACAATTTACTCTATAAACACTTGAGTTTTCAGTTTTTTCTAATGTCTATTGTTAACAAGAATTCTGCTTAAATTGTTTTTGTTGACCGATACAGTTTTTAATCCGAAAGAGTTGAATTGTTTACATATTCTGTTACTAATGGAAGGGTAAAAGTTTATAAAAATGTAATTATTTGTTTTATCTTCCGTAAGTATGTACAATTGTTTTTAATATATTTCCTTATTTTATTCTTTACTATGTTGCCTATTAGAGAGGTCCTACAACCATTATTTAACGTTATCTATTTTATTATGCCCAGTTCTTTGTTGTAGTTAGAAATAATTAGTAGGAAGTTAAGAAATCTACGTATTAAGCTATGAAAAACTAAGTTTTTTATTTGGCTAGATTGTTCTGAAGTGGCGGGTATGATTGTATCTGTTGTGGTAGGTTTCCCATATACATTGAATTCTAATGAGTTATTATTATTCGTTATAGGTAAATGGAAAAAGTTTCGTTTTTTTTTTAGTTTCAATTTCCATAGTGAATTGTATGTTAATGTTCAAAGAATTTAGAAAATGTTTAAAAAGATTTAGATCATCTGAGAAATCCGTTCCAAATGCAAATGACGTCATCTACGTACGTATCTACTTCAATAGACAACATGGTTAACAAGCTGATACTTTTTATTAATAATTTATTTTCAAAATCAGCCACGAATATTTCAGATTATAGAGGGAAACCCATGGGTTAGTTAAACGTTTAGGCAGATGTAATAGTCAGAAATTGTGGATGAATGTTATGAATCAGTTAGTTCAGTTAATAATTGTATAGCAACTGATGAAAAAACTGAAACAATTTTAAATATGAAAAAAAACAGAAACTACTACTCCGAGGGCTAATACCCCTACCGGCATTGATTTACACAGTTGATACCGATCGATTCTTAGACGAAAATATAACATATTCAAAAAAGAAGGAATTGAAATCCTTATTCGTCTAAATTTTAAGATCAAAGATCTCAAATTTTGAACGCGTCCTACCAAGTAGGCACAACGAACCGAAAGCCATATCCCACTACCGGTTTCGACCTAACGGGTCTCATCAGATGGGCGCTGGCATACGAAACAATTTTCTTAAATGTTTAGTTTTGGTAGTATATCGTCCTACTGACTTCTACTACTAACTGAAGTAGTTGTTTAGGTTAGAGGAAGACTATACGAATGTTAAGGTATCTATTCATCAGACTAAATCGACGAGGCGTCTTACCTAAGTTCTTGGTCAGTAATTGATCAAAACTACCAGACATGGATCGCGATTTAGATGAGATTTGTTAAGATTGGTCTCGATAAATTACTGATAAAGAAATTAAGTTTAGTCTTTTCAAACAAACAGCAGCATTTAACGTTTCAATTATTTCAAGTAAGATGACAATTATACTTAGTACATTATTTGAGCATTTTTTCTTACTAACAATTAGAAACTTCTCTGGGTAAAGAAATGTATTAATTCACATCAAATCACTGATAACTGTAATGTATTAAGTATTAATTTCGGTTTTTCTTCTTTTAATTAGTAAAGTTTAGTTAGATATGCTAAAAACTAATAAATATCTCTATTTTGTTTAAAAAAATGTATTAAAGATTTCCTGTGAAGAATTTGCGTTAAAGAGGCCAAATTTCTCTTCACAGTTCGGCTAAAGGTGAGCTGACCTAATACCAAATGCGATATTAAATATTAGGGTCACATTATTAAACGGTGCTGTACTGTAAAGCGTCCAGCAGAGATTAAAAATTTTTCGGTTTACAGATTGACTTGAATATTAGAACCACTAAACTCATTGTATTGTATAAGAATATGGGCTTTCACGGTCGAAATTCGTAGTAGAATTAAGATTAGGGATAAAGGGCTATGGCTTAATTGAGCGGTTAGGTCTAGATGTTTCGGTGGCAATTTGAATTCAATCGCTGCCAAGACTGCGAGGTACAGTTTTCGTCTATGTTGTCAGCAAAGTGTCACTGATGATGTCAACTACAGTTGCCAACGAAACGTCTGGCTTAACCGATGATTTAGATTGCGGCCCCTTAGCCCGAATCTAAGTTCTACTATGATTATTTGGTCCAAGCTTTCGCGGCCATCGTTAATATTGTCGTGGTTGTTCGGGCTTTTTGGTGGTCGTCTTGCAAGGTTTATCCTCGACATCTTCAGGAGAGAGGCAGATTTCTACTGACTAAAGCAGCAGTAATATCTCCTGAAGATGGCGTCCCTGCGTGACGACGAAACGTCGAGGATAAACCTTGGAAACGACGGCCAGAAAGGCCGAACAACCACGACAACATCTACTATGATTGTTTTTATTTATTTTCAAAAGCAATTTATTTGCTTATATTGGATATTTATGTTGGCTAATAATAACTTCAACGGTTGAGGATTTGTTATTAATAATTTACTAGTTCTAGAAAGCGCTCTCGAATGTTCCAGTTTTCTATAAGCTGATTAATAGACCTAATTATTATTGTAAGTCGTTCATTACGCACATGCCATTATTTCTGTCGAACTATTGTTTTTACGGATCGATACGTGGGTAAAAGGTTAATTTGTAGTACGTTTCCTAAATTGTATTTACGTCAGCACCCCGTAATTCGTATGTACTCCTTGTTGTTAACTAGACCTTAATGACTAGTAAAAATGTTTAGCTATTCGACATTAAAATGCAATTGAAGGATATTTATTCGAATTTTTCGGTTCATTGTATTTACTTTGCTTTTAGGAATGTAATAATATTCCAGAAAAACAACAACCGGCGCTATTTGTTCTAATTCGATAAATATTCAATGTAAATCCCAACCTCTGCAGCCTTGGTGCAAAACTCCGTACATCGGAATGAATGTAATGTGTAAGTACCTATGTTACATTCGCAAGAGCTTACAATAATAAAATATGAAAAATGAACGGATGAAACATTTGACGAGTTTCACAAAAAAAAATTGTGAAATTCGTCGAATGTTCGTCATTTATTCTATTTTACTTATTTAAAAATGTTTCTCCATGTGTTTAGAAATGTTACGTATTCAATTTGTTCATATAAATGTATTTTCTTGCAAATAAAGTTCACGAAGATTGTAAATAATTTAAGTATATAGCTAATATATTAAAATAGTATAAACAAATATGTGCAATTGATTGTGAAATTTCTACAGATGGCGTTCTCCGTATCGTCTGTATATACTTGTTGAACATGGTTTTAACGCAGCAAGTATTTTTTTAAACCGTGATAAATTAGTCTTTGAGAATTTGTTGATAATATCCTAAATAAAAAACAAATAACAAAAGCTAGGAATATATTGGTTAATAGTTTGAATGTTAAAGACAAAAGATATTTCTGTGCCATAAATTTTATTAAAAATGTAAGCTCCAAAATTTCAAATAGATTAAGAAGGTTAGATTTTAAAGTGTTAGAAGTCAATAGATTAAAGTTAAGCAATATCAGAGTTAATAATAAATCAAAACAAGACAAATTACAAAAAAGCGGAATCTACAAATTATCGTGCAAGGATTGTGACGCCATTTACATTGGACAAGGTGGTAGGGCTCTAAAAAATCGTATTTGTGAACATGAACGCTCAATTAAAAACAAAACTTGCTCAACAGGTTTTGCTGAACATTGTGTTCAAAATAACCATAATCTTGAAAACGAAAATATTAAATTATTACATTATTCAGAAAAATCTTGAAAGGTCACACTTTTGAAGCATTTAGAAATCAAATTAGCAATTTCAAATAAAACCAACATAGTGAATAATCAAATTGAGATATTGACAAACAACACCCCACTGGTAATAACCGATTTATGATGAAAAGTTCATAATGAGTCAATTTCCCCAATTAATGTATATTAACTTGTTTTTAACTTGTCTCATGTATGTAAACTGCAATTTACTATTTAAGGTTTGAACGTTTAATGTATAATTTAGTATTAATCTACTCTTGATAAAGACCGCCCGGTCCAAAAATATGTCGAATTTTTGAAATAAATTCGTTGAAACATTCTTTTGTCTTTTATTCTTATCTTTAATTTGAGAATTTGATTTTTATGAAAAGGTGATAGGAAATCTATTCCTAAAGGAATGTCATGTATTTATAACCGGAAATATAAATTACTTACCTTTAATTTTTAGGTCGGTGCCTAAATTACCATCCTATTTTGCAGTGCTCCTTTTGTAAGTTACTAACAATTGTTATTTTGTTAATTTGACAATTGTTAATTTGAATAAAGTTCAAGGTTTAGAAAATTAAAACGAAATGGATACTTTGTACTAATATTCCTACTTATAAAATCTCCTATCAAGAAACTGCGTGTTTAGTTTATTAATTTATTTGGAGATAATTACACTCACTGATAAAAGTATTAATTATTACTTCCACGGTACGCCAAGATTGTATATGCCATAGTTAATTATTTATTAATGAACGGTTCTTCTGTTACTTTTGGTTGTTATTACGTACGTTAAAAATATAATGGCACATTATTTGTTCAGAAATACAACCTGTGAATGATTATTTGTACCAATAAATTGGCCTCCTCAGTATAAAATTAGATAATTATGATTGGAATTAAGCTATTTTTGTTCCAAAGCTTTACGTATATGGAGACACCAAAGTGAAATGTTGTAATAGTATTTATTACGCAACGTCGAAACAGTAGATTATCGCTACGTAATGCTTTATCTATTTATGGTGCTAATGTAAGGTAATTTCGTGGAGCTATCTCCTTTCATAGTACAAAATAATGAAATTATCTGACTTTCAAACGTCTAATTAAAGGATGTCGTTGTTTAACCGGACTCTTTAATAATTTTATAATTTATTTTCCAGGGTGGTGGTCATTTATTAAATCAATGTTATTAATTAATTTGTTACGTTTCGGTTTATTCAACCATCATCAGACTAAAACTTTTCGAAGATTGTTGCTCACAACAATTTTTAACTTATTTTGTTTGGTCAAGCACTGTTTACATGATCAAGTTTAGTTACTTAATGTTATGTTGCTTTAGAAGAATTAAGATATATTTAATAATATAATTAAAGCCTTTCTTTTTCCAATTTCATGTTTTTCACTTTAAAGAACTATTATTCCTCAACGTTTTCATACCGCGTTTGTTAATCATCTTCAAAAGCAACGTAAAGGTTACCTGAAGATATTAAAAATGATTTACTAGAACTGATTCCATTATAACCTACGAGGCATGTTTTTTAAGAAAGTACCGTTTTGAAATTAATAAAAAACGTGCAAAGATATCTTAATAATTTTATTTTTACATGAAAGCCTATAGCTTAATCTACTTTTGTACATAATTTTCTTGAATATTGGCATTTGTCATAACATTTGACCAGTTTTTGAATACCCTTCTTATAGAACTCTGCCGCCTGACTTGTTCACTTCACCACTGCATCACAACTGTTTTGACTTCGTCATCGTCTTGAAGACGCTGACCGCCCAAATGTTTCTTCAAGTGCAGGAACAAACAGTAGTCAGTGGGCGCCAGATCAGGGCTGTACGGAGGATGATCTAGAGTTTCCCATTAGTTTCTCATTAACGACCGAAGGACGCCCACCTTGTCGTTCATCATGCATATTTGTGCGGCCATCGTTAAATGCTCTCACCCACTTCCTTACAATTCCATCACTCATAATGTTTTGTCCGTAAACTGAACAGATCTCACGATGAATATCAATCGGTTATAGTCCTTTAGCATTAAGGAATCGTATAACAGCCCGGACTTCACAGTCGGCGGGACTCCCGATAATCGGAGGCATCTTAAACACTCAATAAACATCGTAAACAAGGGCGAATCAGATTGTAATGGCGTCAGTGCGTGGGTGAGAGATGTAGGTGCTCAGTGCACATGCTCGGAACGCTGACCGCAGCGCTGCGGTGACAGAATTTTAAAACTGTCCTTATTTAAAAAAACATTCCTCGTATTACTTCCATAATTGCAATGTAGGTACGATTTATTTATTTGTAACATTAATCCTTAGGTATTTAGAATCATTTATATTAGTTTATTTTTATTATTTTTGCTTTAATCATAAGTTATGTATGTAATAAGAAGTATACATTTGTTTGATATAAATTGCCGCTTAGATATCATTTATTTGGAAATATTTTTATTGATTTGTATTTATTGATAATTGACATGCTACTGGTAGGAAATTAAGTTTAGGAAATGGATTTTTAATTAGAAAGAAAGTGCTGAGAAATTTTATCGGGTTCAGTTCTGGGTCCTTGGTACTCATGACAAACAACAGAAATTACAGAAATTAAAATATCATTAATGACAATCATTGGTGGTAACAGTTTTCAAAAGATATCGGTTAATTTGATGTAACTATTTTCTTAACGATTTCCATGAGAATTAACACGTCGCTTTGTGAGTTTCAATTTGACGATTGTATATCTATATCTAATGAGATGCAATTTGAAAGATAAATTTTGAAAATGATGATGTTTGGAAAATTTGAAGATATGATGTTTTCTGTAAATGAAAGGTTGTTTGAGGTGGAAGGTTGATGAAACATACTAAAAATCCAAGTAAACACAGAATAAACATATTAAAAATAACTCAAACAATAGTTTTGGTCAAATGATCATTTTCTAAGAGTAGGTAATGCATGTGAAGTGGTATATAAATCTAATTGTCTAATAAATTGTCAACATTCAAAATATTTTTATAAAGTACAGTTAAAATTGGCGATGATGTGGCGTGGCCAAAATAAATGGTTAGGTCTAAACGTTTTGTCTGCTACTACAACTTATTACTTAATCAAATATTAGAAATCATATTAATGAGAAAATAGAGCGGTTCTGTTGAAAAGTAAAAACAAAAATATATTATTTTTCTCCCCTACTTTCACTAATAAGGAATTAGCAAGATTATCTACTTGTAAATAATAAATATCATACCTGCAACTAATTACTAGACGTTAGAATTATGAAATAGCAGTCTGAGTAGAGAGAAAGTGAAACTAAAACCTTATATGGCTTAAAATAATCGTTCTAGATTAAAGATGACTGTAATTAATTAATTAGGCTTAACTTAGGCTGTTATATTTGCATATCATACTTTATTAATAAATGCAGCTTTTATTATTGCGTATCATGTTTTTGCGTAACAACTATTACCTGTTAAACTGACCGTATAAAGAAAAATCACACTTCTTGTTGCGAGATCTGTTATCATACTGATTTCATGCCGTATTGTTAATTAGCAATTCAGTATAATAGTTGTGAATTCCTTTATAGAAGTTTTTAACCCTCATTGGGCATCTGGGGTACCCAAGATCCCATCTACTTTGTAAATAACAGTACCTACCTTTTTTAACCAACGGAACACACTTTTGCAATTTTAGGTAATTATATAATAGTTCATAAATGCATCTGTTTTTAGTTACTTAAGTTTCTATAGTAAGTATTAAGAAAAGTAATAAGATGCCGGTAAAAGTAGATCAATTAATATGTTATGTTATATTTATGAATAATTTAACGGTTAAATTACTTTACTTTGCACCCATCATTGGAAAATAAAATCTTCATATATGAATGCGATTATTTATCTTTTATAATTATATTTTTAATTCTCTAGAGAATCAGTTCTAATATCACAGATCGAAAAAATTATATTATAGAAAATCCCTTAGTAGGATCAAAACTAACCCACGTAAGTAATTATGTGATTAAAATTGGGCGTGTCCAACTAAGGGCTAACTAAATAAGAATGGCTCTATTAAATTGTTGTCCCCAATTATACGTTTCACCACTTTATTATAACTGACAATTGTTTCGGTAAAATTTACCATTATCAAGGATAACAGAGTATCTTAACGTACTAAAGTTGAAAACTAGGTAAATGGTATTTATACATCAATTTCTACCACCTATATAGTAAGAGTAGGGAGTTGATAGAATAAAATTCGGTTTGATTATTAAATATAGCTTTTTTGCTTTCAAGATTTTCTATAAGGTTAAGTTTTTTACTTTCACTTTTTCTGAGTCTAAACTATGATTTAAATTAACACAATATTCCGAAAACCCTGATTTTTATCTTTTTTGGAGATATAACTTAAATGTTCATTTAATCGTATATTAATAGCTCTCCCGCTCTGACCAATATACACGATTAAATGAACATTTAAATTGTATCTCCAAAAAAGATAAAAAAATCAGTGTTTTTGGACATTGTGTTAATTTAAATCATAGTTTAGACTCAGGAAATGTAAAAGTTCTTCATACCAATGTGAATAAAAGTAAAAAAACTTAATCTTATGGAAAATTGAAATCAAAAAATCTTTATTTAATAATCAAAATTTAGTCAATAATCAAACCGAGTTTTATTATATCAACTCCCCACTCTTACCATATAGGTGGTAGAAATTGATGTATAAATACCATTTACCTAGTTTTACGTTAAGATACTGTGTTATCCTTGATAATGGTAAATTTTACCGAAACAATTGTCGGAGTTATAATAAAGTGGTGAAACGTATCTATCCTTATTTTACGTGTATCAACCATGTTTAATTAATTTAAAGTTGATGGAATTAGGCGCGACACTGAAATTGAATATGTGATTCAAACTTTATTTTTTCAATTTTGACAACATTTTATTTATTAGGTACCTAATTGTTTATGTCTATTGTAAATTTTGGAAAGCCACTAATTCAATGTTGAACATTTTACATTAACGTAGATGAGTCAAGTACGTACAGAAATATTTTTTTCTTCATTTATTGACGAAATTTTTGTGGTTATTATAATAATAATTGGCAAACAATCCATTCGTGGTTTCAACCTGAATTATCTACTTTCCATTTTTGCAAGAGAACCGCCTTTCAACAAATAGGTGGTTGTTAAGGAACGTTTGTTACTTTAACAATTCAAACAAACTTATAGACCTTACATAATTTTAATGAAGAGCATTCGTCTTTATTATTTGCGTTAGTTGCAGTCGCAATTACTGTAGAATTGTGATCATTAGTAATCTACGAAATTCACATTATGTGGATATCTAATAATATAATCTAATGGAGACAAAAATTATAGTCATTACCTGATGATTTTGACAGGACACTTGTTCCATTGTGAAATAAATAAAAATTACACACCAATTTGTACCTGTAAAGGTTTTATCACATCAAATTCCACTTGTTTAAATAAATAATAGGTCATAATTTCTATATATGTTGTAAATCTTGCAAAAGTTTTGTTACCGTGATTATTATCGCTGGTAGCCTTTAATTACGGATGAATGTAAATTGCAAGTCTAATCAGTTCCCTTGTCGGAAATAGGCTATAATAAAGAATTAGATCTAATTAAACAAATTGCCATAAACAATAATTACAACCCACATTTGATAAAAGTTAAAATAAATATTGAAAATAAAATATACAAATTTTTAACTTAAATAAAGCGTTACGTTAAATAGTTATTTTTTCTTCTTAATTTCTTCATCGGCTCATATTGATCGTAAGAATGTTTTTACTCTTTCAATGAATTCAAAAACAAATTTTTTGTCTTGGTCTATAACAAGCTATGCTATATGGAAAAAGTAGTACCGAAATCTAACAATAAATTATCATCAATAATGGGAATCCCATTTAAGTTATTCTGGAAAATAATTATATATAACTATTAATCTTCTCAGCCTATATAATATATAGGCAGTAGAAATATTATTTTCGAAACGAAATAGTAACAGATATCAAATATTTTGGAATAAATATTATTACTATAATTAAGTACCAAATTGAAAGTCTACTTTTTTTAATCGGTGGACTCGAAGTTGCCACTAAAAATAAAGATTTACCTGCTACAAAATTGGAGTTATAAAGGTAAACAACCAATCGTGCCACCGGAGAAAATGTTCTCACTTAACTGATAAGCTAATTATAATTATCCGGTGATAATATTGATATGCGTAATTATTTACAATTATATCATAAGTAAGGATTAAGTAACTTAAAAGCAGGTAATGGATATGAAAATGGTCTCTATGTGTCTTACATATATTGTTTATTGAGAAATAAACAATCACAAACATACGAAAAATTATGTAATCTGTTAAAATCCAAAATATTAAAGGATTTTAATTAAACTTCTATCCAAATGAAGTTTTTGTAGACTTTGTAAGAAGTAAATTGAAAACTATCATGGAATTGTGTGAAAAATATAAAAATAAAACAGTATCGAACATCGACTATATAAAATGTGTATTGAAGAAATTGTTGACTGATATATGTATAAGAAGTATGTATTTATAATGCCTTATTAATTACTGTTAAATAAATGCCATAAAATATCAATAAAGTATTTTCCTTTCTCATTAGAATAATTTCTACATACTAGGTGTTATTGGCACAATCGGGCTGGTTAATGGCAAGATCGGTTATACCTTTTTTGGTCAGGTATAATTTGGTGGCACCTTCAGCTACGCTCTTTTTAATATGCATACCTTAAAAATTAATTAAAAAGTCCTAAAGTATTTAAAAATATGTATACTTGTACAGTATCTAATCAGACTAAAACTAAAGTAAAATATATAAATATAAAAGAAAGATCTAGAATAATAATTCACTCGAATTTATAGTCTCTCTTAACGAAATTAGTGCAAATAGAACAGAAAATAGTAAAATAAATCCAAAATTGATACTAGAAAATTGTTGCTTATGAGATAATGAATGATAAATAAAAACCGTGAGGGGCTGGTACTAACTTACCTTCTGTGTATAAAAAGACGGACGCTTCAGGATTAGGCCTAGGTCACCACGAAATACCCTTGAGAACTGAAGCCTCTGCAAATCTGCCTCAACTCGCCGTCTTCAACACAACTGGTCTTTCTGGTTACTATTTTCACTTTTTTCTTATCATTGATATAATTTTATTTAGAAGGTTTGATGCAAAATACGATCTTGGTAAAGAGCAAGGTCCTTTGGGGAAATCCCAAGGGTAATGACACAAGAGAGCAAGTTCCTGCTTGAACGACTCTTTTGGTTAAGTATTAATACATTTCAAAAAAGGTATAAAGAGGAATATAAAGTATTCAATAATGAATATTGATGAATGTTTAAATGCACGGAATATTTTATATTTTCAAAAAGCTTTGTAACGTTTTCCGTTATTATTAAATCTTTAAACCTGATAACAACAAATAATTATTATATTTAAATGAGGCAAAGGAAGAAAGAAAAAAGTACTTCTGCTAAAATATTCATATTTAAAATATATAATCGTTAAAAACATATATTAACTACCTACAACGATTCATGCACATATTTTCATTCGTCCACTGCAATAAAATAAAAAGTTTATGGGAACAACATTGCTGTAGTCCATAATCTTCGAAAATTAACAGGTTTTATTTTTTATTTCATTTTTTTGAACCATAAATACCCAAGGACATCTTTTAATTTTTCCAGTAATACTAAACACATGATTGGAATTATTTTTGCACATTTTATGGAAAGACTTCTTTTAATTTAGTTCCTAAATACTCAAAGAATAGGTTAGGGTTAGATTAGGTCAGTTTACTTTCCAATATTCGATTTTTCATCTCCACCCCTTGCGCCTTCCTGCCTTTGCAACCACCATCAAACGCTTTTTTTAAATGTTTTACATGGTAATTCATCTAGAAAATTACCAACTTCAATTGTTTTTTTTTGTAATAAAGAAAGGATTAATAAAATATTACACTAATGTTCGGATATTCAGTTGTCCATATATTGACTCGTCGGGATTTTGGCTGCCGGGATTTTGGGGTAGACTCCACTACAGACTAATTCGTTTTATTGTTGGCTCCAAACGCTTACAGGAAGATATATTATACACTTTCAAAAAAATTATTTACTTTCACTTTAGGTAGTTATTCGACCGGTATATTTTCTTTATTAAAATTACGTTATAATGTTAATTTGTAACCTGCATTTTGCATCTATGCATCACATATAACTGAAACGTACATATTACTTTAAATTATTTTTTTTTTACATCTGAAGCATTTATTTTATTATTGATCGTATTTGTTTATACTTAATTAATTTTTTAATGTTATCTTGTTTTATTATTAACCATAATTCCGATTTTTGCTGTGTTTAATGAATTTCGTTACTTCAAAATCATTGGAATTGTAATTTCTTTATAACTTTTTGGAATGCCAGGTAGTGTCGCACCTATTTTTCATTAAAAAAATCGATTGACTGGGAATTTTCCTGGCGCTCCGAGGGTATGGATACTTTATTAAATTCAATACAAAAATAAGTTTTATATAAGTCTGAATAACATATCATTTCTTTAATTCATTGCATTAAAAATTACTTTGCCTTGTGCAGTGTACAGCAATCGATACCAATTAAAATGTTAACTTTACAAAATTAATTTATGGAAATTTATGAGACAAGAAGTTTTGTTATAGACTTCGCACTAATTCTTAAGTAAGACGATATATTTCCTGAGTGTCTTAAAATTTTAGATCCATTAGAATAGCGTTTTAGGTTTTTAAACGTTTTGTTAAATTTCGGGTTTTAACTAGTGTTTATTTAAATTTTATTATAATAATTACTGACGAATGTTTCGGATACTACAGATACAGGTGTTTCTAGTAATAAATTTATTTTATGTTTCACCTCTGTTTAAATCTGATTTTGTGTGAGATTAGAGAACTCCAACAGTAGAAGTGGAGAATTATTAACAGTGAGTTCTATTTAGTTATATCCAGATTGTTCAACTCTTTTGGCATTCTTTGATTTATAAAGTTTCATAAAGATTTAATTTACTGCTTGTTTAATAATTAAGTAATAATTTGATCTGATTATGTATAAAATGCAATGTTTAAAATCTACGGGATGTTGTTACAATCTTGTCTTCATTTCTCTCTCGTTTGTCCTATGTATACCGCATGACATTCGTTACACATTATCGGTTGTACGAAATGTTTATTACTATGGCAAATTTCAAGCTTCCACAGCCTACAGCTTCTGAGACTCAGAAACACATGGTGACCTTTCAAGGGTTCGGTTTCTCATTTAAGGCACGAAACGGTACTAAAATAGTTAATTAATTAAGTTAATTAATTATGTGCTTAATTATATCAACATTAACGCATGATACTTTTGTGGCATTTGCAATATTATGATTCATACTGCACCAAGACACTACGACGCGACATACAAATAACATTGAAGAATTATTGAGAAATATTTAAAAGTCTACTTCAGTAATTGCTAAAATTTGTCGGTAGATTTGACATTCCTGTATGTACGAATAAGTCATTAACCTGGATTTCCCGTTTTCAATATTCCGTAAGAATTCAATAAAATATCGTTGTACGCTGTATACAGGCCAACAAATGACTTACATATGTGTAACAAGTGATTGGCGACTCAGGTTTCTTTGAATGCAGTGTTATAATACGTAATACCAATCTAACAATACGTATAGCCTTGGGTGAAGAAATAATGTATTTAGTGTCCGCAGTACCGCATCGGACGACAGGTAGGAATAACAGCAACAACACGATGTACACTAAATTCTTATCTTTATATACCTATATGTACATATCTATATAATATACTTTCACTTTTAATAATAGTAAGTTTATTTCGGCTGTCTGCCACAGCAACACAGCATACGAGAACCGTACCGAAAGTACTAAGGAGCGCAAGTCGTTCGGACATTATCAGAGACGCACTTAGGACTCTAAGTTACTGTTTACAAATCTAAAACGTGTAAGTCAACATCTTACCTTCTACTGGTGGTTGATATCCAAAATTATTCATAATAAGTTTACTAGTTTCCAATACCTTTCGTTGACGCAGTTTTTAAGAATTACCTAAAATATGGAATATTACACTCGACTATCTATTTTAAGAAATCACTGTTAAATTGCTTTCGAAATTCAGTGGCTGTCATACTGTTACTGTTGGTTGAAATACTTGTAAGCTTTTAGGAGAAGTATTTTTGAGGTTAGTAAACTTATAATTATTTCATCTAAATACGGATTTAATTAATGGGTCTTACATGTTTTTATAGTCAAAGTTAAGTTATCCGTATCTCCAAGTATTGCACAAAAAATAGAAAAATCAAAAACCAAAATCGATTCCAACTAGTCCCGTTTCCCTTATATTGTAACACTATTACCACATTAAAAACTAACAAAAACAAATAATGTTAAACATTTAACACAACAGTAGAATTTAGATTCGGACTAAAGGTATGTGCTATAAACGAACGGTCAGGTCCAGACGTTTCATCGGAAACTACTGCTGACATCATCAGTGGTACTGCGGTGACCATGTGGGCGAAGATTATACCACGAGTCGACCATATTGTCACGACAGAACTACTGATGATGTCAGCCGTAGTTGTAGACAAAACGTCTGGACCTAACCGTTCATTTAAAGCACGGCCTTTAACCTGAATCTGAATTCTACTATGAATTTATGACTTTCAAATAATAATTCCTTTCAAGAATCAACATTCCTTGTTTCAATTTTTAAAGAAGGGTTTCAATGACATATCATGTATAAAATATGTTCACTTCACTTCAATAAATTTAAGAAAAAATGTATAAAAATTGGTCTTTTGTCAAGTAAAATATTAATTGTCATTATGAATATTAAAACCACTCCCATTCGTAATTACCAATAATACATTGTCATCCATAACTAATATAATGATTATGAATACTATTTTGGAGACAGTTTTATTATTTTATAATTTTCTTATCTTACCTGAGATTTGCTCTCCCTTTGTTAGTAAAAGTAAAAAAAAATTGTTTACTGAATCTATTTATTTATAGTTGTTCTAATAAATTGAGTTTAAACCCTTTATTTTCAATATGTGAAATTTTGAAGTCTTTATTAAAATTATGGTTAAAATTAATTAGATGTTCTGGGTATGTTGAATCAGTTTCTTTATTAATAAAACTTTGGTAATGTTCACGGATGCGAATATCAAAGGCCCTACCTATTTGTCCTACATAACATTTTTACAATCTGTACAACTCAATAAATAAACACCTGACTTTTTTTATTAAGAATACATTTACCTAGCGAATTGTTGGTTTTGAAGAAAATAAAGCTGTTATTTAAGCACATTATGTTTTTACTTATTTTATTGGAAATATTGTCTAAAAATGTAAAACAATTAAATTTAATCGGTCTATTTTTAATGATAGGGTAAATACAATTTATTTCTGTTTGTTTTAATTTTTTATTTAATTTTGTATGTTACCTATTATACTATGCGAATAACCATTATTAATTGCTTAAATTCTCTCTAACTCCCAAGTTAAACTGCTCTGTTTTTAAAAGTACATTTATTAATATGTGGATAAAGGAATTGAATGCTGCTACTTTTTGGGATATAGGATGAAAATATTTTGAGTGGATTATAGTATCTGTGTGAGTGGGTATATGATATAAGAGAATTCATGTGTAGAGTTTCCTCTTTTTATTGTTAAGTCTAAAGAGTTTATTGAATTATCTTTTTCTAACTCTAGTGTGAATTTTATATTTTCATGGATGTTGTTAATAAAATTAAAAAAATTTGAAATTAATCTATCAGACCCTATAAAGTACACTAGTATGTCATCACCATATCTGTGGTATATAAACAATCTTTAAAAAGATCATGAGATGCTATTTTATTTTCCAGATGGTTCATGAAGATTTCTGATAAAAGCGAGCTAAGGGGATTTCCCATAGCTAGACCTTCATTTTGAATATAAAATTTGTCGTTAAATTGTACATAAGTTTGGTGTAAACAAATTTCTAAAAGTTTAATTAAATCGTAGCCAATGAATGTGTTGGGTTTTCCTGATAGAAGTTTGTTACTGATAATTTCAATAATATCCTTTGGAGGAATACTCGCAAGCAAGTTTATAATGTCAAATGAAATTAATTTACCATTAGTCGGTAAACATATTTTAGAAATTTTATTAATAAGATCAAGGGAGTTTTTTACTGCAGAAGTTGATTCGAATTTAGTGACTTTTATTAATTCATGAATTAAAAATTTAGGAAGTTTAGAACACGGGGCTTGCAGGTATGCAACTACTGGTCTAATAGGAGTATTAATGGTTTTTACTTTTATTTCGTTAATATATATTAATAGGACCAGGGCGCTGAATATTGAAACACGCCATTAATAACATCATAATGATAACAAAACAATACATCTTTATACAAAACTACTAATTGGACCACCCACACTTTTCGCAAGATCTCAGCTTAAATCGAGAGGTACGCGTTTAATGCCGTGCGCAAATACGCTTTTTTGATAATAGGTCATTGTGTAGGTTTTTCCTCATGGAGAGAGAATTTCCTTGCGTCCAATGCACGACGTTCCGTCAGTGCATAGAAAATAACGCAAGCTAACGGTCGCGTACCTTAACCGTTTATACTAAGCAATTATGTAATATATTATCATTGAAGCAAAAAAATTTGCTGTTCATTGTAGGAACGTAGGATCGATTCAGGCGATTTTAAAATTAAATCGTTATTATTACATTTTCGTTTCGAATTATTTTTTAGTTTTTGTATCAATCGAAGTAACTAATAAATTCAAAAATAATGTAATACAATTGGTATTTGTATAGATGCTTGGGTGGGATCCAATTTCGACAATTGAATGAGATGAGGGATTATCAAAGACAGTTATTTTTTATGAAAGTGTATTTCGAAATTTAGCAGGTGTATTTGTTTGTATTTATCTGTATTGTTTTTCTTTTCAAAGACAATGCCTTTACGCAATTACGTCGGGCGTTAATTTTGAAAATGGTAATCAATTGATGGTAACGTTCGTACGAAAATAATTGTCTTTACAGCTATCTATCTATTATTAATAAAACAATGGCGAGAAGGATGATACAAGAAAATGGACAATGTGTTCAATTAAATATATAAATTGAACAATAGGTTCCGAAAGTCACCTTTTTAATTACCTCCACAAACAAATTTTTGGTTTCAATAGCAACTCATTATTGATACAATTTATTTTGGAATTTGTGGGCGCGTGACTTATCCAAATTATCAATCCACCTTGTTTCACGTTATACATGTTACAATTACAAAATTGTATTATTCTTAACAGTAAAATTTTAATTTTGTTCACTTTACTTACTTAACTTATTGTGTTAAAAGTACACATCTATTTTTTTGAAAAATACAATTTTTCTACGGCCAACATTGATTTTCGGCTTGGTTCTACGAATAACTGACGATGTATTACACAAAAACACTAAATTGTAATATACAGGATCCTATAACTTATTCTGCATAGTGTCGTAAGAATGATAACTCAAATCGAAAAGTGTTTCGTTAATGCAATGCATACTTTAATTTAATTTTAATTACAAAATTGCTATATATGCGTAGCATCAAAAAACGATAACAGAATTTTCGATTTGAAAAAATTAAAATTCGAATAAAACACTTGGAGACGTTTTACTGTTAATTTATTGATAATACTCAATGTACAATTCGCACTATTAAGGCATCGTCAGGAGTGAACTATTACTAAAGATACAATGTTAAAGACATTACATATAGACGGTAATTCAAACTTAGTGATACATTAGACGTTTTAGGGAAACTAAGCATATTACAGATTTGAAAATTTGGGAGTTGGGAGTATTCGTTATCAAGGATGATCTATTTAACTAAAATAATTACAACTGTCGGGCACTTCCGGTTATACCGGAAGTTGATATCAACTCTCTTATTTTAAATGGAATGGTATACTTTTTACGATGAATTAGTATCAAACATAAAATTGAAATTTTAAGGTGACTTTCATAACCAACTTGTATGCCTATATGCCTACGATGAGTGGTTTCCGAGATAATTTAATTCATTGGAAAAAGATTGCACCGCAACCCAAACCATAAAAAATCATAACTTCCATAAAAAATGAAATGACTTAGAATGTTGAAATTTTTACTAGTTATAGCCAAAGTTTAAAAACTTTAAACACCAATAACTTCGTTTTTTCAAATTGCACCTAGCACATTGTATTTTGTCATTCGATTCCATTTTTTGTCCTCTTTCGATACATTGGACGTTTTCCATTCTTTATTTAAAAACAAATCCAAAATTATAAAAAAAAATCAAATAAAACAGTAGGAAATATCCAGAGGATAAAAAATGGAATTGAATGACAAAATAAAATATTCTAGGTGCCATTTGAAAAATGAAATTGTTGGTGTTTGGCTATAACTAGTAAAAATTTCAACATTCTAAGTCATTTCATTTTTTATGGAAGTTATGATCTTTTATAGTTTGGGTTGCGGTACAATATTTTTTCCAATAAATTAAATTATCTCAGAAACTGTTCATCGCATCGTAGGTATACAAGTTGATTATCAAAGTCACCTTAAAATTTTATGTTTCATACGAATTCATCGTAAAGAATATACCATTCCACTTAAAATAAGAAAGTTGACATCAAATTCCGGTATAACCGGAAGTGCCCGACAGTTGAAATTATTTTAGTTAAATAGATCATCCTTGATAGCTCATACTCCCATTTTTTCAAATCTGTAACATTCTTAGTTTCCCTAAAACGTCTAACGAACCACTCAGTTTGATTGACCCCGTATATTACCTTAATCTGAGAGATTGGGGTTGTTTCCGAACTCTAGTTGGTTATTGGTTAATATCTTTTTGTTAAGAATAGCTTTTTTTTCGAAAATCTAGTAATTGTCTAAAATTTTAGCACCTTTTTGCTTTTTCAATATTTTTTACGTGTTCCGAGAACCAAGTACTAGTACATTTTCAATAAATACCGGACAGTCGCCGTATGTTATCTCGTAATTTATTATTGCTGATTGTTTTACCCAAGGTTCTGTTGTTGAAATATGCCGGGAATACATTATTTTTTCTTAAATAATTTCCTATATTATTACTTATGTTTCCATAAAAGGGAATTTTTCTGCAGGTTTTATTAAGCACATCTGGTTTTTTATACGGATGATAAGCTCATTTAGATTTTGTTTTAATTTTTTGTTTTCTTTTTTTCGATTTAATTTATATTCTCTATGGTATGATGTAGATGATTTCGGTATACCTTGTATAAATAAGTGAGAAGAACTTATCCTTAAATCCGCACAATTGCAAACTCACGCCAACACGAAATGTGTTTCCCTAGTTTCATTATTCAACGACATACGGCAACGGTAAATAAGCTGTAACGTATAGGTGTTATGAAGCATGCAAACATAGTTAAGACTTAGACCATCCCACATGCTTCTAGTTAAAACGATGGAACCTACAATTCTCTTGGTGTAGACGCAATCTCTTAATAATTTTAAACAAAGAACATTAATAAGCTTTATAAAGCCTTTGTTAAACATATTATGTACTACATTGAACGCAGAAAATCTCAGTAGATGGCGATGTACAGGAGATAAGTTGATATTAATTAATTTTCTTTTACTTTTAATTTTTAATTTTTAATTGAATCAGGACACCTGCATGTTTGATAACTTAAAAGACATAGTATGTATGACCTCATTATCAATTCTAATATCAGCATTTCAAAATATTTTTAACTTTACTTAAAACAATCCTACATTCCAACGCTTGTACTGTTGGAAGTTACTAGTTTGATGCCGAACTGAAGACTTTTAAGCTTACAAAAACCTTACCTTTTAATTTGGGTTATTAACCCGTTTTAAATATTATTCTGTCATGCAAAAATAAATTGATTATACTTTATCTTCGTACTTACTTAACTTATTTTTCTTTTTTTTACTGTTTTTGCAGATTTTTACTATTACATCTTCTTTGGTAATGTTACTGTTTCTTCTCATTTTTGCAAGTCTTTCCTCAATGTTCATTTCTCTTTAATATTCTGAGTTACTACTCTTACTTTTTCTACTTCAGATAATTACCCACTACGTTATAGGCTTCTTTTCCTTTCAACCTGCACTGTGTAGTTTTTTTGTACTCTTACCATCATTTTATAGTTTAAAATATACGTATGCTGTAATATCACCTTTTCTCTCAGTTTTAAACATGGTTGCCTAACTTTAAAAAATATAATTTGACTTAATCACAAGAAGCAATTATCCCAATTAAATAAGAATCAAGCAAAATGAAATTTATTTATACATACTACAGTGTGCGTCTGGGTTTGAAACCTAAACTTTTGTGTTATAAAGTTTCACGTTCTTAGTTACTTATATAGCACCATTCTTGTCTTTCGAATACAGAATATCCATCAATTTCGGAATTAACATTATTTAATTTTTTGCAAATAATTTTTGTCTATAAAACGTTCAATAACTTCATTGATACGTATAATGATTTAAAACTGTAATACAACACTTTGAATAAGAAAAAAATATATATATATATAAAGTAGGGTATTTACCTACAAAATAAATAGAACTTTGTGCGCATTTACGGTAAAATCATCAGAAATTACAATACAATACCAACAAACTGTATTGAAATTTCAACTTTCAATTGCGTCCTAAAAAACTTAATTATGTGGAGCAGTATATAACAGTAAACAGTACATAACAAAAAAACGCAAGGATGTTTTCAAAAATGATTTGGAATTTATGAAATTGGTTGTTTATTTTAATGTTAACCTTAAACTTACTTCAATTGCGAACGAAAAAAACCCATAATAAAGTAATGTTGATGTCTTTTCGCATTGAAAACGCAGTGTTACTTCCCGAGTATGACATGCTTACCTTGCCGTTAGTGGCGGAAGTTTCTGTTTATTTCAATGAACATACTTGAAGACTTACAATTTAAATGGATTAATAACTCGGTGTAAATTACACCATGGAAAATAACTGCCAATAGAATCTTTTAATAATAAATTATTTTCGATGCTTATACAAGTAGGAAATTTTTTATGAATTATTTTGATTATTTGATTAATAGGTGATTATATATTTAAGTACATTAGGCAGTGATAAACATATTATTGATGACATTCCATCATTTTTATTTTTATTTTTATTTGTAAACATAAATTTTACTATTGATTTCAGTACGTATATATATCTATAAATAATTTTCTGGAATGTTATTGTTTATAGTAACGAAAATATTAAAGTGTTAGTGAAAATTTTCAAGTAGTTTTACTATTATCAATTTTGGAAAACACACTGCGCAAGAAACAATTCAAATACTTTCAATTTGCGTTTAGGCTTTGCTAATGTTAGATTTTAATTATGTGTAGGTACTATATCGAAAATTGAATCAAATATGTGTACTAATGGAATTGAATATACATAAAATGTATATAAATTATCTATAAAAAAAGTCCAAGGAACTGACGATTTTCTTTCTTTACAAAAAATTTTCGTTACCTATATAGAGTATAAAAAAAGCTTTTAGGTGCTTAATTCTCGCTGAATTTTAATTCTGGTGTGCCAGCAGTTCATCTGAACTACCCAGTAGTGTAAAGTTGGAGGGTAAGGTGAAAATATCCTTCGTCAGTTCCCTTTTAAGAATCGTGAGAATGGGTGACTGGTAAGAGTATAAAATAATAATGGCATTTTACAAATAAAATTTTTAATGGTTTGTTTACTAAGTATTGAAATTTGCTATAATAATTATCTAGAATTAAGACAAAAAGTGCCGGACTAAACGTGGGGCGAGCGTCCTTAGTGAGATTGTAGACCAAAACAGGTCCTTGAAAGAGGACAGCTGCTCTTGAAGAACTTTGGGCGATAGAGACCATGTGGGGTTTCCATACCATACTCATCAGGAAGACAACGGTAAACCACCACATTAAGTTTATCCAAGTACAACAAACCAAAGCTCAAATGATGACGTCTCTGGAAGTAAAGAATTCCAAAGATTCAATAGTCGCCCATTTGACAATTATAGCAAAAAACGTTTAGGCATTTCATTGTACACGCATTTTTATAATGAAGTGCTCAAGTTGGATCTGTATCAAACTGAGGGGTGCAATTGGTAGCTTTTTACCCAGTGTCTAACAGTCGACCCGATGTGGGGACAATTCTGTTGTAACAATCGTTATAGATATCGGACTGAGAAAATTGAACAGTAGAAGAGCGATACAGCTTTTATTAAAAAATGAAACGATAATATAATGGT
This sequence comes from Agrilus biguttatus, assembly GCA_963921985.1. Classification (NCBI taxonomy): domain Eukaryota; kingdom Metazoa; phylum Arthropoda; class Insecta; order Coleoptera; family Buprestidae; genus Agrilus; species Agrilus biguttatus. The sequence goes on along the minus strand of OY998120.1, from coordinate 30,947,350 downwards.
GGCTCGTGGGTGTAAAACGATAATAGTGGGATATTCTTATTTCATGATTAATGAATGCGAACAATATACAGAGGCATTCTGAAAGTGTGACAGGAAGAACTGGTGGCTATCACTTCTAGAAGTAATTAGATCGAACATGTCACGTAATGAAGTGATTTTTAAAAAATTCCGTTTGTTGTTTTTCTTTTATAGTAATAACAAATTAATTGATTCCACAAAAGCGAGTTTGTCAGTTTCACAAGAATTCTCATATTATTTCATTTTTTATTTGCAGAATGTTTATTTTGAACATTATTATTTTAACATTCGTGAGTTGACAATTTGGATAAGTTTTACCTCAGATTCTCGCTCGCAATAATATTGATAACACTGTTAGTGAAGAAATTATCATGATTATTAATAATTTTATTATTCCACTACTACTGCAATCTCCATCAATTCTTGTCTAATTGCATTGTTTTGTTACAGATTCGATAAATAACAAAAGGCGATTGGTAAGTTTTCAAGAAATTATGTTATTTATGTAAATTAAGACACGCCTGTGTTTAACGCAGTGCTATCAAGTTAACTTGATAGCTGGATTGTACTATATAAAAAAAATTATTGTGTTAATGAAATAATGGAAATCTCTTGTATAGCGAATAAGTCATGTAGTATGTATGTATATGCATGCCTACAGTAAACAAAACAAGTCTCATGTGAATCTGTTAGCCTAAGATACACAAAAGAATATTTTCGGTACCAGATAACCGCATGTTCGGTATTACAGAATGATCTTTAAGACCCTGATGGTAACGAAATAGTAACTAAAACTATTCAAAAATTGGATAGATTTGCCCGTTACTTGATGAAAATCCATTATCACCATCAAATAACAACACTTCAGATTTTCACAATTGTTACTGTGTTTAATAAAAGTTTGTAAGTCTTCTTATTTTATGGCAAAATTTTTCACGTTACCGAAGATGTTCTATTGTATGGAGGATGCCTACACCACAGGGGTCCTTTCGCTTGCGAGAGGGAGATTATCAAAACATCTATTTTCCCTTTTCGTAACAATTAATAACTTAATTAATAAAAATAAATAATCTGAACAGTAAACTAACCGATTAAATCAAATAAAAAAGTTAACTTAAATGAAATATTAAAAATTAAATAATTAAACACTTAGAGTTGTTTCACAATATTTTATTAGTACACTCTATGTACATTTCGCCTTATTAGGGCGTCATCAGGCGTATAAACAGTACACTAAAGCTAAATTATAATGTTAACATAACATAACACTTACACATACAACATACTCCTGATGATGCCCTAATAAGGCGAAATGTACATAGAGTGTACTAATAAAAAATTGTGAAACAACTTCAAGTGTTTAATTATTTAATTATTAATTATGTTTCACCAAGAGCTAACGGCATCTTCTTTCTGATATATTAAAAGTCAAGAGTTAAGAGTTAAACTAGGAGATTAAGTCAGAAAAGCCCCGCCTTGTTTTGTCTGCGGCTTAATCATATATAACAGTCTCTGGGAATTTGAAATAGGGTCATACCCAACGCTAGTACGATTTCCCGAAATCGACGGGCTCCTGGACCTCCTCTTCACGCGGACTTCTTGACGGATTCTCCTCGATTATTATTTACCCTGGCTCATTATAGGACCCCACATAGTGCTTATTTGCATTTTTAACAACTAGAACTTGGTCATAAACCACATTCGTTGTGGTTCCGTGCAACGCAAATTCAGCTGAATGTATAACAATAAATGTAATGAAGGTTCGAATCACGCTGCGTATTTCGTAAATTAACCCGAATCTACTTTGGAACAAATGAAATAAATATATAATTTTCTAAATTATAAGCATTTTATGACACTACTGTCAAATAATAATACTCACACGATTTAATAACCCATCATTCTACAATAGGAAATTTCAATGTTGACGTATCATAAATTATTAGAAACAGTTAATCAGTTTTCTTTTTTTTAACGGTTGTAAATGCGTAGTATGATCGTAGCTGAACGTAAACAACTTGTTATTTTACATGTACCAAGAGCAGTGTCGATGATCACTGACCTGACCTCAACCAACCACTGAAAAAACACTATAATAGACACTTAAGGTAAATAAATTAATAATGCACATTACATTATTAACACTCTTTAGTTTAATTGCACTAATTAATGCAGATTAATTAAATAATAATTATTCCAATCACAATCGAAATATATTTTTCAAAATTATCTGCTAAATCAAGTTAGTTTCTGTGATGGAGGAGTTCAGATGTTTCTTTTAAATAAATACTAATTATTATCAGAAGCAATTAATTTAATTATCTGTAAAATAGTAGATAATTGGTGTAGAAAATAAACTTTCTTAATGCATTGTTAAAAATATTGTAAAGTTTATAGAGTGTATTGATATATTTATGTTTAACAATATCTGAGAAAATCGGCATTTTGGAAAACGGCTAGGTAACTGAGAAGGGTACTGTCGTTAGTGACTAACTGAAAGTTCAGCTCAATTGTCAAAGATTATTTTTGATTATTTTGAATGCACCACACGCAAGAGTTATTCAATTAGATTAGAATTAATAAAAGATGATAAGATAATCGTTAATTGACTCCGACAAGCCATTAAAACAACCTTTTAAATGTAAAAAATGTATTAGTCCATCCAGTTTGACTTCCTATTCCTTGTTTTCATAACTGTTTCGATATATAAATAACACAGGTCAAGGTGGATTAGGAAACTAAGACTAGAAATGCTACTTCGACTGTTTTTTTTTGTTTACACAGTATTGTAATTTTGTTTCGGGGGAACGTGAAAAATCTATGATAATAATTTTGTTAACCATATTTTACATTAATTTTTGGGGAAAAAATAGCAATCAAAATTTGAGAGTTTGCCATCAATAAAATGGCGAAAATCGTAAAAAATGGTTTTTGCGGTTTTTATACACGTTCCCCCACTTCTAAAATATACCAAAAAAGTGATAAAATATTATTTTTTAAAAACTAAGTGTGTTTGATCTTTTTTTAACCGAATTTGAAAATTTGAAACTGTAATAAAAAAATTAAATTTCGCGCCAAAATTTCAAAATTAAATCTCTTTGTAGAAACTGAAAAAATATTCAATTAAAAAGGAAATACTTCATTTTATGTCAAAAATTAACGTAGATATCGTTGAAACAATGCAAAACTCTTACAATTTTTTTTTGGGGGTGGTTATTAGGTTAGGGGTCTGAAATTTTGTGGAGAATACTCATTTGTCATGATAAATATAGTGGTATTTTTTTGTTACAAAACGGCCTGGGGCATTTTTCACTATCTTCTCCGGCTAGACCCTTTAACTTCAGAATTGCCTGAACACGTCAGAATTTCGAGTAACCTAACTTCAAATTCTAAAAGAAAACATGCAATATTTGACCTCTGTGTAAAAAATTATACATGAAAAGATGGACAAAATAACTATATGAGTAGCTTCTTCCGACCAATCATTGTTCTCTGAACCAGAATCTGGCCTAAGTTGCCTCAGCAGTAAAGAGTAACCTAAAACACATTGGGTGCTTCATTTTCACCAGCTACTACTATTGGTGGGTGGGATAATCTCTCCGACCTATACGTTAGGATGGTAAGGCGGAAGATCCTCTTTAGCATCTTTTTAAGTATTGATGGAATGGGATAGACAGGAGAGATGGACAAACTGAAGGCAGAAGGGAAGTAAAAGGTCATCTGTGAAATGTTACTGTCGCAGAATTTGCCTTGTTCATAAAACATTTATTTTAAAAAGTTTCACAAAAACACAAATTTCTCTATTTTTTGACATATCATCCTCCTTGTTTGCCTATACATTTTTTCCAGCGCGTTGGTAGTTTTTTCATCCCGTTTTCATAAAAATAAGCAGGCCGGGTGTCCACACAGTTGTACACAAACGCCTCTACCAGTTCGTCGGTCTGAAATCGCTCGCCTCCTAGTGATTCTTTGAGGGGCCTAAACAAGTGGAAATCACAATGGGATAGGTTTGAGCTATATGGAGGATGTTTCAGATGAGTCCAGTGCATTTCACCAATTTGGGCCTGCGTTAAAGCTGCGGTATTAGGTCTAGCGTTATCGTGCAAGAGCAACACGTCACGAATGGGGTGCGTCCTCCTTTTTCGGCGATAGGTAACTTTTACTTGAGTGAGAAGGTTGCAGTAGTAGGCTTCATTAATGGTTCTTCGCTCGTGCAAAAAATCGACCAACAGCACCCCTCCCTAGTCCCAAAAAAACGTGGCTAAAGCTTAGTCTGCAGACAGACGTGTTTTCGGCTTCACTGGGATTGATTCATCTTTGCGCCGCCACTCCATGCTTGCTCGTTTTGATGTTGGAGTATAATGGTGTATCCACGTCTCATCGCAGGTTACAAGTTTGTGCAAAACAAATTCACCTTCCTCTCTAAATGGAGCAAGAAGCGACTGAGAAATGCAAACTCGAGTAGTTTGATTTTCATTCAGCAACTTTGGAACCCAATGAGCTGAAATTTTTCGGAATCCCAAGTTTTTCGTTATGATTGTGTGGATACTCCTATAGCTTATTCCGAGTTCATCAGATATGTGAAGCACAGTGGCGTGGCGTGGCGGTCCCCTTCAATAAGGTTTCTAACGCGTGCAATGTTAACCGGCGAAAAGCAAGTGCGTGGACAAGGAGGATAATTTACATTTTCGACACGATTACGCCCATCGTTGAATTCTTTGCACCAAACTTTTATATGTCGCCACGAAAGCGTTTCATTTCCGAATTGTGCTTGCAATCTGCGCAAAAGTTCAGCTGGTTTCACGTTTTCACGTGTAAGAAACTTAATAATAATTCGTTGCGCATTCATTCATTGTGATAGCTATTAACCAATCGAAAGCAGCAATACGATGCGCCGTTTCCCTGCCATTTATATCCCCACTTCAAGTTTCTAACGCCCGGATGCGGCTTGAATAGCTATCTGACTCGCAATTTAAAAATGCTCGTTTATATTTGATCCACCCTTGTATATTATGTACGAAAAGAGTTATATATTATATAATAATATAAGGGCAATAACATTTAGGACTGTTCAATGTTACGAATGTTCAATTGTCAATTATTTAAAAGCTTTAAATTTAAATTTCCTTATATTATTAATATTTTTTACGTTACTTGGATTGTTACTTAATATAAAATTTTATGGCCTAGGCGAAAATTGTTTTATAACTGTTTAGAGTTGCTAAACAAAAGTTGTATTACAGTAGAAGGTTCAGTTTCTTCCGTTTACTTGTTTGTGGAAAGATTATTACATATTTTTATGTCTTATTATCCGTTTGCCTTGTAGAAACAAAATAATGTATTCGCCTCCAAAATTATTGTCTATTTATTCAAATTAAAAACGATTTTTGCAACGCTGCGTCGACCTATTTATATAAGTACTATTACAATAAAAAAATGTGCCGTTAATAAAAAAAGACATACAGTTATCACAAATATTTTTTTTAATTCAAGCTAAGAATAACAATAATACTATGCTGCCTTGTCAATACTTTTGTGGTCAAGTATGTCAACTTTTAGAGAAATTTAATTTATTTATTTATTTTTTGTAGTTATTGGCGTGAGAATATATTTTTTTTATTTTTGTTCATTTAAGCTGAAAATTGAAATTAACAAACAGTTAATAGGGCAAGCAAATTTCTTTTAAATATCAATAGTTTCTTATTTTAGGTGATTTATAACTCCACAAATGTTACGTTTTTTTATCGTAGTTATTCAAAATAAAATAAAACGGGAAATCTCTTAAACCATATAGGACTATCTTTTTTATTTGTAAATGATAGAAAAACACTTGTTCTGTTTTACAAGAATTTTATTTAAATTAAATTAAATTTGTCTGTTTCGACTTTTACGCCATCATCAAGGATTGTGCGCGCTCAAGGTTCGAAATCGTATTTATGAAGGGCAGTTATAAACAAAATACTTGTTAATAACGAAACATTTGAAGAATTTTTAGTAGGGGTAAATTTTAAATACATTAATGCGAAATTACAATGAGGGAAAAACTTGTTACTGTTGTCACGCCCCTACCGGGACTCGAACCCGGGGTCTTGGTGGGGGCGTGACAACAGTAATAAATTTTTCCCTCATTGTATGGGGTTACCTGTAGTGGGTATAAATTAATATCGCATTAATATATATAAATACTTGTATTTACAGAATGACTCTAATGATGGCGAAAACCTTAAAATCTACTTTTTTGTGTGTTATAAATTCTTTTTACAAATAGAGAATAAATCTGACGATAAATCTTGTATTTATTAAAAACAGAATAAATTAAAAACTTAGGATTAACCCCCATATGAAGTAATAAAACTAACTTAGACTAACAAATTAGTTGTGAATAATAAGTAAAAAATTAATATTTTACAAAAAACTGATGCCTATAAGATTGAATGTACAGATTGTTACCACCACAGTTTTCTTATTAAACGCGTAGATGAACTCAAATAGTAAATTTTACAGAACACAAATACAAAAGCTTTTATAACATATTGTACATAAAATGGTCATTCTATAGATACAAAATATTTTAAATTATCTACAAATTTTAGAAATGCAAAAGGCTTATCACCAGACTAAATTCGTAACAGTCGAACAAATGAATTTATAGGTTTTCCCCATCCTGTAAATAGTTGTAAGCTCCCTTTATAAATACGGTTTCGACCCTTCAGCACGCACAGTCCCTGATAATGATGTAAAAGTCGAAACAGCTTTCAGACAAATTTAAATAAAATTTTTGTTGGACGTAGCAAATGTATTTTCTATCGTTTTTATTTAAAAGTGCGTCATCAAGTACCCTACGAAATATACTTGTCGATTCGATTATTATTATTTTTATATCAATAATATTTAATTGTTAATCAATTTCTATGTAGACGGGTTTAAATTGCTATTGCATCTGTCGATCATTTTAGAAAGTAGAGCGTGCTGCTATCTAACGATCATGGTGTTACAAAGTTGTAGCAGGTTTGTTAAACACAAAGTATTTCTACCTTAAAGTGGACCGATAATCATTAAAGATTTCCTTAAAGAAATTGGCCGACTACAGGTTTCTATGCTTTTTATGAAAACTCACTGCTTGAAATAGCTAATTTTATTTCGAAGAACACAACATAGACTAAGTCAAAATATATATAAAGTATCAATTTTATGACAAATACAATAATTTTACAATTCTTAACGCACGTTCTTGTATATGTATATGTTACCGGCCAACCCCGATTTCAGGACAAACTAGTTTTGCCTAGGCTAAACTGGTTCTTCCTTTACGCGATAGGTTTAACTAGTATAGCCTAGTCCAAACCAATTTGTCCTAAGCCCGATAGGATAAACCAGTTTAGGCTAGTCCAAACTAATTTGTCCTGAAATAAATATAATAGGTTAGGTTATGATAGATTGGTTTTGTGAGATGCAGTTGCAAAAATAACTGTTCCACAAACAGATGCCAGTGCAGGAAGGCAATGATACTCTGCAATTCTAAGTGCCACCAAAGCACTCCATGTAAAAATAACTAACAATTTTAATAATTGAGATCTGATTATTGCTTCTATTAAAAACACTTATTATTTGTTATAGTATGATTGTTTGTATTACCAATTATACATAACTTTTAACGACGAATCATTATGGTTTTAATACAGATGATTATTTTTCCAATTACGGAGTATTTTATTCAGTTTATATAGATATACTATAATGTTTACACTAGGATACACCAGTTTATCCTAGAGTGTGCGTATTTACTGATTTGTCCTGATATCAGTTTGGATTAGGCTAAACTGGTTTATCCTATCGGGCTTAGGACAAATTAATTTGGACTAGTTTAACCTAGGTTAAAATAGTTTGATCTGAAATCGGTTTTGGCCGGTAACATATATAATGACAAAATGGTCCGATAAGGACCCTTCTTTAAATTAAACGAACAACTTTTTATAGCAATTCAAAAAGTGTAATTTCTTACCCAAGTCTCAAGTTCACAATATACAAGTGCTTAAAAGTCTCACAATCGTATTTTTTTGTCGATCTATTATTAATTTTGTGCTTCTGAAGTTTTTAAAGGCACGTAGAGCACAGGATACCATTTTATCAATTTTTATTTAAAATAATCTTTACTGAAGATTAATATTTTTAAAACATTTCATTCATTATCTTTCATAAATGTTAATACTAAATCGTAGAGAACGCTTTTAGATCCATTTCTGTGACACTATATTTATATATGGACATTATTAATATGAATTACGTGTTAGGTAGTACATATCTTAAATTGTTATAAGAAGTTACAAGTTTTGTCTGGCGCTTCCACCAACTACTGTGAAAATGTTAATTTTATAGGCATTTGAAATTTGTTTTTACTTTATTTATCTGCTACATATTTTGCTATTATTAGGTGTTTTACATTTTTTATTTAAAATAAATTCGCCTAAAGAGTTATCTGTTTTAAATGATATAAAACTATTGTTTGTTTTTTGTATAACGTATATAGGTGAAATTTCTGTTAAAATAGGAAAAAATTTACAAAAAACAAACAATAATTTTATATTATTTAAAACAGACAACTCTTTATTTTATTTATTTTAAGTAATGTAAAACACCTACTAACTAAAAATCAGGTGTTTATTTACTTAGTTGTTCCAACTGTGAGAAAGTCTATGCAGGTCAAATTGCTAGTTCTTTTGATATTCGTATTCGCGGACATTATAAAAATTTTAATAAATAAAAAAACCGACTCGGCTTACGCAGATCATTGAATTACTAATGACCATATTTTTAATCTAGAATTTAAAATTTTACATATTCATAATAAAGGTAAAAAATTGGATTTACTAGAGGGTCTATAAATTAATCGGTATAAAGATAATAAAATTTTGTACGATCAGTTAGATGTAAAAAGTTCTCCTTTACTAAATGTCAATATCTAATTGTTCTTTGACACGTTCTTGAAATGAACGCTATACACATAGTTATAATCACCAAATTTTAATTTATATACACCAGATTTCAGTTTATTATCTATTTTATCTTAATCATTTCTAATAAGTAAACCTAAAGAACAATTTGTTTTAAATGATACATAATTATTAGGGATGTGTTTACTGATTTTTGTGGTAATATTTCCTAAAAGTCGTCGTGGTCAATAGAAATAATTTTTGAAACTCTCAAAAGTATTTTCATTGATTGCTTAATGTAAATTATAATACGGTAGACACATTGCGCAATATTCGAATTTTGTAAAATTGTTTTGATTTCTTGATCCAATACAATAAATTAAAAGCTGAATTAAAATAAACTATAATTAGGTACAATATTTTACGCTTTTTTTAAATATTTATCAATATCGTACTTTTTTCTATCAATTAAACGAGTATCCTGGCTATAAAAAAATGATTTAATTTTAAAATTCCTTTTTTAGACAACTTAACAAACTATTTCTAAACCAAAAGAAAATTGTAAATATGGTCTTATATGTACATTTTAAGAAAAAGGTAATATTTAGATTGATAATGAAAAAAAGGAAATATTTAAATAGTAACTTTTTTAATATTCAATTAAGCCAAAGATTTTAATTTACCCGCGAAATTTCAATTTTCTTGAGATTCAGCTAAACATGATGGCACTGTTGGTCTGATTTAAAATAGTTTTCCTTTTCACTAACAGCGCCATTACAATATTTACCATGTCTATTTATTGACTTTACATTTTATTTCATCGGTGTATGACAGACACACTGAAAAACAAAAATACACTTATTCAAAAAAGTTGGAATTAAAATCCTTATTCATCTAAATTTTAAGATCAAAGATCTCACATTTTGAACGCGTCCTACCAAGTAGGCACAACGAACCGAAAGCTACATCCCACGACCGGGTTCGACCTATCGGGTCTCATCAGGTGGGCGCTGGCAGAAAGGCCTTTACGGGCTATATTATAAATATAAATATAAATATGGAATCAACAGAAACAACTACTCCGAGGGCCAATACCCCTACCGGCATTGAATTACACTGTTGATTCCAATGGACTCCTAGACGAAAATATAACATATTCAAAAAAGAAGGAATTAAAATCCTTATTCGTCTAAAAATTAAGAACAAATGTGAGATCTTTGATCTTAATATCTAGACGAATAAGGATTTTAATTCCTTCTTTTTTGAATATGTTATATCTTCGTCTAAGAATCCAACGGAATCAACAGTGTAATTCAATGCCGGTAGGGGTATTAGCCCTCGGAGTAGTTGTTTCTGTTGATTCCATATTTATATTTTAATTTATATTTATATTTAAAAAATACACCTGTAAATAATAGCTTGCTTGTACCACATTTAGAAAAGATTAGGTTTGTTTCAACTGTTTTGTTGAAAGTGTATGACGTATCTTTTAAAGTAGCTCAACTCGTATAAAATCTTACAAATCGGTATTTTCAGAAAACATACACAGATATATATCCTTGTACTGCACAATTCCAGCTTTTTCTCTCTGTTAAGATTAATTTCGTAGCTAGCAGAACAAATCCGCGCCGGCAAAAGCCAAACTGAGACACTTCTAAGACAAGAAGCGTTTTAGAACAAATGCGTTTGTGTTTTATCTGTTAGACGGAAACAATTTTGTTTATTAGTCAGAGGCGAAGATCTCGTATTTGTAAGTGTCACGTAAATGATTACTTCGTGCCATACCATGATGCCTAGGTATTATTTTAAGAATTATCTGTCAGCCAGGGGCCAGGGGTGGCTCGTGACTCGAATTCAACGGAATTATATTAAATGACGGACTTCATGTATCATCACTGATTTTATATGTATATATATATATATACGAAATTTTAAGCCTGTAAGAAACTACAAAAACAAACATGAGGATTAACTTTTCGAAAGAATGTAAAAGGTTTCGAGGAAGTCAATTCTAGAATTAATAAGGTCTATAGACGATGCAGTAGAATGATTGTGAAAAAACATTATAATAGATGTAAATGAAAACACTGGGTTCAATTTTCACAAAGTTAAATAATTAAGTTAATTCACTCTCTGTAGTGAAATTCCACTCCTTCTATCGAAATAACACATTTTCCATGTAACATTCCGGCTGAAAGATCGTAGTCTGACCAATAGATGGCGCTACTAGTATCAAATCCATATTATTTTTAGTTAGCCCTAACCTTCAATAGACGCGTGTATAAATTTGACAGTTGTTGCACTATTAGTATCTGAGTTATAGCATTTTTAATGAAAGAACTTTTGTTACTTTGAAAAAATATATATAAACAGCGACTATTACGTAGCGTTATTGGAGCGTTTAAAAGACGAAATCGCGGCAAAGCGGCCTCATTTGAAGAAAAAGAAAGTACTGTTTTATCAAGACAGTGCACCGTGTCACAAATCAATGAAATCGATGGAATAATTCCATAAATTGGGCTTCGAATTGCCTCCGTATCCACGGTACTCTCCAGACCTGGCCCCCAGCGACTTTTTTCTGTTTTCAGACCTCAAGAGGATGCTCGCTGGACAGAAATTTCGCGCCGATGAAGAGGTAATCGTCGAAACTGAGGCTATTTTGAAGCAAAATTTGACAAATTGTATTTTAAAAATGGTATCGAAAAATTGTATGACTGCTATTATCCTTGTATAGCCCTCGAAGGGAACTATAAAACTACTAACTGATAAAATCAAATTCTATCAAAAAAAAAATATTTTTTTCTATGCTACCCTATGAACTTTTCAGCCCGCCTGTTATGTACTTTTGCTAATAAAACTTAATGATTGAAAAATTCAGATATATATAATTGTTAAATCCAATTAAGTATATTGTTAATAAAATTGAAATTTTGCGCTACTTCTTATAATAATAAACAGTTTTTCTTATAAAGGCACTCTTTCCTCTCTTTTTTAATTTTGGGTTATTTTAGTCTCAAGTTTTTGTATTTACGATTGGACTTACGTTTCCATAATTGTTTATCAACTTGTACATTAAACAGTTATGGTTTAGTAGATTATTGAAACTGTGACAAAGGAAGAAATAAAAAAATCCAGAACCTTTATAAGAATAATGAAAAAGGTCTGTTTTTCATAGCCAATGTCCGTTAACAGTAAATGATTGCAACACCCCTTCAGGGTCCTAACCTTGCCGTGGTGGGGAGGGGTTCGTTATCAAGTATGGGGAAGCTAAAGGACTCCCGAAAATCTGGAAGCAAAGTATCGTGTGGGAAGTAGATGTTGGACATAGACGAATGTCCGGCAGCACCCGTCCGTTTGTGCTATGAAACCTCATGGGAAGTAGTCGGCAACTGGCATGCAAACGTGCACTAAGACGTGGAAGGCTCACATGGACAACCGCTCACCACCTTTTAAGCCAAACCGTCGACAGGGAGGCAATCGCGGTGCGGCCATCGACACCTTCAGTGGCAATCGCATGGGAACAATCTCGACGGGGACTGCTTGGTGCAGGTACCGCTGGGTGTGTTGTCGCTCCGTTCATGTACCACACACCTTTAATCCCCGGCACAATGGGTGCACTCGGGCGGAGTTACAGAGGTGAGTGTAATCTGAGCAACGGCTAACGAGGGGGGTTACGACTGACGAGCATGGGAGCGTCGATTGGGATGTGCACCCTGACCCTTTAGGGGAGGTGCCTACATGTGTGGCCATGACAGAGTTGAGGCATGTGAAATGCATTGTTGCTCTGGTTAGCCAGAAGGTTGAAAAACAAATGTCACCCAGCGAGGGGATGACCACCGGTCTGATTCTACCAGTACCTCGAGGGCGGGGGGCGCCCAAGAGTCAAGCTTCGGCTCCTTCTCCACCATTTGGTGTCTGTTTCGAGGGGGCAGTTGGTTGATAGCCCGCATGCTGGGTTAGGGAGTTGTGTTGGCGGGCGCCTGCCCCGTTACACAAAAAAAATTATGATTACGCAGCTTCGTATTTTATAATCGTTTCATTAGAAAATTTATTTGCAAAAAGTAAACAATAATAAGAGTTTAATATTAATTTTCTGTTGTTTAATTGATAATCCCACAATCAACTGTCATTATTTATTTAAATGAGGAAATTTTAATGTGGGGTGGTGACGAAAGAGGAGGAAAGGGGGAAGTTGAGGGCAGGGATTGTGGAAATTTATGGAGAACATATTTACGTATTTGAGGATGGCTCCTTATAAGTTCAGGATTTTTTTCTAAATTTCAATTAATAATATATATAATATATTTTTTACAAATTACGCGAACTACTAAATATAGAAATCTCTAGGTACTATCCTCTAATGGAACTCCATTTACATCCTTTGTCTACAAATTTTCAAAAAAGAAGGAATGAAAATCCTTATTCGTCTAAATATTAAGATCAAAGATCTCACATTTGGAACGCGTCTTACCAAGTAGGCACAACGAACCGAAAGCCATATCCCACGACCGGTTTCGACCTATCGGGTCTCATCAGGTGGGTGCTGGTAGAAAGTCTTTTACGGGCTATATTATAAATATAAATTAAGATTAAGACAAATAAGGATTTTAATTCCTTCTTTTTCTTGATATCTTTCGTATCTTCGTCGAAGAATCGTCCCGAATCAAAAGTGTAATTCAATGCCGGTAGGGGTATTAGCCCTAGGAGTAGTTGTCTCTGTTGATTCCATATTTATATTTATATTTATATTTAAATTTTGTATTTCTAATTCTTTTCTAGCCAGAACTAATAATTAAAATACTTCAAATTTTCATTTTTATTTTTTAAATTTTAAAATTAACATCTTTTCATTCCCCATTGCTATCATTAATTTCATTGGGGATATGCGTGATAATTAGAAAGAGCGTGTACAAACTAGCGTGGATCTATTTTTCACAATTATTTCTGGATGGTCCTTTTTCTTGTCCAAAAGAGGGTTGTGAACGATGACGTGACGACCGAGCGAGCGCAGGTCATTCCCGTTTAAAACAAAATCCATCGATGTCGGAAAAAGGTTCACGTCTAAACATGCATTGATCTGACACGAAATTCATATATTTTCATCATGGCTAGAGGTATAATTGGACGGAACGCTGTTGTCCGCATGTCCTGAAGTTGAAGTGTGCCACTTGAACGGCCGTCCGAAATATTATTACATGCCCCTTTTTCAACGAACGATCTTTCCTCTTTTTCCGTTCAAGATCGCGCATGATTGCGCATGTTGAACGCCAGACGGCGCGGCGAACATGCGCCGCGCGTGATCTGTTTTTATACGTGCAACGCGCTTCGTTTGCTATAGTTTATTGACTGTGAGAGAAAGATGGAAACAACGAACACGGCATAAAGGCACGTACCGCATTCTGACTTTCTTGGAACGTGAAATTGGGAAAACTAAGTGACGTTTTACACGCTGTTGTTTTCAAACGAAACAAACGGCACAAACTCTTCGATTTTTCAAATTTTCGATACTTACCTGATCTAATTTAACTGCAGATGGCGTTATACTAACTTCTTGATATAAACACATCCTTTCTTGCTCTACTCAAGCTGCAGTATAAAGAGAAAAGATCTCCAGATACACTTACTTTCTCAAGCACGCTATTACAGTATTGTATGCTATATCCATGGTTTTATACCCGAAGATTCAATCAAATAAGGAGTTTCCAGCATTCCGTACTACATTATAATTAAATAGTAGAAGTTGGGGCATACAGTGTGCCTCCAGACGCATGGGCAGTACCTTGAGGTTACTCAGGTGCCGGGTCAAATCATTCAATGAATCCTTACCGAAAGAGTAGAATCCTTCTATTGCTCTTAGCCTTTTATCTGTTAACCAGAGGAGCTTAGGACATTGGAATACGATGAACCTACAGCGACCTACCATCCTGTACCTGTACTTCCGCAAGGTACCCTGATCAGTAATAATACCTATTCAGTTCGAGAAGCGGTTTCCCCCAATCCTCCATCTCGTTTAGTTTGATTAATGCTTTGGTTGTCCTACATCTCTTGGTGTTATTGTTACCAATAAAAAGGAAAATTTTCGGAAAACTCACAATATTTTTGAGACAAAATGGTCATAGGTATCGAATAAAAGACGATATTTTATATTATAATACCTATAATGGATTGTAGTATGTAGATTTTCATGGCCGGCGTTAATCGAATTAAGATGATTTTCCAAACCACCAACGATTCTGAAGATGTCAGCCGCAGCCGCTGACGAAACGTCAGGCAACCAAAAAGCCTATAGACCACGGCCCACAAGCCCGGAAAATCATCTTAATTCGATACCTATGATGGTTTGTTTTGAACATACGTAATAAAAGACATAAACATGTCGTAATTCTTGCAAAAAATAATTTAGCTCCGTGTTTGGAGGTACACTTAAATTGAGGACGTATAAAGGCTAAAGCGATTATTTAAAGAAAACTACGCATCGTACACTAATTCGATAATATTTATGTTTTTAATAGTAATGTCATAAGTTCTAATATGCAGGAACTTTTACTAAACCGTTGCACAATTTCATTCAATTTTTAGAAGACGTGAATAGAATTTATGTTATTTCATAACCAAGTAATGAATTTTTTATGCCTCATATACTAAAACATGTATGCTAAAAGAATGTAGCGTTACATAGGGCAAACAAAACATATGTCATTGGTCTTTTATTTTCTCTTAAATCTTCTCCTTTATAAAAGGATGAAAAAATTTTTTTTGCAAACTTCAGTGTAGTATTTAAACCATTACAAAAATTTATAGAACTGAATTTTAGTTTTTATTTTTCATTTTTTTATTAATTATGAAACTAATTTCGTTTTCAAAATCATTTACAGTTTTCAGAAGTTACCTGAAATTTAAAAAAAATCGTATATTAGATTTAAATAAATATTTTCGATAAAAATTATTTAAAGTATACACATATATTATTTTTTTTGTAGGAACCCTCTTGTAAGAACATCCAACAACCCTTAACCAAAATTTTATTTTACTTCGACTTTTGTATTTTTCCTATTAAGATTTTGATTTTCCAACCCATAATTTTTGTGTGTGCCACCCTGTACAATAAAATATAATTCCTTAACAATCTTATAGCATTTTCATTGCTCAAAAAGTTGGTTAAATAATTTGTCAGTTGGTACCCAGGATAATGAAAAAGGCCATAAAACCATTCAATAAGTTTGCATTTTTATGAATGCCAGTCATTTAAGCTTTAAACATACGAAGTGGTTGTATTCGAAAAACTCCAAACTTTCAAATATTGGAAAATGAGTGAATTTGTCCTACAGCAGGGCCTGCAAAAAAACTTGCTTTCAAGAAATAATTTTGCCCTAGTTGGCAATGTTGCAAAACGTACTATCTGCACTGCCTTTGGGGACTTCCCTTTGCATTGATAAGCTGTAACTTCAGTTGTGTCAGACCAGTGTATATTTTTTATATTTACTCATTTTAAACGTTTTGTTTGACCTTAAGTATTCCATTCTTTTGTTTCGATTTTTTAAGAAGGGTTTCACTACAGCCAAACATAAATAATATCCTTATTATAAATGACGTTATAACATTTAGTCAAATAAAACACACTATGGTATGTTTAACCAACTTTATTATTGTTCAATTTTGTTTCGAGCTATGTGCTCATTATCAAGAGTTACGTTATACTGACAATACGAATTTTACATGCTCATTATAATAAATGTATTCAGGTTTTCGTAGATATGATTAAAATTTTTATGCATAGTTTCTTTCAAACATCGTAGGGCGCGTCATATACATCATGGCTAATTTTATGGAATGCTATACTATCTTCCAATTATTTCACTTCTGGATATAACTACACATAAGTTTAATTTCCCGTGATAAAATAATTAGGAATACATGAACATCAGTAAATAGGAAATGCTTTTTCACTGTGCGAATACAAGAAAAATTCTATTTGAAACTAATGCCGACCACAAATTTCAATTACCTATGCGATTTAGTTCGTTCGTAGTACATAAAATTTCTTCCCTGACATCCACGTCTGTATACGTTCAAGTTGTCAGTAGGGTTAAGAACCTTATCCGATTTCCCTTTCTCTTAAATGGAGAATAAAATAAGGGCGGTACGTGAAACATGAACTTTAACTATAAAAATTATTACCCTCTTCATTGACTACGTTCACACATGTTTGGTATAGATACGTACAAAGTGTTTTACTTTTTAAATATGTTAATCTCTTAAGCACTTTTACACTAGTATGTACCTGTATTAGTATTCAGAACTGTACAATACTTTTCAGCCTGTGCATCTTAGATGAGTTAAAATAATGTAAAAACAAAATCAAGTATTGTAGGTAGTTTTTTGTTGTTGTTTGATATTGATTTGATTGTGTATTTTTTTGGCTGAGATGATAAAATATTTATAAGTAGCATATAAACTTTATTAAAAAACGAAACGAAACGAAACTATCTATAAACTTTGAAAATATTGTTAGACTTGTGGAGAAAATTGAAATTGGAGGAGCGAAGTGTACCTTTAATTGAATTGATTGAAATTGATAGAAATTGAAGATTGATTGGTGATGACTTCGGTAATACTTGTGCTCTTTTTGATACTCGGATTTTAGTTTTTAAAGATCTAAATTGTTAAGATAGAAAGGGAAAAAATATGTGATTTAGATAGCTGATTGGACAATTGATTGGTTAAATTAGATTTGTAGGGGTTGAAGGAGGGTTTGCTTTTGCTAGTTCCTTAAAAAAGAATAGGGCAGTAAAGATAGAGAAAGATGTACACTAGCAGATGTTGTTCTAAGAAAAATTTAACTGTCATCGAAGGCAAGGATTTTGGACAATATCGTAATAAATAAGAAACTTCGAAACTGTTTGACAGAAAATTTATGATTTTATGAATTTGTAAGTATTCATGTGGAAGAAGTAATTGCAGAGCAATAAAAAAACAGATTTTTAGGTGTTTTCTATCTTAACAATAGTAGCAGATATTTTAAGTGAACTGTAACGAATGTAAATTATTGGCCGTAAAAAAATTAAGGAATTTATTTTAAAAGGCTTTACGGACTCAATAAGTATAATTGGGGAAAATTCAAAATTATCACTATTTAGATTTTGATGCTGGGGCAGGTTAGATTATTTCAAAATCTTAATATGATTTGGGCAACAAATGATACCCTAGAAATGTCTACTATCATAGCTGCTGTGTGCTTCAAATAGTTATTAATGCTTTCAAATGGCCAAAATTGTATATTTTTTGAGTTTTGAGCCAGGGACATCTCAAAATCTTGGCGTGCTGAGGCAATTAATTCTAAGGCAATATTCGTGCTAATGAGTGTCGTAAATTACGTTTGAACTCCATATTTTGTTAGCGTGGAATATATAGATAATTAACTTCAAGGTTTGGACAAATTTTTGTTTCGAAAAACTGGCCAAGGGATTACCAAAATTACACATCTTTGAATTTTTTATACTTAATTATGTATTTAATAAGGTACAGGAGTAGAGAGCGATTTTATTTAATTTTCAAGTAACAAAACTATAAACATAAGCCCGTGTAGGTTAACAAGAAATGCTACTGTACCTATGCATATAGGAATAGAAAACTCGACGTTATACAAATTTACCCTTTGGATGAACCGTTTTATTCGTAGTTAATAATTCGCGAGGTTCATAAAACGAAGGAAAAACTGCAGACAAAGGAATACTTTAGTAATTGCACGTTCAACTAAAAAGTATCACGCCTGAGACGATCCGCATCGGTAAAGAAACCGATCCGGTCTCTTTCAAACGCGCAACCTACGTATACAAGAGACACGGTAAATTTAATTACACTCGCCGTCTTTGATTTTCTTAATTACAAAGCCTTTTAATTTCGATAAGAAGGTTTACTTGAAAATAGTTTTTAATAATACTCGCGCTAGGGAAGCCCTGCGGGAGGGACTGCATCTACCACGTTGTTCCACATAAACCTCAAATCCAGAAAAATAGATGGTATCTAAAAAACAACTTGAAGTAATTATTCCGATTTAAAGAGAAAAGCTAGAAGAATTATTGTTAGCGTTGGGTGAATAATTTTGGGGAATCAATTAATGTGTTGTCAACATGCAGATTACATAGCCGGCAGAAGTCCGTTTGGAAGTATATTTGTTGTGAATTGAGATGAGTGTCAGTAGAGAAAGTCCCCTCTTGCATATAAACTATAGGAAGGTAGTTTAGAAGAACTAGATAAGTTTATTGAATTTACTAACAATTTACATAAAAGAATGAAATTCACGTTCGAAATTGATAATCACGGAAAACTTTTCTTAGATTTAACACTAACAAAACATAAAAACAAAATTGATATAGCATTGTATGGAAAACCTTCTTGGACAGATACTGTTATACATAAAACATCCTGTCACCCGAACCAACATAAACTAGCAGCATTTCGTAGTATGATTAATAGATTATTAAGTTTACCTCTTTCAGACACAAATTACAAAATAGAATTAAAAATAATAAAACAAATAGCAATTAATAACGGTTATACGTCAAAACTTATAGACGATTTAATTAATTCCAAAAGAAAAACAATATGTTACGGATTAGTATACACAAATAATTCTAAAAAATCTAATACTAACTACAAAACAATATCATATATTGGAAACATTTCAAATAAAATCTCAGAAAAACTAAAAAATAATAACTTCAAAACAGCTTTTAAAACGGAAAATAAATTATCAAAATTTTTAATTAACAATAAGGACAAAACAGAAAAAATGAATAAAAGTGGGGTCTACAAATTGGAATGTAATACTTGCAAGACTATATATATATATATATATATATATATAGGACAGACAGGGAGGACTTTTAAAGAGAGAGTTAACGAACATATCAAAAATTACGCAGGAAAATCAACAATTATGAATCATATTAAAAATGAAAACCATGAATTTAATATAGAAGATAATTTTAATATTTTACATTGTTTAGAAAAAAGTAAAAAACTAGACATTTTAGAATCGTACGAAATTAAAAAACACAATTAACAAAACAGTGAAATTATTTTGAAAGAAATAGAAAATGTATACCAATCAATAATATTAAATAAATTTGTAAACATCACCCCTACCATACTACTTTTAGACTAAGTTACCTATTGTACATATATATATATATATATATATATATATTCAGTAATACGTCTTCTGAAGATGCCCTTGTAGGGCGAAACAATTAAAATAATAAAGTGTAAATTACAAAATTTGAATTTTGTTCATTTTATTTATTAAAAATGAATTTCCATTAAGTAACGGCGGATACAATCAATTATTCTATAGAGAGTGCATTTTTTGTGAAACATGGTCTGAATATATTTAGTCAAACGAAACACACTATGTAACGCTGTCTATATAGGACAGACAGGTCGAACCTTTGAAACTAGGATAAGTGAGCATGTACAATCGATTTCTAAAAAGATGTTAAATCAGGAATTAGTGAACATGGTATTAGTTTAAACCATCATTTAAATTTAGAAAATACCAAATACTTACATGTAAACACATCTAAAAGTAGAAAATTATCTCTGTATGAATATTTGGAAATAGACAAATCCTTAAGAAAATTAGAAAATGTTATAAATAATCAGTTAGAATTAGGCAGTTTTTCATCCCCCCTATCTTAAGATATCTATAAATGAGCATGTAAGATTCGTATTATCAGTATAACGTTACTTTTGATAATGAGCACATAGCTGGAAACAATATTGTCGAGAACAATAATAAAGTTGGTGAAACTTTCCATAGTATATTTTATTTGACTAAATATGCCCCATGCAGTCTATGCTAGGTCCACTCCGAAGGTCCTGGATATGCACGTAGGAAAAAATGTGTTTTAGACGAGGAGTTATAGCGGAAAGAACCATCAAACTCAGACTGAAAGCTACAGTGGAAAGTCTATGTCGTTAGATTATCAGTTTTAGTGGTAGCAGTGAGGATAGTTCTGATCAGGTATCAGAGATGCCAGTTTTAGAGAATAGTGAATGGTATTGGAGAATTTAATTTTAAGAGTGAGATGCACGCTGTGATGGCCTCTGGAGGCAAGTTGTGGATATCGATATTGGGACATGTTGACCACCTTGTTGATCCAGTTTATTATCATAGGGTACACTGCCAAATATGGCGTGCTGATGAGATCTAATAAGATCGAAATCGCGATCCACGTCTGGTAGCTTCGATAAATTATTTGACCAAGAACTTATATTTGTTCTTATTAAATTGGTTTACTTGATGATACCCTAATAAATCCTTGTTTAGCGTTATGAAAAACGGCAATAACAGCAAAAGCAGGTAGATGGCGACGTACTGCCATTTCAACGTTTTATTTAAAAAAAGTTTTTTGTTTCTTCCCTTTGACATCCAAATGAGAAATAGACATTAGCCTGTAAATGTAAATTTTATATAACATATGATGTTGATCATTAACTGTTATTTATAACGACAAGTGATTAAAAAGGTGTGGGATAGAAATGAAAGGACCATGCCCAGTTCCTTATGGATACAGTTTAAAAGATAGCTACAGTTGCAGTCCAGGACGATTCATAGCGAATCAAAACAAATTGTGTTCATAAAAATCAACACAAACTAAATGCGTATAGACTTTTTATTGATTACATAATAACGCTACACTAAATGCTTCACCTGGTTAAACAAATCCTTTTCTCCAAAAAAAGAACGCATCAAAATCCTTTTTCGTCTAATTACAAAGGATCACAGACCCCACATTTGGAATGCGTCCTACACAGTAGGTATAGCGCACCGAAAGCCATATCCCACGACCGGTTTCGACCTATCGGGTCTCATCAGGTGGATTGTTATCTTCGTCTACTAATCGTTCGGAATCAACAGTGTAATTTATTGCCGGTAGAGGGGTATTAGCCCTCGAAGTAATTGTTTCTGTTGATTACATATTTATATTTATTATATGGTTTGTAAAAGCCTTTTTGCGAGCGCCCACCTGATGAGACGCGATAGATCGAAACCGGTCGTGGGATGTGGCTTATTTATTTTAAATTTATAATATATACAATACTTCTTTTCGTACAATTGAATGAATTAGCTACTTTTATATAGAATTGGACACTTGTAATATTTATACAATGTTGTACATGGATTTTGGTTTTGATTTTTTTTCACACAGTTTTATAAATAATCTTTTAATTTGGCTTTAAAGCGTATATAGTTGCGATTGTGCCTCCACCACGGAGGGATGAAATGGCGCCCTGGCTGTTTTGTTTTAATTAAATGTTCTTCTTTCATTAACCACGCTGTTGAACGGACAAAAGTTTCAAAAGTTCGTAATTACCAACATAGACTAGTTAGGCGACGAAACGCGTCTCGACGCTACGCGAAGAGACGCGATGCGGCGAGGCGCAGTCGATGGAAAAATAAAAGCAGCGCGTACGAACGTCCGTTGCCGCCCTCGTCGTATTCTAACTTTGTAAAGTTTTAAATTGACAAACAAAAGAAAAAGTTAAATATGAATGACGGGATGTCCCCTAGGAGAAAACAAAAAAAAATTGTTTCACAAGTTTAACGTTGCAAGTCGCAACGTTATTTAATGAGACTATTGCTCGGGTAAGAAACGGTTAACGAACTGATTGGTTTTGTGAGGCACGTATTTTATTAAAAGCGTTTGATTCTGTAGGTTACAAATTAACCCCTAATTTTATCTATCTTTGCATCGTAATTTTATGAGAATACGAACATTAGTAGTAGAATGATGGTTCGGGCTTGTAGACCGTGGTCGATGTGAACGGTTTCGTCCAGACGTTTCGTCATCCCCACTGAGGATGTTAGCCGAAGTT
Source organism: Agrilus biguttatus (assembly GCA_963921985.1). NCBI lineage: Eukaryota > Metazoa > Arthropoda > Insecta > Coleoptera > Buprestidae > Agrilus > Agrilus biguttatus. Next base: position 30,924,521 of record OY998120.1, on the reverse strand, counting down.
GCTGACGAAACGTATGGACGAAACCGTTCACATCTACTATGAATTCCGGCCGTGAAAGCTTATGTTCTTATAATACGAAAATTATTACAGTAAACATTTATTTTGGCTCTATTGCCTACATTCATTTCTACCGCGAATAATGTTTAAAACAGTAAAAAATATTTCTTCATTATAGATATATTTTTTTAAAAACCTTAATATGAATAAATTTTTGAATTAATTTTTACCAACTACCGATTACCTCAAATTAACGAGGAAAAATTGTTGCTGCTGTTCGGCCTCGCCGGGAATCAAACCCGGGATCCATATCTTTACGCGCCAATACTCTTACCACTTAGCTACGAGAGGTGACAGCAGTAACCTTACAAAATCACAAAATATGTATTATTCTTAACCATCTATAATGAAATACTTGGAGAATATTTGTAGAGGCTAATGTTAGTACATTATCTAACTTGTTTTGAATCAATTTTTATCAATCATTGGTGCGTAAAGCCTAGAACCCAGGTTCTATTCCCAGTGAGAACGTGACAGCAGTAACAAAAATTTCCTCATTAATTTGAGGTAATCTGTAGTTGGTAAAAGTTAAATCAATTATATTGAAATTAACCTCTATAAAACAAAACTAAGGAATTCATCCCTTTTTAGGTTGAATCAATCCTTAGTTTATTTTCAAAACAAGAATTTGCTGGTCAAATCACTGATAACGTTAATTAATTAGGCATAGAAAAATTCTTTTCTGTATTAGTTAAATTCTAGCTTTATATTAAGTATGAAAGGTTAATCAACAAATTCCTTCATAATCATTTTAGGATCATCTAACAAACTTCCGCATTTGAAGAGTAATCTGATATGGTCCTCCTCTGTCCACTTTACTCCTATTTCTGCTTCTAATATGTCTCTCACTAGCACTTCTTGTTCCAGAAGGTGTTCAATCATCATATCTCTCTTTTTTCTTATTATTTTCATGGAACCCCTGTTTCTTTTTACACTTACACTTTTCTATTTTTTTTAGTGTTTTTTTGTTGTTTAGAGCAATTCGACTATTGATTTCTTTATGTCTGTATCTCTTTTTGCGTTCTAACTTATTTAACTTCTTAGGTACCAAAGATCAGCGGATTCTACTAATTTGTCTTCTAGAATTTTTATATTAGTTCTAACCCTATTTTCAGCTCCCATACGCTTCACTGATACATAACGTATTCATAGACATATTTCTCCAATTGTAGTTAAATTTGGACTTTTACAAAAGGGGTGAGATACTTTTCCTCAGAACCTATCGTAAAGTAGCACATATACGTAGCACAGAGGCAGTCATAAGTTCAATATCTGCTGGTTAATAAATTGTAAAGAAATTTACTAGAAAGTTACTAATTAACAATAAACAAACGAAGTCTGTTCTAGAAAAAAAAAACGGTGTATATAAAGTTAATTGTGCAAACTGTAATGCATTCTATATAGGTTATACTGGAAAAAAATTATCCGTAAAATTAAAAGAGCATGAAAAAGATATTGTAAACAGTAAAAAATCCACAGGTATAAGCACACATGGTTCTGACAATAAATATAAATTAAAATTAGAGGATGTGCAACTTTTAAATACAGAAAAGAAAGGAAAACGTTTAAACCTGTTAGAAGAAAGAGATTAAGAATGCCATTGTTAAACAAGAAAATATTACCAACTTTCAGTCTGATTTTAAGAATAATTTGCTTATAGACACTTATTTGGGTTTTTCTAATATTTCTGCTTAATAAGAACAAAATTAAGTTCTTGGTCAAGTAATTTATCGAAGTTACCAGACAATAGACAAGATGATACCTTAATAAGGACTTGTCCAACGTTATGAAATACGGCAATAGTAGCAAAAGAAGGTAGATGGCGACGTGCTGCCATATTAACGTCTTATTTCTGCTTAATATTTTATTTATTCATGTAACTATCTATTATTGTATCTTTATTTGTATTATATGTATGTTCACTTGTTTATATGTATTTGTACATATTCAGGGCGCTGTATACTCGATAAATTTTAGTAGATTGTTTACTCTTGAAAAGGCATAATATGCCGAACCAATTGTAGATGTTTTAATAAATACTTTGAAACATAAAAAAGCAATTTAATTAATTAATTTTTCTACCATTCATTATCTGTTGGTTAACCTGGTTATATTTTGGGTATATTAAATTTAGCTAGGTAAGTATGTAAAGTAATTAGTACCTTTATAGGTAGACTCTCCACATTGACTTTGGTGATAGCATAAATTCTGTTTAATAAGAATACGTTTTCCATTTATTATAGAAGGTAAATGAAAAATATTAGGTTTTCATTCCGCCATTCTGCTTTTTCATGCCTCTCTCATACCGGAATGTTTCCGGTGCGATGAAATATGCCCTTTATTAGTGACATGAGCGAATTTCGAGTTTCACCTATCCCCCCCAGGATTCGCATCCCTCAAGAATTGCTAATTAAACCCTTCATCACCTGTGCTTCCTGAGAACACGCTGCTGCTGACGTCGTTTCAGCAAACATAAAACTACCCCGCACCATTCTGAACTCAGCGGCTTGTGGCCGAGATGAATTTTCAGCAATAAATATTCAAGAAAAGTTCTTTCGCATATAGAACCTGTCAGACCGTTCCTCAGATACATTGACGTTTCCTTTCAAGTTTAAATAATAAATAGAATAGCAGGGGATTAGATTTATAAGCAGGGTTGAAATGTGACAAACAATATAAATAAATAAATTACATTCGAAATATGAACTTTCTAAAACAAATGGCAGTTTAATGAAACAGGCCGTTGCCAATCATATTAGTTCTCTTCTTATTTTAATAATAATTCAAACTAAAGTACAATTCAGATTCAGGATAAAGGGCTGTCGAATGTGACGATATCCCGCCTTTTTTGTTTTTGATTACTATCACTTCGAAATAAAGGACACTGCATTTCCTAATTTATATTTATATACACATAAAACATAATATTTGCACTTACGAAAGTTTTGTATTAATATATTGACATTTATTAGAAATAGAATACTTAGTTTAAACTGATTTGAGTGTATTATTGAATTTTGTAGGAGAATTGAATTGTAAAATGTATATTTTTGAATTGTCTCTTCAAGTTAAATAAAAAACAATTGGGTGTTTCATCGCTACAGCTACGCTAGTGGGCGGGCAATCCCTTCGACCTACACTGTCGTGCAAAGCCGGTGGGTAGGGCGTAAGGACCTCTTTAGGCTCATTTCAGGTGGTTAGGGAGCGAAAAATGAAACCGACTAAATGAAGACAGAAGGGAAGTGAAAGATTATCTGTGGACTATTATTGTCCCAGCATTTTGCCTAATTAATCCAAGGAAACTATAGAAAATTTGGACCAGAGCAGCCAGAACCGGATTCGAACCGGTTGAGCAATGATCTGCAAGTTTTCATTATATTAATGTCACCTTCCCAACATGAATTCCAATACCCAAATTTAGAAATTATAGTAGTAGATACATAAGTAATGAAGGATACATGTATGTATTAAACAAAATTCTTATGTTTATTATAAAATACAATAGTTGCTGCTTTTGTCTTTTGTCTAAGTTGTATAGTGTCTACTGTGATGTTAAATGGTTATTACACAAATGTTAAGAATTCGACTAGGTGTGAAAGGGTTCCCATAGTTAGGTTAGATTGTTTTTATTAACATATTTTTTTCAATCAATTTTGTTCTGTTTGTTGTACTTATTTTAACAAAAATTGTTGACTTCCTATCAAAAACATGAAAGCTAAAAGTTAAAAGCTTTTTGTGTATTTGTTCGGTTCAACAAAATGAAATTTAATCAATACATAGTGCTAGTCTTAAGGGGTAAAGTCAAGCACGGCTTACGGGCGAAACAGCACTTGGGTTTTTTTTTTGAAGACACTTAAATTGGACTAAAATTAAACCAGTTACCTGAAAAATTCTTAATTTCTTTATTTCTCTATGTGTTTCATTTCTATTTTTGTAGTCAGGAATATAGTTACAAATGTTTACAGCCAACGGTTTACATAATATTGGTAATGGTTGAATAGTTTTATACCATTGAACCAATTACTTTGCCTAGAATATTACCCGTGTATATCGATATATATAAATAAAGTACTTTCAAAATCAGTTTTTGCTATATTTAACATTAATACATAACTTCCATTCGTAATATTACTATTTGTATAAAATACCACGAGTATATTTACCTAATAGCCTATCAAAAATTTATCAAAAAGGGATCGTGGCTTAACGCAAGCTTTATTTAATTAAAACGGCACATGATTTCATTTTAATATTTCAACCACTTTTATTAAAACTTTTCGGCGGCATCAGCTGTGTTCTGTATTGTACAAACTTATACATCCATATGTATAAAATGATTAATACCAGGACTAATCTAACGCTTCGCATTCGCAAGATCGAAATTTTCAATTTTTGTCCTGTGCCTTTTATGAGAATGAGTCTGTAAGATAGTTTTTATTACATTCATAAGGGGAGTAATCCCAAACTTAAAAGCATGACAAATAGGACAAATTTAAGGACTTTTTTGTTCTTTTATTGGTAGACTACCATTTTCAACAATTTTTTTGGATATAATTTGGAAAATTTTAAGAAATTAGGAAAACAATAATGTTAAACCAAAAAATAATGCATTTGTGGTAGGGTAAGGAATCCATTTGCAACGTGATAACCCAAACAAAACAAAACAAAATTGAAGGTTTCGTACTAAGGAAATACAGGGTTATTCAAACTGAGTGGTACATTAGATGTTTTAGGGAAACTAAGCATGTTACACATTTGAGAATTTGGGAGTTGGGAGTAGGAGTTATCAAGGATGATCTATTTAACTAAAATAATTACAACTGCGAGGAACTTCCGGTTATACCGGAAGTTGATCTCAACTTTCGTATTTTAAAAGGAATGGTATATTTTTTACGATGAATTAGTATGAAACATAAAATTGAAATTTTAAGGTGACTTTAATAACCAACTTTTATGCCTATATGCCTATATGCCTACAATGAATAGTTTCTGAGATAATTTAATTTATTGGAAAAAGATTGCACCGCAACCAAAACTATAAAAAATCGTAACTTCCATAAAAAATTAAATGACTTAGAATGTTGAAATTTTTACTAGTTATAGCCAAAGTTTAAAAACTTCAAAAATTTCATTTTTTCAAATAGCGCCTAGCATATTTTATTTTGTCATGCGATTCCATTTTTTGTCCTCTTTCGATACATTGGATGTTTTCCATCCTTTATTTAAAAACATATCGAAAATTATTTAAATAAAATTAAAATAAAACAGTAGGAAATATCCAGAGGATAAAAAATGGAATTGAATGACAAAATAAAATATTCTAGGTGCCATTTGAAAAAATGAAATTGTTGGTGTTTGAAGTTTTTAAACTTTGGCTATAACTAGTAAAAATTTCAACATTCCATGTCATTTCATTTTTTATAGTTTGGGTTGCGGTGTAATATTTTTTCCAATAAATTAAATTATTTCAGAAACTGTCCATCGTAGACATACACATTGGTTATCAAAGCCACCTTAAAATTATGTTTCATAGGAATTCACCGTAAAAAATATACCATTCCATTTAAAATGAGAATGTTGACATCAACTTCCGGTATAACCGGAAGTGCCCGACAGTTGTAATTATTAACCCCTACTCCCAACTCCCAAATTTTCAAATCTGTAACATGCCTAGTTTCCCTAAAACACTGTACCACTCAGTTTGAATGACCCTGTATATCATTATTAATTATTACCATTGCGCGTTTTCCTTGAAAACCCTGGAATAGAATGTTATAGTCAAGTCATCTTTCGATTGGTGCGCGCTTGTCTATCACAATTTTTCCAGTTTTGTGAAAGCGGATTGATAAAATAAGCGTATAAAGGTTTGCCTAATGAGAATACTTTTCTGCAGTGATGTGATATATCGCTGGATTGAGACAAACATGTGTCGCTCTCGCTCGGTATTTTTAAAATCACTTGTAGCTGCGTCAATTCAGATTTTTTTTTTATATTACTCGTCATTTTTATTAGTTGATATTGTACAGCATCCAGAGATTGTATACGATGTGTGAAGGTACCTTTCTAAAATGAGTGCCCGCATGAAAATAAATAACCCGGTCGATATCTTGTTCTAGAGCTGTCTAGTCATGTAACATACAGGCCAGCACTCAAGAGATAATGCACGTAGAAGCAGTGAATCGTTGATATGGAAATACTAAGATTAAGTTTCTCTTCGTGGTTCTAACCGCAACGATTAAAAGATAAAATGTATTTTTAAAATTGATAATTTATCAGCAGAGCAGAGATATAAATTAGATTAAAATAATTAGCACATTAAACAACAAAATAAGTCAGAGTTTGGTAAACTTGTGCAAATATTATTGACTTTAGAGATTGTTCGGTGTGTCAAAGACACTCTTAGTTTGCTATTTTATTGTTGTACATTTATAGTTAAGTTTAAATTTAGTTTAGGCACGTAGGATTGTAAATAGTGTTTCTTGTAACAAATAAGATATAGGTAATGATAGAAATTAAACAAACACTGTTGTAAGGATTTACAATTTTTTTTTTATAAAACTTCTCTTACACTGTTTCGACTTATCAGACCATTATCAAAGAGTTGAGTAGAGACTAACTTAATTTAAGGAAACGTCACTATATATACATATTTAAGTAAGTGGGGGTAAAAACATATCATGTCCTTCACATTGTTCATTTGAAATATTTTTATTATGAAAAAAGGCATTCTGAATTTCTAATTTCTCTAACAGCTTTTATCTTTTACATTTATTTATACAATGCAAAATCTTAAAATTATCTTCACTAAAGTTATTTATAAAACAATAACAATGTTGGGCAAAACCAGTATTACATTTTTTATCAATAATAGACTTTTTATGCTCCTTAAGTCTAGCTTTAAAGGATCTACCTGTCCGTCCTACATAGATAGCATCGCAGTCTGAACATTGAATCTCATAGACACCTGATTTTTGAAGTTTGTCTGTTGTTGAGATTTTATTATTAATTAGAATTTTGCCTAAATTTGTTTTATTAGAACATATACTATTGATGCCTAACTTATTTTTTTCGTATCGTAAACTTTTCTTTTCTGTTATGCATCCGTTCTTGGAACGAATTAATTCAAAGGACCAAAGGCATTTGTCGAGGGTACCTACATGTTGAAAGTCACACTTTTGTCATTACATAGAATAAGTTCTTTATAACTTTTAAACAATTTGCATCTATACTTCATTTATGCCACTTATAAAATAATTTTGGTCTTCAACACTATAACTTGGCTTTTTGTTTAGCATACTGCACGTAACATACAAGAGTGCAACTAAACAGTGTACAGTGTAAATAAATCTTTAAAAAAACACATTACATTTATTACCAAAAGCGAATTTACAATGAGATTAATCCTATAATAATCTGGAGTATCATCCGTTCCCAACGATATTCATCGAACAGGGATTATTTGACGTTTTAGGCTACCCCTTCGCAACAAAATTAAACAGACTAAACAATGGCGGATTATGATTAAATTAATCGTTTCTTCTGCAAATGGGTACTCACCTATTTTTTGAATGTTAATTCAATCATGCGATCCTAGAAGCAAAAGTCTCTCACCCCTACCTCCGTCTATAAAGCAAATAACGAAAACAAAATATTTCATTTTGCATTAGTAAATGTTATAGTGGTCCCTTATGTCTTTTATATATTTATATCTATCGATTCCTATGTATTTTTGTATGTATTAACATTTAACGATGAGTGACGTGTGTCTAGGTGTGTGTGCAGTGATGGACGATTGGTCGCGGCCGTATGGGGTGATCGCGCGTACTGGTAATCGAATGATGGTAAGACAGACGGGGATGTGCTCCTGAGTAGATAACAGGTGTGTCGGACAGAAGCGGACCGCTGATCCCTGTGCTCTGTTCCGATTAAGCAACATAAAAAGGAAACGTTGTCTGTTGTCATCAAGAAAGAGTAGTTGCTAACTCTTTCAGGAGATAACTGGTCATTGTTGGGGTGACTCAGGATCATTTCATACTCGATAACCAGACGGGTTATCGTTATCGTACCATCCTGTCAAGGACTTTTTGGTCAGGTCAGTTACTTCACACCAGACTTTGCGGGCACGTCAGAACACTTTATTTTGTTTTGTTCCTTTTTCTTGTTTGTAAAGTTATTTTTCTGTTTTAAATTTAATTTGATTTCATGTTCATTAAATTTTATTCTTCGAGCCCCGAGTATTATTTTGATTCCGAACTCACTCCCTTTGCTCAACAACTTTAACACAGTTGTTTGAGTCAACACAATGTGGATGCTCAGGATAACGGGTACGGTTCCAGTGATGCACAGAACCACCCTGCTAAGCATACCGCCACGCAACAAATGAATAGGGTTTACTACTCCGGCAAAAGGTGATTTTCCACAAACACATCAATGTCGGATGCGATGTAGGTACACAAAATTATTATATTCATACATTTTAGTAATTTTGTCGCAAAAATACATAAATATATTTTCTTTTGGTAGTTCTACAGCGCGTATGTGCCAGCCAACCCTCGGATGAAATGCTAGCAACAAATAACATGACGCGTTGCAAATCCTGAATGATCCTGACCTAAACGTTTTTGTATTCCCTTTCATTCAATGTTACATATTATTTGAACGAATAAAGGGATCCTTCCAGACTAAACACTTATCAAGCTGGAAAACTTAATTGCAAATGATTAGATTGAAATGTTTTGACCTTAACGCTTTAACGCATTTACGTATATATAGAATAGAAGATGTTTTGTAACTCATGTAAAAGACGCATAAAGAACATCTCTCACGCTTTATTTGCCTTCGCGGAATAAATCATTCAGTATCAACTTCGTCAAAAAATCGAACATCATTACGCTCCCGCTTAGCATACGCGACTGCAGAATAATCAGTACCGGTACATTGTATTCCCAATTTTGTCATCGCAAATAACTATACAATGTCGCAGAGAGGTACAGCAAAAGTGCGGGGATGGATCACAGACGGTATTATGAGTGGGGTAACAAGGGTCGTAACAGTGGCAGTACGCTTGTCCCCGTTATGCTAACAGTTACTTATATTAATTAAAATGTAAGTTATATTTATATACGTCATAATGTTGTAAACCAGAACTTTCGAGGATAATCGTCTTAAACAACAGTGAAGACCCTGCTGAAATCCAGATGGCAATTCATGTGCTTTTAGCGAATACACAAATAAACGTGAACTGGGACTTTGTTGTATTGTATCAGTGGAGTTGGACATCCTTTGAGGAAACCACTACGAATGTTTACATATATATATATATATATATATATATATATATATATATATTTACCAATGAACTACCATAATCTGAAGCATTAGCTGTGGAGGTGGACAATAATTGTAGGTGGTCATCCTGGTGATTGTTTTTAATCGTTGAACAAAGTAGCAATGATATATTTCTTAGTTTTTGCTATTGCGCTCAGAATGGTTATATCTGTGGACATGGCAATATGAATAATGTAAAAATGACCAGTGATGCAGAGCGTATAGACCCTGTAGTAAATAAAAAAAATCATTTCTTGAAATTAACGTGCATCATAAAGTTAAAGAAGACATTGGAATAAAATCATATTATACGTCTTTAAAACTTAGCATTAACGATTTATCTACAATCTCACTTGTGAAATATTTTTGTCTAACAGAAATATCTTTATGTAGCGTTGTTACGTAGAATGAAATATAAATTGCCCGTCTTCGTTTTCTGTTTTATTTTCACTGATCAGTCGCCAATTGTATACTACTAGAGGTGGGCACTGATTGAACGCATCGTTCATTTGAACATTTAGAAAGAATCGCATGAATCGATTCACTGCTTACGCTGTAGCTCGTTCAAATAAACCTTCGTAGTCAACGGTGAATAGAGGAATGGTATTCTATGCCACAGTACTCATTAGCGATTCATTTTATGAAATTGAATCGTGTGAATAGATTCACCAGAAATAATCGTCTTCCCCACTTCTAGTGTGAATGTAATATAGTGAACATCTATAATAAATAGAAGAGCCTGCTAGTGTACCACGTCGAGGAGGATGGAACTTCTTCAATCTCTATCACTTTTGACGACCATCTTAAAATATGCCGTGCGTTGTTCAGATATGAATATTTACAGTTATAGTAGAAACTTCTTCCGGGTTCCGCTACGGTCGATTGATTTTCCTTGACGTTTCGTTGCCCATGTTGTCAACTTCTTCAAAAGGAATCTGATGATTGATGGCGTTGGCTACTACTTCACAATTTATATCCGCTTGTTTCTCCGTTTCGTTGATTATGTGCGTCGTATGTCACGGTTGGTTGATTTTTATGAGCTGTTCTGATTGTATATTTATTGGGGGCTGTTGCAGCTTGTTATCGTATTTTGCATTGTATACTTCTTCCTGTTTGACTCATGTAACACTGACCACATTCAACGTTAGTTTGTAATTTTGCGTGACGATTCTTGAAGGAAGCAGTTGTTCAATCTTTATGATAGTTCCAAATCGCCTCCCAATGTTATATTTATTGAGTATCTTCTTCATTTTATTCGTGAGTTCTAAGATATAAGGTAAGACTGCATAAGTAGAGGGAACTTGTGCCTGTTGTTTTATGTCTGCGTTCTCGGTAGTTTTCATGTCCCGACGTTTGTAACCATTTCTCTTTAAAGCTTCCCGTAAGTGTTTCATTTCTTCTGGTCTGCTGGCAATGTCGCTGATCTTCTCAGCTCTTTTTATCATTGTGTTTTGTTGCAAATCTCTTCTGTGTTAGACCGTAGTAGGACATTGCATGAGGATAACCATCGGTGTGGTTCTGCTTCCTATAAAAGAGTGTCCAAGTTATATTTATATTTATAACTTACTTCTGTAGGAAATTCTCATTTTTCCAAAGTATATACCGGTAACACCCTATATGCACTGTCTTTCAAACTGAGTAGCACATTAGATGTTTTAGGGAAACTAAGCATATTACAGATTTGAAAATTTGGGAGTTGGGAGTAGCGGTTATCAAGGATGGTCTATTTAACTAAAATAATTTCAACTGTCGGTCACTTCCGGTTACACCGAAAGTTGATGTCAACTTTCTTATTTTAAATAGAATGGTATATTTTTTACCATGAATTCGTATGAAACATAAAATTTAAAGGTGATTTTGGTAACCAACTTGTATGCCTACGATCAATGGTTTCTGAGATAATTTAATTTATTTGAAAGAAGATTGCACCACAACCTAAACTATAAAAAATCATAACTTCCATAAAAAATGACTTAGAATGTTGAAAGTTTTACTAGTTATAGCTAAATCATAAGGATAACGTCATCCAAAACTAATATTTATAATTTGTACAGGACGTTCAGAAAAAAAAATCCAAACTTTAAAAACTTCAAACACGAATAACTTAATTTGTTCAAATTGCACTTAGCATATTTTATTTCGTCATTCGATTCTTTTTTTTTATCCTCTTTCGACCCATCTTGATATTTCCTACTATGTATAGATTAATGTTCAAATTATAGATTGAATACGTATTAGCTTATTCTATGAACTTATTAATTAAATATGCACCTATATTGCCGCTTACGTATATGTATAATAACGTCGTAAATATCATTAGCAGCCTTGTCGAGAGCCTGTAGAAGTTCCGCTCATCAGACTAAATCAAAGACAAATGACACAGTCAATAGAATGCAATTAGTTAAGCAAATTAAACAGAAACGCCTGATGCCATTTCTAAGTGCAATGGAAAGCTCGGAAATGTCACGTAGGGAGTACGATCTTAAACACCCGAGGAATACAACTTCAAACAGTTCACGTTATTTTAAGCTTAAGTCTTCGCATCGGTCGTTCAAACAATGAAACCGTGGGTCGTTTATAAGCTCGTCTCTTTAGTCTACTAAAAGTCCTGCCACGATCTTATTGATAATAGAAACAATTGGGTCAACGCATCAGTCAGCCAGCTCCTCCTTCAATTTTGTTAGAAGATAGTGAGACGGCAAGCAAATGCTGAAAGGAATATCAATTGAAGCTGATCATTTTAAAATAAATTTTCATACCGATAGATCTAAAAGACTACTTTATTTTAATAATTGATAAGGATGTTTCGCAGGGTACTTGGTGAAACATTATTTAAATGAATTTAAAATTAAAAAAACGAACACTTGGTTAAGTTTCACAAATTTCATTATTGTCTGACAGCTGTTTCGACTTTTACGGCATTCTCAAAGACTGTGAGTGCTTAATATTGGAATTGATATTTATAAAGGTGGTTGGTTATGGGCAAATTGATAAATAATTTAATTTTTAAAAAAACGTCCTAAATTATTCTTAAACAAATTTTTTGTACAAATTCAGAATAAATCTCAAAATAAATATTGCTTTATTAACTATTGTAAGAGTAGCAGTTTTAAAATAGTTATTTAAAGTATTTTAAGGAATCCAGGATTAACCCCCATATGTAGTAATAAAACCAATTTAGGCTCATTAATTGTAAATAATAAGGATAAAATTAATATTTTACAAAAAAATGGTGTGTATTGGATTGGATGTTCAGATTGTGATGCAATTTACATTGGTCAGATGGGTCGAAATCTAGGTAAACGCCTAGATGAACTTAAAAATCTATAATACATAATAAAAATACAACAGGCCTTGCTACATATTGCATACAAATGATCATTGTTAAGCACTCACAGTCTTTGAGAATGACATAAAAGTCGAAACAAATAATAATAAATTTTGTGAAACTTTACCTCTAATCTCATGTTTAGGGTTATTTAAGGTTTCCGAAGTCGAAAATTTGTCTGAATCGTTTTTTGATAATTTACTGTTAGATTTGTTTGACAGTTTTTGACTAAGAACATATTATTGCTTATTTAATTAGCTTGTATACCTATCATGAAACCCATACTGCTAATTTTGTTTTATAGAGACCCATAAAAAACCGCGTTCGGAAGCTTGAACATTTCATAAAAAACAAAATTAGCAGTATGGGTTTCTCAGAACATTGCATTTCTATAGTCATGTATTAGATGAAGACAACACCAAGGTACTACATTTTCAAAACAAAGGCAGATTGCTTAACCTTTTAGAAATTTTAGAAATTCAAAAGACCTTGAAGAATAGGAAAGATAACTTAGCAAATAATCAAACCGAAATATATTCGCACAATAGACCCTTGTTGTTGTCGTAATTATAGTTAAATAAAGGTTTTTCCATATCAGATAGTCGTAAGGTAGATTAGGTATATATACTCGTGTAATAACTTCTAATCTTAGCATTTCTATTTAAAACTGTCTCTTTGATAATGATCTGTTGATCGAAACAATTGTAAGAGTTTCTTATAATAAACAGTTGAAACAGAACGAATTTTTCGTCGTTATTTTATTTATTTAAGTGTTTTTTTTTAGTTATTTTTGATTTTAATATATGGACTGTTTGTTTTTATTATTTTCCTTTTCAATCTCTAATTTCGTTGAACTCTGTACTTTGAAGAGTAAAAATAAAAGCAAACAAAGTTTCATCGACGGAAAAAATGTTCGAGAATATTTAGCCACCCTCAACTGATTAACCATACTGCGGGTAAGTTCTATCTTCTAGGTGGTACAAGGCGATTGCTCCATTTCTCTGAGGAAAACAAATAGCCCAAGTGCTCTCTTCTCCTCTTCATTCTTGTTTATCTAGGAGGAGGGAGCCCGGAATTGTACAACAAAGTAATGAGTTTGTTACGCCAAAGTTTGCTACTCAAGAGCATTTTCAGGCGGAACAAACAGTCTTTATTAAAAACGAAAGTTTATGTATTACCAACTCTTCGAGGAAACGCAGCATAGTTTTATTTGAGAAACTCAATTCGTACAATGTACAATATACTTTTCAACTTGTTTTATTCATTCATTAGTGGGCTTGGAAATGTTGTTTACATTTTCGCACACAGAAATAAATGTGTATGCTACGTCGTTAAGAATCATATGTGTAGATTTTTACGTTCATGACCGGTCAGTAACGTAAATTCTCTGTAACAGCGGGTAATGTTGTTAGGTTAGGTTAGGTTAGGTTAGGTTAGGTTAGGTTAGGTTAGGTTAGGTTAGGTTAGGTTAGGTTAGGTTAGCATCTTGTAATTATCTTAATTGACCAGGGTAACCCGCTATTGACGTAAAAAACTGGACAATGTCGTTATTGTCCGAAATTATCGGCAGTTAACGTCATTATCCGGTTTTTAACGTTATTAATCCACTTTGCGTCTTTGACCATAAGATATACAGGGTGTACGTTTTCAACCTGACCCCTAGACTATCTTCGGACTGAATTGGAATATCGTTTTAAAATTTTGGTTGAATGAGTTTTCACAGAAGATTTTAAAATATTTTCGAATCTCTATCACTGCAGGTTATACCGGAAGTTGACTTCAACTTTGTTATTTTAAAGGGTGCATTTGATAATACAACCCTACCTTTATTCTAAACGGTTGTTGAGTTATTCCATTTTTTTAAAATTATTCCGTTTGCAGCATTCACTTTTACCGCGGTTATCCTCAAAAGTAATTGATGGTATTTAATGATTTGTCGACATGTTTTTAATGTTTTAGTAAGGTATTAATTCGTCCAAAAATTAAAAAAAAACAAAAATGGAGTCAAAACATGTGTTGAATATCATAAACTAGAAATGAAAAAAACTCTTTTTTTTAAATAGCAGCCCGTATTTTTTTACAGTTACATAAACCTCTTAAGACGCTATGCATCTAAAATTGATATCTTGTAAGAAAATTTAAAAAACTGATTTAATACAATTTTTTATTTTTACAAAAATGTTTATTTAACCAATGACAAAATTATTCTACAACAATTGTTCGAACTGTTTTCCATTAACTTCTAAACGGAATAATTAAAATAAAATGGAATAACTAAAAAACGGTTTAGAATAAAGGTAGGGTTGTATTATTAAATGTACACTTATTTCTAATAAGGAATCCAGAAATGTAAAAACAAATAGGGGGGTTTCATTTAAAATAACAAAGTTGAAGTCAACTTCCGGTATAATATAATATAATATTTTGAAACCAAGTGTATTTTTAATTCTTTAATTATGTTTCCCATTTTTATTGGATTTTTTTTAATAATTTTGGATTTTTTATCAGAAATATAAAATACTACAGCTAACAGTAAATATCAATAGATGGCGATATATTGCCTGTATTATGATATCAAATCATATTTCTTGTATAGAACAACTTCGGTTTGGTCAGTAATTTATCGATATTACCTATGGTATGCAGATGACATTTAATAAGAATGAAATCGCGATCCACATATGGTAATTTCTAAACAAGAACTAAACGTTATTTATCAATTTGGTTTACGTGTCTATCACATTACATAAACTGCGCCGTGGATTCAGTTTGTCAAGTAGATACCTTTGTAAGGCCTTGTTAAACATATGAAATACCACAGTTAGCACTAAATATCAATAGATGGCGACATGCTGCCTGTAATATGATAATAAATATTGACCTCCTTTTGTCGAGTCTATACAGTAATAGTTTGAATCAGAAGTTAGTAAATTTAGAACCGAGTTATGGTGTAGTACATCTTCAAGTAAAATTTCATAGATACTTAAGTTTGTTCAAAATTTCCGGATATTCAAGCAAACTTTTCGCAACTCTTTTATGTCGCTCGTTATGTGCATGTGCTACGTGACAATTTCCGATTTTAAATTTCGTAAGTCTAAGCTCTAAGTTTAGCTGATCTCGAATATTTTGTATTGAAAATAATACTCTATATTCGAATGTATTGTACTTGCTCTTTAGTACCTTATAGAAATTAACTTGTTCGTTTTTATTTATTTGCTCAAATCCTTCCCACCATTGAACTATTTATAAAGAAAGGAAACAAATAAATAAACTGCTTTTTTGTTTCACACTTGAAATTTTATTAAATCAATTTTTTCGGCTGATTTAAGCCTTTCTCAAGAGAGTGTAACATTTTCAAAACAAAAAAGCAGTATCATTTATTTCCTTTCTTTATTTATAAAATGTTTCACAAAAAAACAACTGCGAATACTATTCAAGCTATTGAACTATTTTCACGTAATCTGTCCATTTAGAAAATAACGTAACTATTTTTAAAGAAAAGTTACTTGTTTAAGGTTCGATGGCAAAATAACAACACTAACTAAAAAATATTAACGGACTAGTTGTGCCCGCGACTTCGTCCGCGTGGAATTTAACAAAAAAAAAATTTGTTAAAATTTTTAACGAAGTCGTTGAAACACAACCGTAAGCAATTGACGGGACTTTCACTAGCAGATAGCTAATGTAATAAGGAGTAACTTAGGCTACTTTTATTTTAGAAATTAATTATTATTATTAATAAATACTTAAATAAAAGTAGTCTAAGTTACTCCTTATTACATTAGCTATCTGCTAGTGAAAGTCCCGTCAAAATCGATCCAGCCGTTTCAGAGATTAGCCGGAACATGTACCGTGCATACATCCATATGCATTTAGTAAAAAGTGGTTATTTTAATATTACAAACGCACAATCCAGTTTTATTTATATGTATAAGTTTATGGGCAATTGAATAATCTCTTAAATATTGTAACTCCATAATAACACAAAAATAATGCATACCGTGTGAGTTGCAAAAGATTTATTTGTATCACAATTAATTATTTATAGTTAGGTTTAATATTATATGACCAATTTGAGGTAAATGATTCACCCTTTTTGAATATTTAGGATCTTAGAAATTACCTATTAACTCCCACTTTTCTTTATTTAATTTAGAATACATCTCCACTTGAAGAAGGCACAAAGGAAACAATTGTAACTTAAACGTTGTGGGTTCATTCTGTGTCAATATTCTTGTCTAATGAATTTTGAATTTAAACAAATAAATAATTTTGTCTTGAATATATGATAAAAAATGTATGAATAAAACACTGGTTTCACAAAAATTGTATTTAAATCTCTTACAAATGTTTCGGCTGTTATACCATTCTCATAGAGTATGTTTATTCTGAAATTAGCCAAGATGTACAATCTATTTATTAATGATATGTAATAAGGGAGAAATATTGAAATCTGTTTCTTCGTTCGATGGCATGCCAAGATGGCTTTAGTAATTCCTTGAATTTCCAGCATATCTAAGCATTTGCCTTTATTGGATTGAAATAATAATTTTAAATTGTCTGTATCTACTGAGTGTATATTTTTTATACAATGTTAAGAGATTCCAGTAGAAGTCTTACATTTTTTAATGGATTTAACATGTTCGTCTAATCTAGTTTTCCATGAATGGCCTGTCTGACCAATATAGAAACAGTTACAACTTTTACAAGATAATTTATACATTTATGCTTTTTCTTTGTTGTTTACTAATATTGATTATTAGAACAAATTGTATTAATGGCGTACTTTTTTAAGAAATTACAAATATTGTTACTTAATTTAGGAATGTAATTAATTAAATTATAGAGTTTTTCTGAAATGGACGGGAGAACTGAATAAAACTGTTTAAGAATTATTTGTTATTGTTTTGTTTTTTTAGATAAGTCTGTCAATAATTGATGTTCTAAAACCGTTATTGGTAGCTAATGTTTTCCCAATATTTTTTTCCTATTTAACACCGCCTATAACTAACCACTAAATCGAAAGTGTTCAATCTGCAGGTCGTGTCTCGAAGCAAGTATTAATTCGTCGGTATAAGCGATCGCAAAGACTGAAGGAAATGTCATTAATCCACCCTAGTGATATATTATAGTGTTGCATGTTCACTTTTCGTTTGGCTCATCCGTTATCGTTAAAGTTAGGTAGGTATCTATATTTTGTGTTGTCCAAAAGAAATCATTATCCAATAACCAATGACGCTAAAGGTTAGATATTCTCGCAGTTAACCATTACACTATTGGAACACTCTGTATAATTTATTATGTTGCTGGTTCTTTTAATAGTGGACTAGTTCAACCCGCCCACATTTGGAATGGATATATACGGTTATTGATGGTGCATAGCACTTTCTATATCCCCAAAACACGATATATTTAGAAAACAAAAAAGGTATTTGTTACTACGCCTACGATTATTTAGCCACTGCTTATCCATGATCTCTTATGGTCGAATATTGACAATTAAACATACCATACACGTCAAAAATCAGGATTTTCAATTAAAAAATTGAATGATACGACAACATTTTGATGTCGAAAGTTGGCTCCTTAGTGAGTTCTACCTTTATTTAAACAAAAGTATCTATGCTAGTACCACAGATATTTGCATCTTAAAAAATAAAAGTTTGTGGTGCACTCCTTGTGAAACATTTTATTAAAAAATAAAATTCGAAGATGAATACAAAAACAATGTTGGACCAGTTTTACTTGAATTATAATATAATTATTTACAAATTTATTGCGACAGTTACGTCATTTTCAAAAGATATATGAAATTGTATTGCGAACATGAAATTTAATTTCTAAAGAATTCTATAATAAATTCAAGTGAAACTGGTTCAACATTGTTTTTGTATTCATCTTAGAATTTTATTTGCATATTACTATTTAATGACTTTAATATACATCAAATTACCTATTAATAAGATTTAGGCAGGATGCAATTAGAAAATTGTAAAACATGTTAATAATTGTAGAACTCAAACAAACACTGTTGTAAGGTTTTACAAAATTTTTAATAAGACTTCTCTTACACTATTTCGGCTTATCAGGCCATTATTAAAGAGTTGGGTAGAAACTAACTTAATCTAATGAAACTATATATACTAATTTAAGTAAGTGGGGGTAAAAACATATCATATTATTGAAACCGTGTCCTTCACATTGTTTATTTGTTTTATTTTTATTATGAAAAAAGGCATCTTGAATTTCTAATTTCTCTAACAGCTTTTATCTTTTACTTTTATTTATACAATGAAAAATCTTAAAATTGTTTTCACTAAAGTTATGATTATTTACAAAACAATGTTGGACAAAACCAGTATTACATATTTTATCAATAATAGACTTCTTATGCTCCTCAAGTCTAGTTTTAAAGGACCTACCTGTCTGTCCTACATAGATGGCATCGCAGTCTGAACATTGAATCTCATAGACACCTGATTTTTGAAGTTTGTCTGTTGTTGAGATATTAAAAAAAATGTAATACTGGTTTTGCCCAACATTGTTTTGTAAATAATCATAACTTTAGTGAAAACAATTTTAAGATTTTTCATTGTATAGATAAAACTAAAAGATAAAAGCTGTTAGAGAATTTAGAAATTCAAGATGCCTTTTTTCATAATAAAAATAAAACAAATGAACAATATGAAGGACACGGTTTCAATAATATGATATGTTTTTACCCCCATTTGCTTATTATATATATAAGTTCTATATATATATATATATAGTAACGTTTCTTTAGATTAAGTTAGTTTCTACTCAACTCTTTGATAATGGCCTGATAATCCGAAACAGTGTAAGAGAAGTCTTATTAAAAATTTTGTAAAACCTTACAACAGTGTTTGTTTGATTTCTATCATTATTAACAAATGACCTATTTTCTTTATTTGTACATTTTAAAACAAACGCTAATAAATTAGGCAACAAGTCTGAGAAACAATCACCATTGCTGTTGCCGCTGGAAAAAAAACTGTTCTGCGAAAAGTGTAATACATTAGATCATCAGGCACTGTACGAACAAAACTACTCCCAATGTTCTTTTACCGCCTCTCGGTTGTGCTGTTTCTAAAAGCACGCATTACACTCGTACCAACATCAGACTCAGTACGTTACATGGCAGTGGTGTTACGAACAAGATAGAAACTCCGAACTTCTGCCTTATTATCCATCTATTCAACGTCGAGCTTTTCTTCGCTCTTGATGCTATTGCCAGTAAAACAACATACCTCTATTTAGCGACGTGCTCCCCGATGAATACACCTACAGTTTTCTTTCAAAATGCTTGCATTTTATGCAGCGTCTTTTCAAACGAGCTAAACTGCTTTTTAGCTTAAAGTTCTTCCTGCACACGGCAAATGTAAAAGTTCCAACGTATATTTTTGTCTTTTTACTTTAATTAAATAACATCCTGTGTGCTACCGAAAGAAATAGTAAATACTTACTCGAATTTGTCTCTTACTTTGAACATGAAAGTCTTGCAATTCATAAAAGAACGGTCAAGTACCAGTTAAACAACACACTTTTATTTACACAAATCGATTCATTACAGACTTATGATTAAAAGGAAAATATGTAGTATCACTGGAAACAAAAGACCAGCATAAACTTCTTATCTTTTTGACTGTGAAACACGTGGAAAGAAACAAAATTTAACGTTACCTTAGCTAACCACAGTGGTTTTTGTTACCATAAACTTCGTATTTTTTTAGTTTATTTTTTTATGGCTCTATAATCCAGTACGTAAAATGGCAAGTATGATCTTGATACTACGAAGTTAATGTCGTCTTGATTGAACTGGATTTTATCAGGCAATTTTCATCACTTCTGACTTTGTCACTAGCTCTGTGTGAAGTTGTTTGTACTTTGAAACGATTTGTTTTATTTTGAGATTGTAACTGCCTAAAAAACAAAGTTTATGTATGTACTATGATATTTGTATTGATTCTCTGTGAATCGTCCTGGACTGCAACTTGATGAAGTCCAGGTATTTGCCTATGCTAAACTAGTTCTTCCTATACGCGATAGGATTAACTAGTATAGCCTAGTCCAAACTAATTTGTCCTACACCCGATAGGATGAACCAGTTTAGGCTAGTCCAAACTGATTTATCCTGATATAAATAGGTTAGGTTATGATAGATTAGTTTTGTGAGATGCAGCTGCAAAAAAACTGTTCCACAAACAGATGCCGGTGCAAGAAGGCAATGATACTCTGCAATTCTAAATGCCACCAAAGCACTCCATGTAAAAATAAATAACAATTTTAATAATTGAGATATGATTATTGCTTCTATTAAAAAGACACCTATTATTTGTTATAGTATTGTTTGTATTACCAATTATCCATAACTTTTAATGACGAATCATTATGGTTTTAATAAAAATGATCATTTTTTTCAATTACGAAATATTTTATTCAGTTTATCTAGATATACTATAATGTTTACACTAGGCCACACCAATTTATCCTAGTGTGCGTATTTATATCAGGACAAATCAGTTTGGACTAGCCTAAACTGGTTTATCCTATCGGGCTTAGGACAAATAGTTTGGAATAAGCTATAGTGGTTAATCCTATCGCGTATAGGAAGAACTGGTTTAGCCTAGGCAAAAATAGTTTGTCCTGAAATCGGGTTTGGCCGGTTGCTTGAATATTGTTAATTGATTAGACTTGATTTGATTGATATAAGTTGAATATAGCTGATAGATAGTTTAATAGGAATTGATATTACTTGTGATTATCTAATGAATTTCTCTTTTTAGTTAATGATTATTTATAAACTTGTGGATAAGTTGGAAAGGGATGGAGGTGTGGTTAAATTCGATGAGAACAATGATGATGGGTGTTAAAAGTGAGGAAGGTGGGATTTGAAACTTGTTGTAGAGTATTGGTGTATGGTTATAAATGTGACAGAAATTTGATACAAATTAACGGACGTTAGGATTAGGAGGTTGACAGTTACAGCTAGAAAAATTATTGAAATTTATGGGCGATTTATGGTAGTGTAATTAGGAAAGTATTCAAAACTGAATTGACAAAGGAAAGAAACTGGTAATTAATGAATAAAGGAATTAAAAATCAGAATTAAAAAAGTCAGCGTGAAAACTTTATGCATCTTGCAATAATAATAAAGCAGTTAGGGGTCCAAGGGACGCAACAGTATTTTCACTCGTACTTTTTGTATTTTGGTTCATTTTTTCAAATTAGGATTTTTAGGTTAAATCCCAGGTATTTCCGGCTTCTAACATTCGTTTTCTTAAACTTTCTCGACAATTTTGATGTTTATCCTTGTGAAAACAAGGCACTTCGTCATTGCTTAAAACAACAAGTATTTGTATGAGAGTTGTTGTAAATTATAAAATAATTTAGCGTAAATTTTTTGGAAAAAATAGATTAGGAGCACCGACAGTTGATAACCCCTACTCCCAACTCCTAAATTTTCAAATCTGTAACAAGCTTAGTTTCCCTAAAACGTTTAATGTACCACTTAGTTTGAATGACCCTGTATATCTCTGTTTACATCAAGCGATGTGGTCTAGATTTCTATATCATAGTATTCGAGAGAACACCGGTTCGAAAAGGGTTCACCTACCCCGGGTCCTAGTTTTTCTATGATTTCTTTGGATCATTTAGGCAAATATTGGAACAATAATATTCCACAGATATACTTTCACTTATCCTGTCTTTCATTTCGTCCGTCTCATTTTCTTCTCTCCAACTACTACCCACCCACTCTCACGACTCCTGAAAAGAGGCTGAAGGGGTTCTTCCGCCCAAGAGTCCCACAGTAATATTTTCTTTTTCGGTGGTTGACACCATATCATGGTTTTACGGTTCTTACGGTGTAGATCATATAGCTTCTTAGTACGAGGGTAAATAAAATATAAACGGTAATTTTGTAAAATAAATTTATTGATTAATGGTACACACAAACTAAACATTTATCATTTTTCAATGTAGTCACCTCCGTGATCTACACACTTTTGCCATCGATTTGGGAACTTGAATATTCTTTCTTAATAAAAAGTTTCAGGACGAGTTATCAGCCATTTGCGCACAAACTCCTCTACTTCTTATATAATAACGATATGTAAATCACAATAAAGTCAGGACTATAAGGTGGATGCTCGAGGGTTTCCCAACCCATTTCTTCCAATTTATTCCTTGTCAAAACTGCGATGTGTGGCCTGGCGTTGTCATGAAGAAGGATGACGTCTCGAATGGGCATACCTCGTCGTTTTGCTTTGATACGCGATTTTTTTGCGTCTACTGTAACAACTCAGAATAGTAAGCTGCCTTCACTGTTCGTTGTGCAACAGGCGAAAATGCCTTACGCTCAGTCATGGCTGTACTGCGGACAGAACCGAGCGCAGCTGCTACCTAAGCTGGTTTCCCCCTCCTCACAAACCAAACACTCGAGCATCAAATCCTCTAGATCGGAATTACGTGCTAAGCTAAATAGTAAAATTACCATTTATATTTGATTTACCCTCAGATTTGGCGTACATATTGCGAACTAGTAAATTTGAAATCGCGATTCACATCTATTGGTTTCTATAATTTGCTGACCAAGTTCACAATTTTCTTTATGTTAGATACTTTATGGTTTATCAAAATACAGATCATTAAAAATCTCATTCTACGGTATAACGTTTTTTGCTTCTTTGTTCCTTTCCTTTCATAAATATACGCGACGATACGATAGTATGAAGGACAATATCAGGCTCGTTTGTCTTGAGATTATTTACGAAAATTGTGTTTGTCGTATGCTTAGAAATGTGTCATTTATGCTAACGGAGCTGAAAAACGAAATGGATTCTGCGACAACTTTTGCTAGAGTAAATATGTATATTTTCCTGCTTATCCTTTTGAGGATAGTCAATATTATCGTTACTGCATTGTCTGTTCTGTCATTTTCACTTCGGTCCCAACCCGTCTGTCAAGAATTGGACAAATTAGGGCATATCATTGACTTCTGTCAGACGTAAACTATTCCAGTTTGAGACTCGATTCGACTTAGGACTGCGTGATTTATGTAAATAGAGATAATTACTGAATAAACAGAGATAAAGCTGTCATTTGGTTCCCGAAAATTCGGAACATATATAATTTAACGCTTTAATGTACGGAATCCGTTCAAAAAATAAACAAAAGTTACTGCAATATAAATTCTTTTTATTTACATTCGAGGGTTACTTTTCTTTATTGTAATCAGAAAATTTTCATGGAATTGTGTGCTTAAAAAAGTAGTTTCAACTTTATAACCGTCACTACTGGCTGATCTGATAGCTTTTAGAAAGTTTTAATCTTTTCTTCTTTATTACTGTTTTGGGATAAAGCTGTTTCGAAAGAAAACAAATCATTTACATTTGAAAAGAAAATCTGCTGCCCAGTTTATATGTATATGAAATAGATGATATTTTTTGAACCAAAATAATTGTAAAGGTAATCTTCTCTTTTACCGTAGTAGTGTTTTATCACTTATATAGAACGGGTGTACTGATGTACTACATTAATAAGAGATCGTGTAATTTCCAATGTTTATTCCAAAGTTTATTTTAACATAACAATTATACTTATAACAATTATGCTATTTGTATGGAAATGGTTCCCAGCGAGTCTAAAGCAAAACTCTTTAAAATATGTAATGTAAAATTTGAATGGGGACGTTTACCCAACAGAACTGCTTACAATAAATTTTGAATATTTTTTTGGGCCAACTATACGGGTACTTAAATGGTTGCTGTATGATACAAAATAATAAAATATTTTGTATAATTAATCTGTACAATTGGTTAAATGAGGATCAATTTGGAAATCCCAATATTCACTCTTCGTGATAGCACAAAAGAAGTACTTCTACTCAATCTGCTAAACACTATCCGATCAGATCAAATTTGAAAAATAACGAAATTATTACAACTAGACAAATAACCTCTAAACTATTATGAACATACAATATAAGAAATAGAGTTTAATCAATGAGGCTTTTACTTGTAACTCCATTTTCAGAATAATAAAAACACGATCACAATAGTTACAAAATTTATTCAATACATCCACAATAATTATTTCCCCATACAATGGCTTCTCCAGCTGAAAGAATGCATAAACTTAAGATTTGTTTAGATTATTCTCGAGGAGGGGAAATCTTCAAAAGACACCCCCGAAAGGGTAGTGTCGGATTCACCGTAATGCCTACCGACTAAAACCCCTCCTCGAGATGGGAGCTCAACCCGAAGGTTATACATCCCGGGAGAAAAAGGGTGGGAGTAGGATTAGATTGGGAAGTGGGGAGGGCGGAAGCTTTGGGAGATCGGCGTTGAAAAGCAAAAACACTTACACCATAGTGCAAAGCCGGATAGTAGGGCGTAAGGCCCTTTTCAGCCGCCTTGCAGGAATCGTGAGAATGGGTGGGTGGTGTGGTTAGGGAGAAAAAGATGAGACGGACGAAATAAAGACAAAAGAGAAATGAAAAATTGTCTAAGGAATGTTACTGCCCCAGCATTCGCCTAAATGATCCAAGGAAACCACAGAAAACATGGACCAGAGCAGTCGGACCCGGGTTCGAACCGGCGACCTCCCGAATGCTAAGCAATGATCTAGAGCACTAGACCACGCCGCTCGGTAAAAAACTTAAGCTAAATACAATTGTCTCATATACTAACTTAAGAAGAGTAAATGGGAGGGGGAAAACTTAAAATAAAATTTTTATATTTAAAATTTTTAATACTAAATTAACATTGGAAATTGGAAGATTTTAATATAGAAATATATAGAATCCAACAAATTGTTAAATATAACGGTTATAGTGAATCACTTGTTACTAATATTTTATATAAAAAACATAAGAAACAAACATTGAACTTAATTTACTCTAGTATAAAAAATAATTCAGAATCTAATTTCAATAGTCTAGCATACATAGGTAATATTTCAAGTAAAGTTGGTAAATATATAACAAAAATGTCACAAAAACGTGCTTAGCATATAAAACTAATAGCAACTTAGGCTTTATCAATTATAATGTGGAGATTGCGATAAATCTAATATTGGTTAAACGGGTAAATCATTTGGGGAGAGAAGAAAAGAACATAAAAACAATAAAAATGACTCTTTTTATGCAGAACATTTAATAAACAATAAGCATAGTTTCAACGAGGTTTTTAAAATCCTACATATAGGTAATAAAAGTAAAAAGCTTAATTTATTAGAATGCCTAGAGATAAACAAGCTACATAAAAAGGTTCTAATCCTCAATGGTCAACTAGAGGTAAATAATTCACTCCTTTTAAATATATTTTGATAAAAGTTTATTAAGTTAGTATAAGTCCAATGTTACATTATTATTAAAAATTTTAAATGTGAAAATTTTATTTCAAGTTTTACCCCTTCCATTCACTCTTTTTAAGTTAGTATATTAGAAGATTGTATTTAGCATAAGTTTATGCATTCTTCCACCTAAAGAAGCCACTGTTTGGTGAAATAATTATTGTGGATATGTTACCGGCCAAACCCGATTTCAGGACAAACTAGTTTTGCCTAGGCTAAACCAGTTCTTCCTATTCGCGATAGGATTAACTACTATAGCCTAGTCCAAACTAATTTGTCCTAAGCCCGATAGGATTAACTAGTTTAGGCTAGTCCAAACTGATATAAATACGCACACTAGGATAAATTGGTGTGGCCTAGTGTAAACATTATAGTATATCTAGATAAACTGAATAAAATACTCCGTAATTGTAAAAATAATCATTTTTATTAAAACCATAAAGATTCGTCATTAAAACTTAAGTATAATTGGTAATACAAACAATAATACTATAACAAATAATAAGTGTTCTTTTGATAGAAGCAATAATCATATCTCAAGTGCTTTGGTGGCATTTAGAATTGCAGAGTATCATTGCCTTCTTGCACTGGCATCTGTTCGTGGAAGAGTTTTTTTTACAGCTGCATCTAACAAAACTAATCTATCATAACCTAACCTATTTATATCAGGACAAATCAGTTTGGACTAACCTAAACTCGTTTATCCTATCGGGCTTAGGACAAATTAGTTTGGACTAGGCTATACTAGTTAATCCTATCGCGTATAGAAAGAACTAGTTTAGCTTAGGCAAAACTAGTTTGTCCTGAAATCGGGTTTGGCTAGTAGCAGATATATTAAATAAATTTTGTAACTGTTATCATCGTCTTTTAATATAGGAGTCTTTGAACATAAAGAATGAAGCACGCGTATTTTTTGAACTGTGTGGAATGTTTTCTTTGAAAACGTTGCGATAGATAGGGAAACTTACTTTTGAGATAGCCCTCGTAAATTGAATTGTAAATAAGCTCTCAGATAAGGTTTCGGTCTCTCCCGCATACACGTGTAACATATTTAAATATCGTAGATATGCATCTTTAATTTCTGAATGATCGCTTTCTTATGGTGGAGGGTTCGTATAGAGAAGGCTACGAAGGGGAAAGGAAATGAATAAAATTCAATGATGTTAAGGTCGGGTTCTTTCCAACACCGTAAATCTATAATGATATGAAGTTAAAATCAAGAACAAGAAATAATTTAATTCCTACAATGTTTTATAAACATAGTAGGTACTTAAATATGTCTAGAGTTAGGATCTTCTAAAATAAAAAGTCTGATTATTGATATTAGTAGATTTTATTGTAGGATATTTGTAAAACATTTTTAAAAAGTTAAGAAAAACAGAAAATGGTTGTTTTACACAAAATTTATGAGAAACCTCTAACAATTGTTTCGACATGTGATGCCATCATCTGAGAGTTAATCTTAGAAACAAACTTAAAACTAAAATTACAGCGGTTTATATATGTTTATAGGGTCTATTTTGAAACAGCTAATTATGTGATGTCTGTAATGCATTTAAATTAGGAACTATTCAGACCTTCAGCATGATCATTTGTAATATTTACTTTTAGGTTAATATCCTTTTGTATTTCAAGTTTTTCTAAAAAATTTAATTTATATCCTTTGTTTTCAAGATGTATGATAGAAAGTTTATCTTCATTGATGGAATGATTTAGAGAAATGCAGTTTTGTGAAAGGCCAGTGGTTAGTTTGTTGTCAAGAATAGATTTTTTATGCTCTTTCAGTCTAGTTTCAAAGTTACGACCAGTTTGTCCAATATATATTGCATCACAGTCGTCACATGTAATTTTATATACACCTGATTTTTGCAAATTATCCATTTTATCAATTTTGTTATTAAGTAACATTTTTCTCAAAGTATTTTTGTTGCTACAAATTGTATTAACATGGAATCTTCGTAATGTGTGACATCTCAGATGATGACATCACATGTCGAAACAATTGTTAGAGGTTTCTAATAAATTTTGTGTAAAACAACCATTTTCTGTTTTTCTTAACTTATAAAAAGTCTGCCTGTCATGGCTGATCATTTTGAAAACTATTCAACTTGTTATGTTATAAAATTCCACTAATTAACTAATTTAGTTCAGACATCATTAGGCGTTATTCTCAGACAGGAACCTTAATGATAGGCACTACGTCAATCCCTTTCATTTTTCTTAAAACCTATAAAAAAGAGCCCACACTCAAAAATAAGTAGTTATTATTAGAATAAAGTTTTAAGCACTAACCTCTGTTCTATAGATTTCTCGCCGCTACCCTCCTTTAAATGACAATTATCATTAAAATTAAGTGAAACTTTGTTTCTATAATAAAGATTTGTCTAAGTGCTTAATTGAACGGTCTTCGGTTTTACGGGTTAAAACACTATTTAATTCGTTAAGTGAAAGAAAAGACTTCATTGTATCCCAAAAGAATTCTCAAGAACTCCTACCGGATTTGCAGCATAACACTACTAAAATCAGAACAAAAAATAATTTCAATAAAACACAAATAATATGTTGACGATTTATTCTAACCTCGACAATTGTTTCGGGCATTGGCCATTCGTACGAATGAATACTCGTGAGAATGGGCAATGCCCGAAACAATTGTCTAGGTTAGAATAAATCGTCAACATATTATTTGTGTTTTATTGAAGTTATAATTACGTTTCACAAAATGTGCACCGTGGAAAGTTGAAATTTAATTAAAAAATAATTTAATTCTTACAATGTTTTATAAACATAGTAGGTACTTAAATATATTTAGAGTTAGGATTTTCTAAAATAAAAGTCTGTCTGTCTTGATTGATTATTTTGAAAACTATTTAACGTATCTACAAACTTGAAAGGAGACAACCGAGATAGGTCTGTAAAGAGGAAGTGTGTAAGAAACTGCATGAATACTGTGTGTTCTATGTGATTTAAACCTAGCTGGGTAGTGTCCAAAGCATTAAAGGATTATATTGTCAGTATATTAAAAGCACTCAAGCACTTAGACTGTGTGCTAATGTCTCCTCAGTGATGTAGTATTTTGGATATGGTGGAACTCTAGATCACATCCCAGTGCCATCTGAGTTCTTGAACCGTTACTTTCTCAGACGGTGTGACGCTTAGCGCGGCCGGTAATAATCACAATGATCAGTGGGAATGACGATCGGATCACATTAGAAGCTACCGTAATGTGGTCCCATGTGCGAGGGTAAACGTAAGTCTACTCTGTACAACCTATTCGCACCATAACTAAGCATTTCCCCGCAGATTGCTTTATGTCTCTTAAAAGCTCACATGATGATATTGTAACCTATTTCTCATTAAAGTTTACATACTATTGTGACAATGTTCCTGTCATCTTAAGGAACTTGAATTAAGTGTATATTAGGTACTCAGTTTAAAGTGTACTTCGATCCATCACAAGTTAGTGCTGATCCACTTACGGGCCACTTAATATGGAGACATGAACTGTTCATTAGGGAAGAGGCGATGGCGAAAGGAGGGTAAAACTCATAACCCAAAAAATATATTTATAAACCCCTTAATCTAAACCAAATGTATCCCTTAATCAAACTTTTTAGGCCTCATGATCTTACAAGCTTTGTAGAGTCTAATATTGTGTTTATATGTAAGTAACAGGCGGGCTGAAAAATTCGCAGGCTGACCCATAGATGGCGCTACTGGTATCAAATTCACATGATGTTTAGTTAGACCTAACCTTCAAAAGACGCGTGTATAAATTTGACAGCTGTTGCACCATTAGTATCTGAGTTATAGCATTTTTGGTGAAAGAACTATTGTTACTTTGAAAAAATGGATAAAAAGGAATTTTGTGTGTTAATAAAGCAATGCTTTTTGGCAAAAAAATACTGTTGAAACCAAAGCTTGGCTTGATAAACATTATTCGGACTTTGCACCAGGAAAATCAACCGTAGAAAAGTAGTTTGCTAAATTTAAACGAGGCGAAATGAGCACCGAGGACAATGCACGCAATGGACGCCCCAAAGAGGCTGTTACTGACGAAAATATCAAAAAGCCCACAAAATAATTTTTGATAACCGTAAAGTGAAGTTGATTGATATAGCTGAGACCCTAAAGATATCAAAGGAATGTGTTGGTCATATCGTGAATGAAGATTTGGATTTGCGAAAGCTCTGTACAAACTGGGTGCCGCGCGAGCTGCGAGCTCACAATCGACTAAAAATAACAACGGATCGAATTGATGATTCTAAGCAGTGTTTGGAGCTGGGAGCTGTTCAATCGTAATAAATCCGAATTTTTGCGTTTGCGTCGATATGTGACGATGGATGAAACAAGGCTCCATCATTTCACACCGGAGTCCAATCGACATCGACAGTCAGCCGAGTGGACTGCACGTGTTGAACCGACTCCAAAGCGTGGAAAGACGCAAAAGTCAGCTGGCAAGGTTATGGCATCAGTATTCTGGAATGCTCATTGCTCATGGTATAATATTCATTGACTATCTTAAAAAGGGGAAAACCATAAACAGCGGCAATTACGTAACGTTATTGGAGCGTTTGAAAGACGAAATTGCGGAAAAGCGACCTCATTTGAAGAAAAAGAAAGTGCTGTTTCATGCAGGAAGACAATGCACCGTGTCACAAATCAATGAAATCAATGGCAAAATTCCATGAATTAGGCTTCGAATTACTTCCGAATCCACCGTACTCTCCAGATCTGGCCCCAGCGACTTTTTTCTGTTTTCAGACCTCAAGATGGATAGAATTTTCGCGCCGATGATGAGGTAATCGCCGAAACTGAAGCCTATTTTGAGGAAAAGATAAATCGTCTTATAAAAATGGTATCGAAAAATTGTATGACCGCTATAATCATTGTATCGACCTCGAAGGGAACTGTATTGAATAATAAAATTAAATTCTATCAAAAAAATAATAATTTTTTGGATGCTAGCCTACGAACTTTTCAGCCCGTCTGTTAAATTACCAGGGTAGCATACATTGCTTTAGCGAACTCGATAACTGGCCTAGGATTATGAGGTTTAAATAGCTTCCATTATAGGGTAATGGGGTTTAGAAAGTTTATGTTATGGGCTAATGGAGGTTTTTATAGTTCCGGTTAAGGGGTTTAAAAGGTGATAGGGATATGGTGTTTAAAACCTTTGAATTTTTAAATTTCATTTGTGTTTAGGAGCTGTATTCGAGACCACTGTTCTGGATTACTTTTGGATTCGCCTCTGTATAGGAGTCTGCGTTTTCTCCTTTGGCACAATAATACTTTATAAATTTTTATTTAAATTAATATCAACATTACAAATTTCGTTTGTGTGTAAATTAGTTGGTTAAAGCTGTCTAAGAAAAGGAAAAGCAAAGTGTCTGTTGATTGAAAATGCCTACAATTGAGAGGGGTATTATGATAATCTAAATTTTAACCAATTTTTGTACACCTGGACTCTCTTCACTTTTTCTCCTGCTTCAATCACTCAATCAATCAATCTGAACGGCACAGGAAATCGATTTCACCAGCACTCTTTATAAATAAAATAGTATGAGCACCATTTCCTGGACCGCATGCCAAGAGGAAAACGCTCTGCAGTACCATAAAAAAATAAACCCTCGTGGTAAGCTTGTTGTCTAACAGCCCTTAAATTTCGTTCGCCTGTATAAGTAACTTGGAATGGGGTTGCATGATAAAGAAGTCCGTTTGGGGTGCCAAGAGCAGAGGAGGGATGAATGTGGCGCAACCGAACCAAGAATCGTCCTACGTAACTTGGACAGTCGGTTGTGTACTCGAAACTGGCGAAAGAGATAGACTCCGACGCGTCTGATACGTCGCCCTGCAACAGTCGTGTTCGTACTCAACTCAGATTCCCCGGGTCTGGCGAAGCTTGCACTTGCTTTGGAATATCGGTGAAAGAGGCACATACAAGACAGACACATTCACTTCCTCTCCGTGCGTTGTGCGTTGAGTTTTTGTTCGTATCTACCGTTGTTGTTCCGTTGTTCTTCGATTCGGCACAAAAATCGACCCAAGTTCGTAGGGGCGAGAGAGAGCGTTTTACCTTTGTTCCTATTAATAAAACTAAAGCGTCGATAACAGCACGTTGGTTAGTTGTTGGTCGGGCTTCTTATACTCGATTTATACCCTCCTCGTATATACAATACACCCATAAATCTACCTAGGTACATATACTGCTGGGTAGTACGTGAATCGGTTGTTCAATCTCGAAGCTATATCACGAAAGAAAACTAATATGCGGTGCTTTGTCATTGTGAAATGTAAATAGGGAAACGAATGGAATGGTGATAACTTCTTTAATGGTTTGTCGCTTTATGGAACTATGAGGGTGAGTTTTATTTTGATTTTATGACAATGTTAAGGGTTATGCTTCTCTTTACTGTTCTTTCAGTCTATATTAGTGACGCTGTAGCATAATTAAATTAGAACATTAACTAATGTTTAACTGATTCTTTGTGAAGTAATAAAGTTATGTACCTATTCAAAAAAGGGAAAACTAAAGAGTAGCAGTGGCAAAAATTAATCTGTGGTACAATTTAATTAGAAAATGTGTAACCAACGCGACGACAGGAAATTTATTAACTCAAGCAATTAACAAGATGAAATACGCAATTAAAATTTAAAAAATATTTTCATTTTTATTCCTTATTAAATTTATTGGAAATAAGTAATTTTTATATAGTCATGGAAAATTAAAACAGATCCTCTTATAATATTTTAATATTCTCATATAACTGAATTGATTAGTATGCCCATGGAAATGAATTATGAAGTTTTTCAACTTCAAAGCGACATTTTCAATAGAAGTCGCGGTAGGGAAATTATGAAACATTTTAAAAATAAAAATTAAACACACAAAAATTGCTTTTAAATTTTAACACTGTGTTAATAAACAACTTTAGAAACATTTAATTCTGATTTGAATCATCCAGATAATAACAGAATTATTTGTAGTTTTCAGAAGGTAAGTCTGAATCTATAATCGTAAGCAGGCAGGTAGTACCGTAGGTAAAATAGACCTTTTAAAATCATTCAAAAGAACCTCACTGAAACATCAATATATATGCAGATGTTTACTCATTGTGTTTGAAATTAAAGATTGCCTGTCATTTTTATACACAATCTTTAAAACCGTAATAATCTTTTCGGCCAGGTTATATAGAACTCACACAAAATACCAACCCATAGTTTAATTCATCTGTAGCAGGCATTGCTAGGGTAAAGAATGGTGCCGGTGTCTGAGGGAGCTAGTGAGGGGTGCATTATAAAAATTAGAAATTAAATTGTATTACCGTTTATGAACCTTATTTTTCAGTATTTTTAATGACAGACGCATTCCGTGAACCAGAACAAAGAGGAGACAGACAATTTCTATATTCCTATAGATTCCTATATTCTGAAAAGTTAAAAAAACATGAGTGACCATGGGTTACATTGGATAATGCACGGATATTGTATGAAGTAACTAAAATAAAATCGTGCCTTATACCTAATATGTAATTTTAACCCTGACTAAAGGGGCATTTAGTTTTTTAGACATTTATGAACTAAATATAACTTTATTTATCATAACATATTCCTTTGTATAGGCTTCGCGAAGTCTAAAAGAAAAACAAACACATTTTTTTTAGATTGAAGTAATGCCCCTAAACTATTGGACTGTTTGTATAAAAGTCTTATAAAAAGAGAAACAAAAAACGCTTATCCAAAAAAAAAAAAGAAAGCATTAAAATTCTTTTTCGTCTATATATTAAGAATCACAGATCCCACACTTGGAATGCGTCCTACACAGTAGGCACTGCGAACCGAAAGCCAAATCCCACAACCGGTTTCGACCTATATGGTTTGTTTACACTTCTAGTGTAATTTTTCACATTAGAGTAGTTCAAATTAATGCGAGTCAAACTGCCTTTCAACTTTTAATTATTTAATAACAACTAAAATTACACTAGTAATTGCAATCCATGCGATGCTACAATGTGTAAGATGTTTTTTTGTGATGAATGATGAATGTTTCATGATTATTGATTGAATTATACTGATTATGATTGTGAATGTTTAATGATTGTGATTCTGGATTTTTGAATGTGAATTTTGCCGTCTTTCCAAGGTATAAATACTGATAACGCTGAAAATCAGTAGGCGTTACTTAAATACTAAACAAAATTATTGGATGATGTTTAAAATATACGGGAATGAAACGCCCCCTTGCTTCTAAGAATGTTGATGTCTTGTCTAGGTAATGTTATTAACCTAGAGAGTCATCAGAGCTATTTTCAATGAACACTTGTTAAAAACGCTGACTTAGATTTATTGTCATGAGAATGGTCTGACGACGCTTGATACCAAGGATAACACCTTGATTAGATAATCATTTTATTGTCACCGAGTGACGTGGTCTAGTGCTCTAGATCATTGCTTAGCATTTGAGAGCTCACCGGTTCGAACCCGAGTCCGACTGCTCTGGTCCAAGCTTTCTGTGATTTCCTTAGATCATTTAGGCAAATGCTGGAGCAGTAATATTCTATTCCACAGATAATCTTTCACTTCTCTTCTGTCTTCATTTCGTTCGTCTCATCTTTCTCTCCCTAACCACACCACCCAGCCATTCCCACGATTCCTGCAAGGAGGCTGAAGAGAGCCTTATGCCCTACCCTCCGGCTTTTCACTACAGTGTAGGTCGGAGGACTGTCAGCCCACTAGAACGCAGCTACTCGTGAGAATGAAAAATGAAAAAAAAATTGTAACTTGTAACATTAAATCTATTGCAATGTTAAGTCGTTATTTCGCTCCCAAGCTAACATCATTTTATTTAATATGTAAAATTGTAACGGCTTCCTTCCCTCAACCACATCTTTTAAATAAAGTAAATATTTTTAAAAAGTGACTCTTGAGTGGAAGTAAATTAACTTCTGGTGCTATTTAATTTTAGGACTTTCAAAAGTACCCGGAACGTGCTCTAACAATAGGCTCCGTTTTCATAGAGTATCTTCTAGACTTAATGATATTCAATAAATCTAATAATAAACTTAATCTTAAGTTTGCTTAAATGTTTACGAATAGAACAACTATTTAAATGGTTGCGAAGTGTACAGTATAGTATTTGTGGAGAAAATTTATCAATGTCTTGAAAGTTCGGTAATGGTGCATAAGCGTGGCTTTTTATTTACTAGAGACTATTATTTAGGATAGAACTTGATATTTGAAGGTGGAGGAGATTCATATGGATTGATACAAAATAGCAATACCTCCCCCTCCTTACTAGTGGAATACTTTATAATAATACTTTATAATTCAATCTCACGGTGTTATAATAGTGAATAAACCAACCTAGCTTTAATTAATCCTCACCTAACCTATCCTAAACTATTTACAGTTTTAGCTAGTTTTTTCTATTCTGTCAGATTAAATTAGATAGGGCTAAGGTATGGTTAGGTTACGTTAATGTTAGTAATCATGATCACACCATGATTTGGATTGTTATGGTGTTCTAATAGTACTTTTAAGTCTGAGGAGGCATATTTTACTATATATTAATAATAATAATAATTAATAATTTAGAATAAAATAAAAATTGTTT
Organism: Agrilus biguttatus; assembly: GCA_963921985.1. Lineage (NCBI taxonomy): Eukaryota > Metazoa > Arthropoda > Insecta > Coleoptera > Buprestidae > Agrilus > Agrilus biguttatus. The sequence continues at coordinate 30,888,822 of OY998120.1, read as the reverse complement.
TAACACATATATATTTTCCCGGCGAATCGTTTCGACCAAGACAGTCATTATCAAGAGTACTTGTTATAAACAATAAGAAAGTCTAATAGGTATATATATAATTACAACTGGATCTTCTCGAGGAGAGGAAAAGGAGAAGGGGGTGAAAACCATGAAGTTATAAGTTGCTTAGCAACAAAGGTGTATTGATTGTTGATAATTCAATTTGGTTATTTATTAAATTTGACTTAGAAGTCAATGCTTTTTTGATTTCTAAATTTTCTAAGAGGTTCATCTTTTTACTTTTGGGTTGAATATGTAATATTTTTACGTTATCTGTATCAATTTCGTAGTTTTCACCTACACAATGTTCTGACAAGCCTGTTGTACATAGTTTTTTCTTGATGCTAGTTACATGTTCTTTCATTCTAACATTAAAGGTACGGTCACTCTGGCCGATATGAATAGCGTTGCAATTTTTGCAGTTGATTTGATAAACTCCGTTTCTTTTCATTATTTCGATTTTTTGTTTGGTATTAACCAATAAACGACCTAAATTGTTTTTATGCTATTTAGGACAAACTGGACGAAGATCGATCGTAGCAGTCTTAACTAAATTAATAGAACAATTAATTAATAATTATATATACTACAAATAATTAATTGAATTGGCTGTTACTTGGTGAAAGTTGTACATATAACTGATATAATTACATACACAAAATTTTTCACAATTTTTCACAATTTTTTATTGTTATCACGACTATAGTTTCACCACACTCTAGCTTTTTCAAGTGATTTAGGTGTACAAAGTTGTTTACAAATTTCGGAACTTATAAATAGCTTAAACTATCAGGGTTGGTGGGGGAACAAATTTAACAGAGGTCAATTATTTAGTTCTATTTGATCATTTAAAAGTAAGTTAATGTTGTAGTTTTTAATTTTATTCATTTCTAATTATTCTAATGTATTTAATCTTGAGCCTTTTCCTGGAGTATGTAGAAAAATGCATTGTTCATTGAATTCATGATTTTTTTCTATTAAATGGTTAGCGTAGTTAGAAATATTGTGTTTTTTATTGATAAAGCTTTTAAAATGTTCTTTTATTCTTGTTTTGAATGATCGTCCAGTTTGTCCTAAATAGCATTTTTCGCATGAACCACATTCCAATTTATAAATACCTGATTGTTCTAGAATTTTGGGTTTGTCTTTATTGTTTTTTATGTAATTTCCTAGTTTGTTTGTGGTTTTAAAGGTTATAATAATATTAAGATTTCTTAATTTGGAAACTACTAAAGTGGTTAATTTTCCTAAATATGTTATACTGAAATATTTATTATTGTTTTCTTTATATATAGGATAAACTGAACGAATTGCTAATTTATATAATTTATTGTTTATTAATTTATCTATTAAACCTACATTATAGCCATTGTTAATAGCTATTTGTTTTATGATGTCTACTTCTTTTTTGTAATTAATATCAGATAAAGGAATATTTGTTAGTCTGTAGTAATATATACTACATATTTTGTTGGAGAGATTTTTGTCTGAAGCTCGCCCTACTTACGTATAATTGCCGAAAGTTCTATTGAAGTTGTGTAATTTTAAGAGATAGATAACTGAAGCATGTTCATTAAAGATAAAGGAATGTAACATATATGAATGCATGTATGAATACATTTTGTATCTTAGGTTTTACATTTAGTTGTCTAGCTGGTTGGTGTTCGTGTGATTGTACGTCAATGTAGAGTGTGTAGGCGTGTGAATGTATGTTAGTGATTAGTTGATATAATTTACATCCGTTAAATTGAATATTCATCCTTTCATCTCAATTAGTGACAATAACCCAAGGCAATCATTCACTTTCAGTAATATGAGATGCAATTGAAAGTAATGGTTTGAACACAATATAGAAAATATGTATTGGCATTTATAATAATAATTACTTATAATCCTAGAGAAAGGTAGAAGGAGAAATTTCATATGCAAGGAAGTGGTAGGTTTCTTGAGTGTCATTATAGAGAGTTCACATTCTACATTGAACTATCGATCAAGGTTGGTTAGGTTAGGTTAGGTTAGGTTAGGTTAAGGAGAAATTTCATATGCAAGGAAGTGGTAGGTTTCTTGAGTGTCATTATAGAGAGTTAACATTCTACATTGAACTATCCATCAAGGTTGGTTAGGTTAGGTTAGGTTAGGTTAGGTTAGGTTAAGGAGAAATTTCATATGCAAGGAAGTGGTAGGTTTCTTGAGTGTCATTATAGAGAGTTCACATTCTACATTGAACTATCCATCAAGGTTGGTTAGGTTAGGTTAGGTTAGGTTAGGTTAGGTTAAGGAGAAATTTCATATGCAAGGAAGTGGTAGGTTTCTTGAGTGTCATTATAGAGAGTTCTCATTCTACATTGAACTATCCATCAAGGTTGGTTAGGTTAGGTTAGGTTAGGTTAGGTTAGGTTAAGGAGAAATTTCATATGCAAGGAAGTGGTAGGTTTCTTGAGTGTCATTATAGAGAGTTCACATTCTACATTGAACTATCCATCAAGGTTGGTTAGAAAATTTATTCCGTAAACTTTATTGAAGATACCAGCCGCAATTGATAACAACACACTTGGACATCATACAAACCATAACCTATCACCACGAAATCTTCATTCTGCTGTGGATTCTTGCTTTGAAAGTCAAAGTTGACTAACGTATTTCATATGTTAGATAAGGGCCTTACTAAGGTATATGCGTCTACTTCTACACAGCTACTTCAATTTTTTGGTGGCTTAACGAGATCGTCTATGGCGTACTGATGAGATCTAATAAGATCGAAATCGTGATCCACGTTTGGTAGATTCGATAAATTCTTAGTAATTTCGTTAATGTGTCTACCACGTATACAAGGTGTGTCGTCGATTCGGTTGGACAAGTACTGTTACGTCACGACACTGAAGATGGTTCAACTTTTTCGTATGGTGGACGTAATTGTCGTTGTTGTTAACTCAGTAACAATTTACACTTTTGAATAAAAACCGCATTTAATTGTTGATAATGCAAAAGAGTAATGTAATTCCATATTTAAAAATAAATATAAAACACACTTGGACTTTACAAATATTTAATGTTTCAGCTATAATTATTTCAGCACACTGTGCCTTCTTCAGGTGGTGGAGATATAAACTTAAACTACACTTAAACAAACTTATATACTAGATACAAGAAAGTGGGGAAAATCATTTTGAAAAAAATTTACATTAAGTGAATTACAACAATTTTTTTTTAAATTATTGTTATTATTGAGGCTTTCTAAGAAGAAGCATCTTAACGACCAAAATATTTCTGTTTACATTTAAGATGCTTTTTCTTCTTTTAAGTTTCACTTAATGTAAATTTTGTTTCAAAATGATTTCTCCCACTTTCTTGTATCTAGTATATAAGTTGGTTTAAGTATAGTTTAAGTTACCGAGCGGCGTGGTCTAGTGCTCTACATCATTGCTTAGCATTCGGGAGGTCACAGGTTCGAATCTGGGTCCGGCTGCTCTGCTCCAAGTTTTCTGTGGTTTCCTTGGATCACTTAGGCAAATTCTGGGGCGGTAATATTCCACAGATACTCTTTCGCTACTCTTCTGTCTTCATTTCGTCCGTCTCATCTTTCTGTCCCTAACCACACCACCTACCTGAGAGGAAGTTTAAGAAGGCCTTACGCCCTACCCTCCGGTACTACAGTGTGGGTCAGAGGGACTGCCTGCCCACCAGCACGACTAGCTGGTAGGAATGAAACACAAAAAAGTTAGTTTTTAGTTAAAGTTTATATCTTTACCACTTGAAGAACGCACAGTGTGCTGAAATAGTTATAGTGGAAATATTAAATATTGGTAAACTCCAAGTGTGTCTTTTATTTATTTTCAAAGTATTTTATTAAAATGACCTAGTTACGGGACAGTAACAATAATAACAGACTAAACTAGTTTACCTAATCCTACGCTTTTGTATTATTTCTGAAGGTTAGTCAAAGCATTAATGATGTGCCATTAGAATTTAACAGTACATACCTTAGTAAACCTTTGTCTCCCCTGTTCTCTGCTTTCAGGAACGTCTAGGTGAAATTGGAATAATCAACTTTTTCGAATTGGCTCTAATATAACATATATACATAAAAGAGTTGTTTTTGCGTTGTTAGTCTGCTTTAGGATTAATATTAATGCAATGACGGGTGAAAGAATGAAACGGCACGCATCAGAAAATGCTGAAAGAAGGTAAACGTTAACGTCAACGAAAGCAAACAGAGGGTTTGGTTTACATGATCATTGCTTTAGAATTGTTTATGAATGTGAGTTTCTTGTACAAGGGTGTGATATTGATCATGTACTTTTTGATAGGGTGTAAATTAACTAGCAGAGATGAATGCAAATGTCTACTTATTCTATTGTAGTTGTGTGCCTATCAAGTTTACACTCAACATTTAAACTATTTTCGATCTTCAGTGTGACTATTGTTAAGCATTTTTAATAATACAAAGTAAAACAAAACTGAAATGTTCTCACACGTTTTTTTTATTTTCTTCATTGAACTGTTTCGACAGATGTGGTCATTATCAATAGTATGATCAGTGTTGCGTCTCAAAATTCATTTTTATCGCTTGTACCTTTTTCAACGTGTATTTTTATAATTCTCTTTGGAATTTATTATTTACAGATCGTTCATATCTATTTCAAAATTTTATTAAAGATAAAAACAAAAAACAAAAGAATGTTTCAACGAATCTATTTCGAAAAACTCGACACGTTTCGATCGGGCTGTCTCTATCAAGAGTAGATTAATACTAAATTCTACATTAAACGTTCAAACCTTAAATAGTAAATTGCAGTTTACATACATGAGACAAGTTAAAAGCAAGTTAATATGCATTAATTGGGGAAATTGACTCATTACAAACTTTTCATCATAAATTGGTTATTAACGGTGGGGTGTTATTTGTCAATATTTCAATTGGATTATCCACTATGTTGTTTTTATTTGAAATTGCTAATTTGATTTCTAAATGCTCCAAAAGTGTGAGCTTTCTAGGTTTTTCTGAATTATGTAATAATTTAATATTTCCTTTGTCAAGATTATGGTTATTTTGAACACAACGTTCAGCAAAACCTGTTGAGCAAGTTTTGTTTTTAATTGAGCGCTCATGTTCACAAATACCATTTTTAGAGCCCTACCACGTTGTCCAATGTAAATGGCGTCACAATCCTTGCACGATAATTTGTAGATTCCGCTTTTTTGTAATTTGTCTTGTTTTGGTTTATTATTTATTAACTCTGATATTGCTTAACTTTAATCTATTGACTTCTAACACTTTAAAATTTAACCTTCTTAATCTGTTTTAAATTTTGGAAATTATATTTTTAATAAAATTTATGATTTTATTGCTCATTGTACCAAATTCTGTTGGACATATCTTTAGTTTCGTCTGTTCAATATGGATTAGCCTCCAATAAAGTAAACTGCAGTTTTTCCCATTTATTATACTTCTTGGAAGCCGTATCGCATCTAGTTCGCAAATTTCCGATATGTATTGTACACGTGATAGTACGAGAAGTATCGGCAAATGACCTTTCTAGTACGCCCATTATTTGGAAGATCATCTCTCCTACAATATCTCTATCTTTCTTCGGTTACCAATAATTGTATCTCTATATCATCTTCAATAAAATTTACCCTTTAAAAAATCCCTCCCAAACTCCAAAACATCCCTCACTCTTTTTGAAATTTTTTGAAAAAGTATCATTCGTTTTCAGCAGAGAAGTTGCAATTTGATTTTTGATTAAAACAGTCGATTCGGTTTCCGCCCTACATTTTTTTAATATATACAGTTCACGCAACATAATTTAAGTTCTTTTTGTTTGTAAAGTGTTCGTTAATGTGTTTGTTAAGTTGTAAGTTTAAGTGTTGTTAATAAATATAACAAATAAACGATCGAGTGGAGTCATTTGTTAGTACAATTTTCGTGAGCAAAACAATTATTGCAATAAGTTCGTCAAACCACGGCGACAACAATCAGGTTACTTAATCTAAAATAAATTCATATTAAATCTAAAATTTATACCTACCTACTGTTTAACTTTAAGAACAGGGAGATGGACGGAAAATCATAGTATTACAAGTTGTATAAGAGACGTGAAGAATTAGAGGAAGCGAGTTCTAATTGGTTATTGACTGAGTAAATATTATTGTGGATTACTTTTTCAGTCTCTTAATTATCTAATAAAGAAAACTTATCTTAAATATATATCCTACATTTCATTTAATTCGAGAGCAATAGCCTTTTCTAGGTCTATATCTCCCTTTATTTCCTTTAGTTTTATTTCTCTAATACTCGTAGCGTATTAAGTCCCTGGTGTCTTAAAAAATTCCCACCAATCTATCTTTTTTAATCCTCTTAAAAGTGCAAACTACCCCGGTGTATTCATTAAGGATTCGTTTTTGTCAATTTTTAATGTGTTCATTGCTCCTAAAACAATAATTTTTCCCTAAAGTATTATTTTCACATTTAACAATAATATGCGCTACATCTACTACTACTACTGTATTTTTCAAAACTAGATTATTTATATAATCAGTTGTTGAACTGGTCGGATCCTTGTGAAACATTATTTTAATAATTGAAGGAATTAAAATCACTTTTAAATGTTTCAAAATATTTTATTGTAAACTCTACAATATTATTTCGACATAACAATGTCTTTCTCAAGAGTAACAGATTTACTAAATTTCAGGTACATACTCGTGGTTAATAAATACCAGATGACCCTGCTTCTAATCTTGTATTTAATAAAGGCGTATTGAAAAAATTTTGTTGGTCAATTTATTTTAATCTAATAAATCATTGTGGAAACACCACTAATAAAATTTGTAATAATTTAGACAAATTAGGGATAAACACTATAGCTGTGAATAAATATAATTTTAGTAGTTTGCTTGTTAATAATTAAGACAAAATAGAACTGCTACAAATTATCATGTAACAATTGTAATGCGTCATATATTGGCCAGACTGGCAGGAATCTTGGAACTCGATTAAATGAGCATAAAAAACCATTTTAAATCAAAAACACAGCACGGGATTAGCGACACATTTCGTAAACAATAACCATTTTATCAATTAGGACACCATCAAAATTTTACATAATGAAAGAAAAGGGAAAAGATTGGACTTTTTAGAATTTTTTGAAATTAAAAAGCAACAAAAATGAACGAGAATATGACAAATGACCAACGACATTTTTTCAATACGCCTTTATTAGATGCAAGATTAAAAGCAGGGTCATCCGGTATTTCTTAACGAGTATGTACCTGAAATTTTGAAATTATACCCACAGAATACCGGCTGTTGACTGTAAAAATATATATAGACGATAAGTATGACCTGAAATTTAGTAAATCTGTTACTCTTGAGAAAGACATTGTTACATCGAAACAATATTGTAGAGTTTACAATAAAACATTTAAGCGATTTTAGTTCCTTCAATTACTAAATTATTTATTATAAATACCTAAAAATTGTTCTTTGTCAAGTTACAATATTTAACAGCAGTCAGGTTTTCAGTGGGCTATGACAAACTTCGAGTTAACTTGTTTTTAAATTTATTGAACTCTCCACATTGCTTGGCTTATACTTTTTAGAGAGAGTTTGATAGGTTTGGCTACCAGCTTATATCAGTCTCTCGTTTTCAGACTTTTCGTTGATGAAACGTTGACAGTCAGCGCCGCTTTAACATGATAAGACATCCCAACTGTGGAAATTTGATCTTCCATCATTAGAAGTCCTTACACAAGAATAAAGACTTTACTATTTTTGCTTTTTAAACTTTAAATTTATTCTAACGATCTCATTTTATTTCTCCTAAATATTTTATATATGTTTATTTGTCCGATCAGTGAAAATCTAAGAAGATTGTGAGTTAAAATTGAAATGGAACAAACGAATTCGTTTCTGTTGTTTTCTTTTCGGTTATTTTTTATTTTCGTACCGGCTAAAGTTACATTTTCAATATTCTCTATGTGCAGCTCGAGTAATGTATCTTTGATGTTGAAAAAAAAAGATTTTATTTCAACTTTCCCAAAAGAGGTCTTTAATCCAGCAAATTTGGGGCTTTCCTTGTTGTCTGTTCTATACGTATCGAGCATTAACTTGGGAGCAAAGTTAAGGGTACAGAACATATCGATTTCCTATTCATCACGTAAACAGAGTGAAAGCTTTCCTCTAGCGAGTAGCAAACGTAGAAAACGATCCTTCAAAGCTCCCGGGCCTGTAAATGAGGACGGGGATGTTTTTAAATCAAATCCAAATTAAATGGGTTTCGGAGACCGCCGCGGCGAGCGAGAGTGTCGGAATTTTTGCTTTTTCCTGTCCCCTTCTTCACAACCCCACAACCCCCTCCCAAGCCACCCATTAAGCGACGACGTTGACGGTTAGCCAAATTGATGGAACTGTGATTGATGCTCTCTAAGAATTTCCCTTAATCTATGTTTAAGAAGTTGGCATTTTCTCATTCGCGATTCTTTTGTAATGCGCTCTTGAAGAGCTGCAATTTGATGGAAGCGGCGGACAAAATGTCTTTAACGCAGTGTCAAAGCTGCCGCCACCACCACTACTACCAGTTATCCTCATACTTGAAAAGTTAAATCCTTAAATTCCGGTTTAAGAGAGGTATCTTCCTTTATGTTTACCATTACTCACGCTCCCGTTTCAAACTACTTAGAAATTAAGTCGCTAGCGTCGTCATATTCGCCCAAGAACCGACGAAATAATTTCAAAGTCAATTTTCTCAAAGCGAATCCGTCGTGTCATAAAAGTTTTGCAAGTAAAATATTAACGGCAAAATAAAAAATGACCACTTACTTGAACGGAGTGGAATTTTTTATGAAAATTGTTGTTCTTTTTTATACGTTTTTCGTTGCACCAGTGGAAATTTGAAGATATCTTGTTTATTAATAATTGAGACAAGACACAACTAGTTTTTCTGTTATGAAAATGTGTTTCATTTTTAATTCAAATAAAGGATAAAAACACCATTATTTCCCTAATAAACAATTTAATTATTAAATACATTAATACGATATTAATTAACGAAATTGATTTCTGGCTCGGCTCTTGGTGGAACATATTTAATATTAAGAAAATAAAACACTTGGTATTTTTTTGTCCCACAATTTTTATTTAATAACTGACAATTGTTTCGGCAAAGTGAATGTATAAAATTATTTTACCTGGTATATATAAAGGGGTTAAAAGCGTATTACAATTATTACAAACTTAAATACTAGTATTAGTATACATGAATTACTGGTCTGCTTCAACAGCTAATTTTAATAACGAGGAAATCCCAAAATCGGTTTGGTCATTCGTTACTTGTTTTTGTTGTGTTACAGCTTTTGATATTTCCAAAATTTCTAAGAGATTTAAACGTCTGCTTTCGTTACAGTTATGTAAAAGTTTTACACTATTGCAATCTATGAAATGGTTATTATTAATAATGTTATGCTAAACCTGAATTATTTTTATGATTTTGAATAGATTTTTTATGTTCATTTAAACGTATCTTTAAAGAGCGACCTGTTTGACCTAGATAAATAGATGGACAATTGAGACGTTTTATTTGATACACTCCATTTTTGTCAAGGGTGTTTTTTATCTATCTTATTGTTGATTAATAACCGTTATTTTTGGTAAAATAATTTTATACATTCAGTTTGATAATGGCATAACTGCCGAAACAATTGTCAGTTTTTAAATAAAAATTGTGGGACAAAAAAATACCAAATGTTTAATTTTCTCGATATTAATTATTGAATTAATTTATACCCACTACAATTCCTCCGAGTAATCGCAATAAACGATTATTTCCTATGTATCGATAATAGATTGTTATATCATAATAGTAGCCCAACCCTACCAGAGATTTCTCATTTAGTTTTTTTCTATTTCGTACTGTATAAATTTTATTTGAACAAGAAAACTCAAACAGACAATAAAGAAGTTATGACACTGATGTAAGGGAACCTACATGCATTGGGTACTTCTTTATTGTTAAATAGTAGTAGTGATACCGTTCAGTAGTTTCTTAGTAGTTGTAAAGAAAGTTTGTGGCGTTGATACAGCATGTATATATGTGTTCGACTAGCAGATTGAGACTTTATTCCAGTTATGATTGCTGAACTTTTCTTGTTGCGGATTATGTAGTAAAATGTATTTAGTAGAGCTTCATATTTTTATTATGTCGTTTAAAAGAGCGCTAATATTATTGAGAAGGTTTATAAGTTATAATCCTACATTACTGCGAGAATAGGTATATTAGTTGAATTAGATAATAAAATAATTTAGAAAGTTGCATATTACACTGATGAACACAGGATTTGTAACATGACAATTTTTGGGTGCATCTTATGTGTTTTGAGACCCTAAAATCAAATCTAAAAACACCCATAGATGTTCGGTAACATGTACTTTTATGAATTACAATACGTAACATCCCATACTGCTGCATTTCTTGGCGTTTATGCGTTGACGCACGTATATCATGTTAAGAGCTGTCTATTCCTGTTCTATGTTTAGAGAGCATATTGCGTTTATTAGTGGACTAATACTGGCTGATAACATTGCATGTTAAGTTGGGACTGATGAAGAATTTTGTGAAAGCTATGGATAGAAATGGAAGAGGGTTTCTGCATTTAAAACAAACATTTCTGAGACTTAGTGAGGCAAAAATTAAAGAGAGCATATTTGTTGATTCACAAATAAGGAGACTCATGAAGGATGATGTATTTGACAGTGCTGTACGAGCATGGAATGCTTTTAAATCAGTTGCTATAAATTTTTTAGGCAATGTGAAGGTGGACAATTATATAGATATTGTGACTGAACTAATTAATGCTTACAAAGGAATGGGATGTAACATGTCAATAAAAATTCACTTTTTGGATTCTCATCTCGATTTGAAAAGCTTAACGATTAGTTCCTTATATTGAATCAACAATTGCGTTTGTTGTTATTGTCATTAATTGTTGAGAAATTTCAATTATCAGGAAACTATTGTAAGAAAAAAATCGGGGAGGATACACATATTATTAATTCAATCTACTTTTACTTGATAGAAATTATGTAATTGTAAATTATGAATTAACAACACTTGTAATTTAAAGTTAATAAAGTAGTAAAGTTTCATGTTTAAACATAATGACTACATTTCCTTTATTTATAAGGTTACATCAATTTGTTACAGGTGAGGGAGGTGGTAGGTTTTAGTTTGACAATAGATTCGGTAGGGGAGAATTGCTCAATTCTAATTTGTCGTTTAGTAATATTTTATAAATAAAGGAACATACAATCATTTCATTTCAGCATTCATTGTAACTTATGAAGAAAAGTGGTGAAACATATGTAAAGTAAACAATAAAGAGTTTTTATAAATTACGAGTGTTTTTAATTTATAATTCATATATATATTCCTTATACCTTTCTATATTTTTTATTTTAATCTTGTAATATTTAATCAAATAAAAAAAACGAAATTAAAACACTCAACGTAATCTCCTAAATTAATTGCATTAATACTAAATAGGTTACTTCTCTGTATTAGGTATTATTACAGTTAAGAGATCGCACACATTTCATATTGTAAATATGTTTCAAAAAAATTATCACACTATCTACGCTTAAGAGAATTAGGTGGCTTACAAGAAGATAATATAATATAATATCACAAAGGTATTTCTGCCATGGAAAAACGGTATCAAGGCAAATGGAGTGTCAATTTGCTTGCTGATTATTACTGGACATTGTTAAGAGCTACTTCAGGAACAACATATCGCCGTAAAACATCGACAACAACATTCTGAGATTAATGTTTATTAGTACACTTACACACATATCCTTATTTGTTACTATATACTAGTATGCTTATACAGCAGCAAATATTGCCTTATTGATAGAAAAAATCGAATGTTATTTTCGGCTTTTTGGCTACGTTTTACATAATAAACACCTCGTTTTGTCCGTGTCACAAAATTATTTTAATTTTATTCACCAGTGTTATTAGAAAGTCAAAACAGTCGAACAAATAACATGTGTTATGTATGCTTTTAAAAGCAAACGTTCCATGAAACTGTCCTTGAGAACATTTTTGATTTCGGATGTGTTTATATTCTGTTAAAACAATTTTAATTCGATTGTTTGGAATAATAATTTGGTTACAGAAGTATTAAAATAGTTGAAAACCTTTTAATTATTACAACGCCATAGCTATAAATTGGCTATTTATTGTGGAATTGAATAATGTTAAACAAGATCCTCTTCTAATAAAGCTATTAACTGATCCATGGCGTTACTGCCTACGTGATAGACACGTAATCACATCGAATAAGAATATACATTTTTGGTTCAGATCAATGACGTTTTAGAGAATTTGGGCATTTTTTGCTGTCAAAAATTAAAAATTTTCCAGGTCTTGGAGCAGAATAACATGCATTCAGTACTATAACAGTGTGATCCTGAAATAGCAAGTAATTGTGGTTCGATTTTCTCCGTCTAATGTGACCTGAACGCGTCTTAATTGGTACAGAGGGAAACGCCTAGAGAAGAGGAAGATAATTATACCACCATAGAGCGAATAAGGCGAACCACAATTATTTGCTGTTTCAGAATCACTGATGTAGTATTAAATGTTGTCTCCACATATTCGTAGTAACGCCGTTTCTAATAAAATAAGGATAGTAATGATGCATTCTAATTTGAAAAAATGTGTTGCTCAAATCGCTGATAATGCTAATTTAATATTTATTCGTTCAAGATTATCTTGAAATTTAGTTTAATATGTTAAAAGTTAAGCAATGTTCATGTTATTATAAAATTATATTACAAAACGTCCATGTTTGATTAGAATTATTAGTTTATTTCATTTTGCAACCCTCCGTTCATTACATCAGCCGTAACCTACGATTTTGTTTTACTTTTAAAATTGTCTACTTTAGATAGACAATGTAAGCTTCAAATCTCTGGAAGGGTAGTGCTACCACGCGGCGATTTCCAAAAAATTTGACTCAACAAGCGATTCTGGTCTTTATTGTCAAGCAATAAGTAGTCCTGGATGAAATGATTCATCGTTTACTTCTTAGAAATACGATCAAGTAATGAGCTTAAGGCTAAAAAATTATTGTCAAAAAACAAATGTTAATTATTTTCGGAATTTTTTTTTCTTCTAAAGACTCCTGATCAGTTTTCACATTAGTGATATGAGAGAAGAACACCAGGATAATAAGATTTTCATGAAAAGAACTGTTCTTCAAGAGATTCATGATCCGACAAGTACAGAAATAAAAGAAAAGTTATATTTTCCTATTGCAAAGATTATTTTAAAAATAGTTTATATCTAAAACAAGAAATAATATATTCTCAAATTTCAAACCACTTTTCTAATTTCAACGTTGTTGTTGAATACTTTTGGCACGTAAGGCATAAGGTTTAGGAAAATTTGAAGGATTAAAGTCAGTTATCGGGAATCTTCTAATTTTACGGGCCCTTGAAAGTGTAAACTGCATATTTTTGGACATTCCGTTGGTTCGCAAGGTTTGTCAGCCTTGCTAAAATAAAAAAATTCCAGGTAGAGCAAAAAGTTGTTTTTTTCAGTTATTCTACAGCTTAATTCTTAAACTTTTTAATAAATTACACTTAGGTACTCTAACGCACACTAGTAATCAATTTATTTCGTCGATACTTTTCCCAAGACTTTTTTGAAAAGCCATAAAAACCCAAGTGAGGACTTTTAGTCCAACTACAATTCACTCCCGCTATGTTTTTTTTTTTTTAATTAATAAAAACAGCAACGAATAAAATATTTTCCTATTCTGTATCTTGTTACATGAAAAGAAGTTTTTTTTTTATAAAACTAAAAATTTTTACAAAATCCGTAAGTATTTCATTTTCTTTTGCTACGACATTCCAGGTCACAGGGTGACGCCTCCAGAGATGCTTAGTTACTTAGTGTATACGGTTGTTTTTTTAATTTCTAGAATGTAATTTCAATTTTAATAAATGTAGGTTTGTATCTTGCGTTCTTTGATCGTCTATTAAATTGTTTTGCTATCAGTCGCTTTGTGTTTTTCTCATTTCTTTAATTCAATTGGAACGAAGAAATAATTTTGTTTAGCGTTTACGTCAGTCAAGTTTGTTTACCTTCCTTTTTCGTTCTTGCTTCCTATCGTTCTTTTGTAATTTATTGATTTTTTACCTGCTTTTCTACCTTTCTGTGTATACGTTTAACCACATAAGACAAATGATCATCGACGCTGATGTTTTCTCTTTTGTTTTTAGTGTTCATCAGGAATATAAGGAGTGCTAGTGGAATAAAATCTAAGAGCAAATAACGATATAGCATTAAGGTAAGAAAATTAGGTATTAAAATTTTTAGTTAATGTTTTTAAGGAGGGATACTGTAGGAGGGTAGAGGTGGAACAAAAAGGAAATAGGTTCAATTGTTTTCTCAGTTGGCCGTGACATACTGATAGAAACTTAAGTCATCTATACAGATAAATAAAATTGGAGTGTCTGTTTGTAATATTAAAATAACCACTTTTTACTAAATGCAAATTTGCGAGTAGTGTCGTTGCAAAGAAACTTTATAGAAGGTCATATAATATCCGGATGCGGAAAAGGTGAGATAGTATTCATATCACGGATTCCTGAAATACCGTCGAATTTTCCATTTGGTTTCAAAAGACTGCAATTCCCTATCAATGTCAGTTTTGCTATGATGATCAACTAGTCACAAGGGCAAACGTTAAGCAAAGCTTGTATAGTTTTAACTAAGGGTTGCTTTACCCATGGGCACGTGCGAGGAACGCCAGTAGTCTTGTTGTTTTAGCCCAAGAAAATCGTACACCAAATTTTGGGTATTAAGAAATTTTCCAATAAAGCTAATACGAAAAACTGAAAATAAATAATAATTAAACTAAAAATACAAAAACGAAAATAAAGGACTAAATGGAGAAATATGTACAAAAACAAAATATCGATTCACAAAATAGAAGAATATCATTAAAATTAGCATAGGTATTTCTTAATTTAATAAGTTATCGTAAACTCTGCGAACTGAACAATAACTTTTTTATAAGACGTTGATATGGCATTACATCGCCATCTACCTTCTTTTGCTGCTATTCGCGTATTTCGTAATATTTCAATATCCGAAAATTAATATTTCTGGCAACCAATAAAGAATATATGTTTCTTTGTGAAGTTTGTATATTCTTTATGAATTTTGTTTTTAAGGTAGCAACTGTTTTTTTTTGTAGGTTTTAAGGTTTGCGGTTAATCTCAACCAGAAAATATATTATCTTTAAGTTTATACTTACCTTGTAAACAATTTAATCCCAAAAACAATATATAACAATCCTGTTGAATGTGTTAGTTAGCCGTTTTCAAAATAAACGCAGCTTGAAAGTAGGTAATTATTCGTAATGGGCGGGACATATATTTTTGGAAAATTTTGCCACTTAACCTAATTTCGTTGATATGCCACTACGTCGCCATCTACATTCTTTTGCTGCTATTGCCGTATTTCAATGTATGTAGTGCAAGGGCGTAAGGCCCTCTTCAGCCTCATTTCTGGTAGGTGGTGTGGTTAGGGACAGAAAGATGAGACGGACGAAATGAAGATAGAAGAGAAGTGAAAGATTATCTGTGGAATATTACACATATTGCCTAAGTGATCCAAGGAAACCACAGAAAACTTGGACCAGAGCATCCGTGTGACCTCCCGAATGCTAAGCAATGATCTAGAGCACTACACCACGCCGCTCGGTCCTCGATAATGATTTACCCTGCCTCTTTATAGCACCCCAAATAGTGCTTATGCGCATTTTTAGCAACTAGAACTTGGTCACGACCCACATTCGTTGTGGTTCCGTGTAACGCAAATATAAGATTAAATATTTTTATTAAATTAGCCCGAATCTATTTTATAATAAATTGAAAAATAATATAATTTTATAAATTATAAGATCAACATGACAATATGTGTACAAGTTTAATAATTGTATGATCATGTGAGAAGAACTCTGGTCTAAGTAAAGCTCATAATATTGATATGTACTGGTCGTTCATTGGACCTTTTAGTTCTTCGTAAGAAACGCATGGGAAAGGATAGTTCACTAGACGTTATTGTTTGTATGTTATAATTTTTACGTAGAATTAATACTTTATAGAATTATTATTGCATATTAGGTAACGATTTTTTTATTAATATTTGGTTTAATGAATACAAAAACTCACTAGATGGGTTTCATAAAGTTTATTGAAGGCGATCATTTTATTTATCTTTCAAGTTATAAAATGTAAACAGTTGAGTCAGAAAAAGTATATTTTTCCTATCATTTCATTTATTCATTAACACAGTTATCAATTGGATCCATAGGCCTTTATTTTTATTGAAAAACCATAATCAGAAATGCTCTTCTTATGGAAAACTAATATGCTACCAATAAATATCAATTTTAGGAGCTTTTTTAGGTCAGAGTTCTTCTCATATGTACTTGCAACAATTAAACCTGTTAAAAAAAAAAACGAAAGTATGAATCGATCTAAAATATATGTATTACCTATATCCCCCAAAATGTAAAGAACCGTAGAAATTAGGCATAATGGCTATTGTAATGTTCGAATTATATTTGACAGGCATGTAACATAACAAAAGCATGATTGATCTATTTCAAGTTCATGTTTTAGTTGAAACGATAAATGATTAGTTTTTGATCCGCGGATGATCGGTGTTAATTCTTTCACAAATAATGAACACGTGCCGCCATAAAAAACACTTTTACGTAGAAATACATATAGAAAGTATTAAATCCTGCTTAACGTCCACCTGCGACAAAATATGTATACTTTACAAATGTAACGGATTACGTTAAATTATAGTTGTGCCTGAAATGATGATTAAATATCTGTATTAAAGGATGGATCGTAGGTAATAAATGAAACTGCACTATTTTATAGAATAAACCGATTTTAACAGTTTTATCGTCCCCAATTAGCTTTACAGCTTTAGTAATTACGAGAAAATATGGATTGCATTTTATTTATTGTTTACAGTCGCATAACATAGTAATATTTTCATAAAGCTGCTTTACAAAAGAACATCGTTCGATACAGTCTCTGGCAGATATTCTGAGGGATATTCGAGACTTTATTGTTCCTAATTATAAGGTTAGTGCTTGTTGGCTTTTTGCAACCCTTAAGTAAAGAACTTGCCATTTGTTCAGATAATTTAAAGCTAAAAAGAGTTGGCAATGCTGGAAACTAATTAATATAAAAAATAATTGCTAAGTTTAACTTTCATTACGAATATAGGTACATCTGATAATGGTATCACTCCAGCACTAGTATTATTTCCTCCCTGTAATGAAACGATAGATCTTTTGCATAAGTTTTTGTTTTACATCAACTGTATTTATTGATATTAGGAATGTTTCATGATTGAAAATTTACATTAACTAAAAAAATGTTGCATTCGATTTTTCTTGTTTTCGTGCTACTGACAATAAAAGCGATTCCTGTGCATATAGAACGAAGGCCCTATCGACCAATTTATGTTTATTAGAGTTCACCCAATTTAGAGAGGTGGTTTAACAGTTTTGCGGTTCGAAACTGGAAGTGTGTTTGTTTAGCAAACAGTGCTTAAGAACCGTTTCATTTCGAAATTTATTGATTCACACAAATAAGCCTTTGTCATTGCGGAACTGCATTTAACAGATTATCTCCTTTTCTCGCACGTACATTTTCGAATTTTTTATTTAAAAAAAAGGAAAATCGTATTATCGAAGACAGTAAGTTAGAATACCATATCATTGCAACTGACGGTTTAGAAAGACATTCTCGAAAATTATAAAACATGAAAAACACCATAAGTACATTAAATATAAATTAAAAAAAAGTTAGTTAGTTACACAAATATTTAGTTGTGAAGTCATATTCTCAAGTTAGAATTGAATATTACCGTGAATTTAGTATCATATTATAGCATTTTGTTGCCCTCTACTGGTGTTTACTGCTAACTGCGGTATTTTATACGTTTTACAGGGCCTTACGAAGATATCTGTTTGAAAAATTAACGCAACCTAACCTAACCTAACCTATCCCAACATAGTCTAATCTAACTTTTGGACCGGTCGAAATCTCGGTTGTCGGAATTATGGTTGTCAAGATTTTGAGAGTTATCGCAGCGGTTCATGGAATTTTGTCTTTCCAAGCTTGAAAATAAAATATCGAAAAGAAACGTCAAAACGAATGATGAAGTAAAATTCCATGAACCACAGCGAAGGAGCTCGGAGTCTGAAACCAAGTTTCAATATATAGACAGTTTCCATAGATACCATACAGACAAATTGAATATTAACGCTTGCTTCGTCTAGGCAATTACCCAACTTCAACAAAGTACTGAAGGAGAATGTTGTTAGAATAAATTATTGTTCTCATCGAGGAGTTCAGATGTAACAGTTAGTAAAATGGACTGTGTACATACTATGTATATATGACCAACTTATGCATGTAGGTAGATTCATTTTTGTCAATTTGAACCATTGTTGCTTTTTCGTGCCACCACTTAATTTTTGGGTTCTTCAGTTAATTATTACGACTTGAATCATTAATAAATTAAACACAGCTGTACCTACCTAGTTCTTAGTGCCGTTTTACAGGCACGCCTTACGTTTTCCGCCAAAAACTCGCTTGACATTGAGTTTAATCATATATTTCAGATAGGAACAGCGAATGCGCAAGCGTGAAATTTCAAGCTCGGGGAAGTGCTTGGCCCTTACGTGTGACGTAACTACGTCGAGCAAAACAAATGGAAGTCACTGGGCGCCAGATCAGGGCTGTACGGAGGATGATATAGAGTTTCCTAGTGAAAAGATGTGATGACATCTTTGGTCCGATTAGCCACATGCGGTCGGGCATTGTCATGTACATTTGTGCGGCCATCTTTAAATGCTCTCACCCAGTTCCTTACCATTCCATCACTCATAATGTTTTGTTCGTAAACTGCACAGATCTCACGATGAATATCAATCGGTTTTAGTCCATCGTATAACAGCCCAGACTCCGAACTGTCGCCGGGACTCACGATTATCGGAGGCATCTTAAACTATACTGGTAGTGCCGTATTAATAGAGGCCGGATTAGTGAGATTATACAGTGTTACTTTATTTCAAATTCCAAACAAATGTAAATCAGTGTGCCTGTGAATAATTTAAACTGTTTTTTTTTTAAAATTGTTGTTGTCTTCCCCAATACTTGTATGAAAATGTTAACCACCTACTCTCATAAACTAATTAAATTATATATTCTCCAGAGTATCAATAATAAAAATAAAATGTTACCTAATCCCATTTTCCACATAAAAATGTGAAATGAAATTCCGTGCGTTTGTATTGTGGGCAATAAATTTCAAAATATTCGAGGGAAGGAATAACGAACGCGAAAAATGTCGATAATAATTTGATTTTTAAAAAAAGTCATAAATTCATATCTGCCGGATAACGGTAAATCACGGCAAATTAAATGCCGCCTCGAGGCTGGGCCACTAAGAAGCTTAAAATCTTGGCAGCGTCGCAGACAGATGACAAAATAACCTCTTAATTCTATTAACCCAACGCAAATGTCTCGCGGTGTTGTTATAACGATCTTCAAACTTTTCATTTTTTGGCAGCTGTTCGCCACTCTTTATTTCTTTTATGCCAGACGAATAAATTCTTGACGTTTATTCTTATTATATTGTTGCGGCATCGTTTCTGACCAAAATATACTCACCGACGTACATACATTCACATCATAGTATGTAATGTTTAAACACTAATGTGGTGGTATGTCATGAAGTGAATAGTCAGCTCAAAAAATACACCATTAACGACGTTTTTTCCCCATTTTATGAGGTAGGTACATGCAAAAGTAGTAATGTATTCATAGTTTTTGTTAATATAGGAATTATTTTTAAGCGTTTCTATGCGGAAAAGAAAAAGAAGAGTTTGAGAGATGTGGTATGTATGTTACTAGTTTTTGGAAAATCAAAGATTGGCTCGGGATAGGAAGGCGTAGAGGTGTGTCCAATTAATTGCATAACTACAAAAACAGGGGCCTCTGATAATTGTTTCAATTGGGGCCTGCACACTGATAATGTTGAACTTATATTAAAAAAATATATTATATACAAAAAGTTACTACAATATCAACGTCAGACATACTCCGTTATCAAGAAATTATAACACGACGATATTGTTTTAATCCATTTCAAAATATGCTAAATCAATCATGGAAATTTATAATTTATTTCAGTCAAAATTTGAATAATATATGAACAAAACAATTGACATTTTAGGGTCCCCTGATACTAAGCAGCATGGTCTAGTGGTTTAGATCATTGCTTAACATTCGGGAGGTCACCGGTTCGATTCCAGGTCCGCCTACTCTGGTCTGGTCATTCAGGAAAATGCTGAGGCAGTAATATTTCACAGATAATCTTTCACTATTCTTCTGTCTTCATTTCGCCTGTCTTATCTTTCTCTCTCTAACTACCACCCACCCTCTCCCACGATTCCTAAAGGGAGGCTGAAGAGATCATTACGCCCTACCCTCCGGCTTCGCACTACAGTGTAGATCGAAAGGACTACCCGCCCACCAGAATGAAAAATCCAAAAGTTTTCTTTCAGTGCTTGCTTGAACTTTAATAGCTTGGATAGAAGTAAGCTCTGAATAGGTTTAGTTTCTTTGTGGTACTATTACCCTAAAATTCGTAACTTATACCATCTAATCCTCAATGCCTATTATTGTATAATGTATTCTAATTACGTAGATACAGTTTTTATTTATATCTTGAACAACAAAACTGAACTTTATCTACATTTTTGTGGGAATTATTAGCGTAACTTGTCTAGGTAATAATTAATCATTTTTTTTAACAGTTTAACAAATAATTGCAAAGATGAAATTAAGTTTCTCTTGAAATGTACTTAAACGTTCCGTCCGTTGGTTAGCGAAATGTTCTCAAATTTCTTAGTGTTATTCCCTGAGAAGATCTTTGATAAGTTTCTACCTTTTTTATTAGTATAAAAGTTTGTTTTTGAAAGTAATTTGTGTCAGTTTAATTTATTACCGTGAAATCCGATTATCGACAATCTTACTGCTTAATCTTCCTTGGAAGGATTTTGTAATTTATTTCGCTCTTCTTCAACAAAATAAAAAAACTGCTATACACTTTTAGCGCTTTTAAAAGCTGGAAGATCTTATTAGATTACTCGTCCGAGAAAGAAACTGAAACATTTTTTGCCTGTGGCAATCGCTCTCCGTTCCTTCCAACGAACTTTTTTTCCCGAATCTGGTGACGAAACGAGATATTAAACGCGAAGGCGTTAGATAAATATTTATTTTAATTAACGAAAGAAGTAATAAACTTAAGCGCTTTTAATAAATCTAGGCGGTATTATTTGACTTTTCCTGTCATTGAAACTTTTATTAGACCTAAGAAAGGAAAAGGAAGATTGGAGTTGTTAAGGTGCTTTTAGACTAAACGAATAAGAGTAGAAAACGAACAGAAAGATCGATTCACAAACTATCGCGAACCGTATTTCTTCTGATATTTTTTGCTAACTATAGTATTTCCAATGTTTCATAAGTATTATAGATACCTTCGTAATGTCCTTGTCAAACATTGAAAATACTAGTAAGTATTAGTAAATATTAGTAGATGGCGACATACCAGCTACCAGGGTAAATTAGATAACAATAAACTGTAATTTTGTAAAATAAATTTATTGATTTATGGTACAAACAATTTCAATATAGTTACCTCTGTGCTCTAAATACCTTTGCCACCGATTTGGAAGCTTGAAAATTCCTTCTTCATAAAAAGTTTGAGGGCGAGTTGTCACCCACTTGCGCACATACTGCTCTACTTCCTTATTGCTTTCAAATCTTTTGTCTCCAAGTGATTCTTCCAAGGGGGTGAACAAAAAATAATCACAGGATGATTAGTGATTAGTCAGGGCTATAACGAGGATTATAGAGGCTCGAGGGTTTCCCAATCCATTTCTTCCAATTTATTCTTTGTTCTTGAGCTTCGATTATTGTCGATCATGACTTTCATTTTCGACACGTTCTTGCCCATCCCTGAATTCTTTGACCCACGACCCACATATACACTGCATTCTGAGACAGTGTAGCATGTAGCATGTAGCATGTAGCATCCCCAACTGTGCCTTCAAAAGAGTGAAAATTTCTGAAGGTTTAACGCCTTCATTGGTTAAAAACTTTATGATGATGCGCATTGTGATTGTGCAACAGACGAAGGTACCATGCGCTCAGTCATGGCTGTACTGCGGACAGAACCGAGCGAAGCTACTATGTAAGCTGGTTTCCTCCTCTTCATAAACCAAACAACACTCGAGTATCGAATCCTCTAGATCGGAATTACGTGCTGAACTAAATAGTAAAACTACCATCTATATTTGATTTACCCTAGTAATTAAAAAAAAAATGTATATATATATATAACTTCACAATTCAAAAATACTTCATACAAATATTAACAATGGAAGAGAAAACTTAGAAGTCGAAAAAGCTCCTAGTAGGAAGTTAAATATAGCGAACAACCAAACTGAGCTAGGTTTTACAAACTCCCCACTCCTACTTTGCAATTTGTAATTAGTATAAATGGGTTGGCATCAATTTTTAATATATAGTTTAAGTACTCTTGAGAATCATCGCTGTTGATTGAAACAATTTTTTTGGGTAGTCAAATAAAAGTTTGTGAAACAACGTTTTTTTTTTTTTCCACATTTTACCGTGAATAGAAGTGTATAGTGAGTACAATAACCATTGCATTGTAGTGTAGGACATTGAACTAAAGGGAAAACTATTCATTATCATCGCCATCGCATCGATTTGATTTATTTTTACCTTTTTCTGGCTTTCTGCGAGAAATTTCCGTTTTGTTGAAATACATATTTCGCTCGGCGATGATGAAAATTAAAGGAAGGTTACTTCTTGTAACCCGACATTTTGGGCACTGGCGCCAAGTCATTAGTCATCTTTTAATGGACGTCTTACTAAAAATAATGTCTTCACGATGAGACAGCTTCCACTTAATGGAAAAACCTGAAGCTGAATCAGTTGTTTAACTTCTCATTAGGTGCGTCACACAAGATGAAATATGAATTTTGACAGGCGAATGTGTATGTTTTTGATTAGATAACATACTGACGAATAAATATGGAAAACATTATTTCTAATGTAGTTATTAGTATACGTAAAATTGACATAAAAGTATCGAATAAACCGTAATAATATTATGAACGTTTTCGTGTTTCCATTAAATTAATGGGTAAATAATAATAGTGTATTACAGTTTTTGTGGACATGCCGACATTACTAGAAGCGGCAATTGTGTGTAATGATGTTGGCAAATGATAATATGTGTTATCATCATTATATAAATAGGTGAACGTCGAAACTTCTGGTACGTTTTTTCGGTATTTATTATAAAACGAGGGTAGTGAAGCTTACATCATTCGAAAGGTACTGAACCATTGATGTGCACGAAACAAAAATTATTTGTGTATGTTCCTGTTAAAGCAGGTAAAAATGTTAAAAAATGTATTGCATAGACTTGGAATCGAACGCGACCGTGGCATTGTATATCCGAGGCATTTTTTTTAAGTAAGGACAGTAAATTTCGCACATGAGCACTTAGTACCTACATTGGCCCTTGTTTATGTTATTTACTGAATGTTTAAGATGCCTCCGATAATCGTGAGTCTCGCCGATCGTGAAGTCCGGAGTACGGGCTGTTATACGATTCCTTGGTGCTAAAGGACTAAAACCGATTGATATTCATCGTGAGAACTGAGATCTGTGTAGTTTACGGACAAAACATTATGAGTGATGGAATGGTAAGGAAATAGGTGAGAACATTTAAAGATGGCCGCACAAATGTGCATGACAAAGCCCGTCCGTATATGGCTAATCGGACCAATGATCTCATCACATCTTTTCACTGGGAAACTCTAGATCATCCTCCGTACCGCTCTAATCTGGCGCCTAGTGGCTACCATTTGTGTTTCAGTGCTTAACAGTTGACAAGTCAGGCGGCAGAGTTGTATGAGAAGGGTATCCAAAAATTGGTCAAACGTTATGACAAGTGCCTCAATATTGAAGGAAATTATGTAGAAAAGTAGATTAAGGTACAGGCATTCATGTAAAGATATTTTGCACGTTTTTTATTAATTTCAAAACGGTACTTACTTCAAAAACATGCCTCGAATTAAGAAGTTACCTAGAGCGGATCCGAACACATCCGAATACGTAGGAACATTTTCGATTAACAATTGTATGTTTCTGATTGTTTTAAGTCAAATATTGAGGATAATGATTTCGTATAAACGTGAAATGTATATTATTTTGATTTCTCCATACAAGACGCTCATCACAAAATCTTTGCAAACATGAAGCTGACAAAATTGAAATTTGCCGTGTAGGTTACTGTTAGCTTCCAGGTGCGAACGAATTCATCGCTAAAGGGGACACAATGAGAATAGAAGTTTGTGTTGGAATTTCGGTATAATTGAAGTTAGACATATGAAAATGTGTATTTATGCTATCAAACAGAAATAAAGAAACAAAATAAATATGAGAATTTTTGTATGGAAATTTAGAAAATTTTAAGCTTAAAAGCATGCAAGTCCAAATTTGATTTCTTTTACAGCTCTTTCTGGAATATTATCTTAATCCATATCTAAATAATAATTATGATACTGGTCTTAATCAATGAATATAGATCAAATTTACCGCTTGAACAACATTTATTGAATGGTAGTTTCAAAATTGTGAAGGTTTTTGAGTAATAAATTGATTAGTACGGCATCCAAATAATGTGTTATATATAAACAAAAAGAAGCATTTCACAAAACAAGGGGGGTCGCTATTAAATAATTATTCTCTTTTCCAATAATTTCGCATCATTATGTAATCAATTATTATAAGGCGTACATATAATAAATTAATTAAACTCTGTGGAAATAATCCAATTTAGTGACGCATCATTTTTAAGATATCGATTTTAAAACCGTATTATGCTCGTCATTTTCTGAGAGAAATAAAAAAGAACGTGACATTACAAGAAATGGAATAATGAAACAAGTTGAATAGAAATTCGAAGGGCGATCATGGCGTAATTAAAGAAACTGAGGGTGTGTGTTCGTTATCGCTGCACCGAAGTGTCACATCATCAAGTATGGGGCCTTTGAATTACCCAACTCGTAAGAATAATGAAAAGCGAGAAAACCTTATCATTAACAAAAATAAATATTCTTCCTGTCACCGACACAAAGGACAACAAAATAAAGGAGGGTGGAGATTAGTCTTTATGTGGTGAGAAAGGTCCCAAATCCAGTCACACATACACACCCACACATACATCCACACACACACACACAGATGTATATATATATATATATATATATTGTATCGGAAGAGTCGTATAACTATTTCCGAATAAAAATAATGATTCTGTCAAAAGGAATATAACAGGGTAATGATAAATTTGAATTCTCATGTAAATATGCAGTAGGTACATAGGGTAAATGGCAAGTGACGTAACGGAAGTAATAACGCCACACTTAACACATACAATATAAAGGAATTATTAAAGGGGAGAAGTAGCTTTACTTTTCGCAACATTAGACAATTTTACAAAATTGTCACACTGTGTTGCTTATAACAAAGGCTGTCGTAAGGGGATGATATTTATAGTAACAGTCATGCTATTTACTGTATATACCATGGTAATGTATGATCTAATTAAGGGTGTTTTGTATTTTATTTTTAGTATTAAAGGATTACTGAAAACTGTAATAATCACTATACAATTGTTCTAACTTAATAATAGTAATAATATATACGTATCTATGGTAGGTAGGAAGATTTGTAATGGACTAATCTCGCAATATAATAATGGTGCCAGATTTATAATTTTTTCTCCTTATCTCCTCCTATATTACAAAAATTTGAGCTTACTTGACGATTATAGGGTCTAATTAAAGGATGAAACTGTGCCATAAACCAACTTTTGATGAATTGAATTGAATTGAATGTCACTGCCTTGCAAATAACTTACAGTAAATTTTTTTAAAAATAAAAATAATCAATGAAATAGAATCGACTGTCACTTGATGAATGTTATTCATAATAGAAGTAAGACAAATACAAATATATACAGAAAAATTAATAAATCTGAAGAAGCTACTGTGATAGCGAAATAATTTTTGTTTATTAGATTTTCTGTGAAAGTCTGTGTTAATTTTATTACTGTAATAGTTAGATGAATAAATGTAGCAGTTCGTATTGTTTCACAATTTTATTTTACCTAGATAACAGTTACTTCTTTGATAATGATATGTCAGAATTTATACAAATAAAAATTTGAAACAAAATAAAGTGCTGCTTTTGTTCTCATTATTTAAAAAAAAATGTTTTACCAAGTGATTAGCCAAAATACAATCACAATTACTCTAATAGTATATCTTATAAATGAATAAATTTTGTGATTCCTTCTTGTATATATATATATATATATATATATATGTGTGATGTGCTATGCACCATGACAGAAGATTCCTTACATCAAAGGCTTAGGTTATGAAATGAACGAGAAGAAATTTTAAAAGAAAAGTGAACGAACAATTGAACTCATTTATTAATAACATTATAAATTAGTTTCTAATTATGCCAGACATTCAAATGAAGAGGAGCTTAGTTTTGTAACAGATGTTCACATACTCCATATAGAAAATGGTTCCTTAAGATTATATTTATTTGAATCATTAGAGATTAAAAAGAAAACGAAAGTACTAATAGTCTTATTAATGAACACAGGTAAATAATTCACCATTACTATAAACACTATAAACCTTGAAATATATTTGTACATACTGTAAGTTCCGAAGAAGCCACAGTGTCACGAAACGATATTATTAAATTAATTAAAAAGAAAGTGAAGTTTGTGGATGTTCATCAAGTTAATATAGACACCCATCAGACATCAATTACATTATAACAACTACTTCTTGCACATCTGCAGGTGGGTAATATTGACATCCTATCAGAATAAAGAAGGAAATGCAAACAGTGAAATCAGAGTCAATCGATCAATCAACCAATCAATCAATCAAAGGGCTTTTTAACGTACGTAAAATACCTCTCCGTTAAAATCAGATGCCATTCAATATTATACGTAGGAATACACCCTTTACTTCCGCTTGCTTAAACACATCCTGTGACAACGTTAAAATGCAACAGTGTTTGTACAAGTTACATACAGGAGGAGTTGGATCAGGATCAGGCAGAGAGATATACGTACATACGTACACTCTTGCACGATACGTCAACTGACGACGATGCCGACGGCGAACAGTAGAAAACACATTACGTCTACCATCTTCGAAGTTTCCGATAATCCATCCCTTGAGCAAAGAACGGTAATCGAGTGCGACAACATACATACCCAGACTCTGTCTCCGCTGTTATCCGCGATATATCATCCGAGTATGTATTACCTACACGTTGGACGATTCAGTTGGACGGACAGACTCCTCTTCTGCCTTGCTCTCATGTGTGTTCCGGGGATTCGATGGATTGCTTCTCTTATTTTTAGGTCCACCTCAGAAGCCAACCAACACATATTATGTATCAACTCGTTTAACCCGTTCAATTTTCAATAAATGAAAGGGTACCTTTCCGTTTTCGAAGGTGCAAAAGCACCAGTCTGTTATTAATGGTGATCCTTCATTACGTAACCAAACTTAATCCTTTAATGCACAGCACTTTACATATGCCAATCATGGAAACGTTTCCCACCAAACACTAATTTAAACTTAAACACAAAACAGTTGGGTACAAACTTTATTGTTAACCGCAATAATATTATTTCACCACACAGTGACTTCCTCAGGTGGAAATATAATAACTTAAAACTAAATACTAAACGAAACAGGAGGGGGTTGAGGAAGGTGAACTATCCTCGTATTAAAAATAAACCCCTTTCGAAATACAACACACTTACTTATTCAGGTTCTTTTTCTAAACGTTTAGGTCACTATATTTCTGAATTTTCTAGTTCGACTATATCCTTCAAAACTATAACACGTTAGGCAGTATAATAAAAAGCAATAAAGAAGTTACAGCGAAAGAACTTAAATCTGGCGTTTACCAATTAAATTGTGGGAGTTGCAATTTATCATATGTGGATCAGACGGGTAGATGTTTCAAGCATAGGATTCTTGAACATAAGAAATCATTCGAAAATAAAAAGACTAACTCTAACACCTTTTAGAATATAATTTGTTCACCTACCTTCACCCCCTTCTGTTTCATTTAGTATTTAAGGATTTTGTATTTAGTTTTAAGTTATTATATTTCCACCTGAGGAAACCACCGTGTGGTGAAATAATATTATTGGAGTTACAAGAATTAACATCTTCATCGATTTACTAATTTAAACGATAATATTAACAATTGTTTTGAAACATTAAAAAGTAACTAATCTAAATCAACTAAAATTGTACCACAAATTCACCATACGATTCTACATTTAAGTTAATCAAAACGTAAATCAGCTTAATTTATTTTACATCTATCTTATAGGCACACAGCCATATAAAACAAAGTACTTCCACACAACACAAAGCACCCCTGGACTTCCTCTTTACGCAGAATTCTTCATGGCTTAGCAGATTTACTTAATCTCCTCGATAATGATTTACCCTCATTCTATAGGACCCCCAAAGTTCTTATTTCTATTTTGAACAACTAGAACTTGATCCAATTCCGCTTAATATACAACAATAAATATAATGAAATTTTGAATAATTCTTCCGTCATTCGTAAATTAGCCCGAATCTATTTTTTTAGACAAAAAAACCATTATAATATGATTAGATATAAATGTCATTTCAATATGTAATAAATAAAAATACCATTTTATATAAATGCATTAAAATTCTTTTAATTGAATCAAGTTTTTGAAAACGCTAGGTATTTATCAGGAGAATCTTACCAGTAGAAAAACTAAACTCGGTGCGATCTTGAATAAACATCAATAACAACAACAACCCCCTCTTAATTCCTGAACTAGTTCATGACTGAAAAATTACATATATACTGTCGTAACATTATAATTTAGCTTTAGTGTACTGTTTATACTCCTGATGATGCCCTAATAAGGCGAAATATACATAGAGTGTACTAATAAAAAATTGTGAAACAACTCCAAGTGTTTAATCATTTAATTACAAATTTTAACATTCAACATTTTAACTTTTAGGTACGTAGGAGGCTGGTTAAAAAAAAACACGTCTAATTGTTTTTTAGAGTAAGAATATTTGTTGAAAGTTTCAACATAAATATCTCTAAATAAATAGCTCACCAGTTTTTACGTATAAACTCCTTCAATTTACATTCTGTTATATATTGTGGTCTAGGTAAATCCGTGAAAATTACATACGGTTTCTTTTTGATAAAACAACCTCTAAATCAATCAAAACGTATTTTTGTATAACCTATTTTCGAATAGTATACAAAAAAATTCCAAATATACATGCTACCTCGTTTTATTTCTTTGCGAAATTGTAGTATAGGCTAATCGTTTATTTTATTTTACACAAACGAAATATAAAAAATGTACAGTTTATATACTCATTCATCCAAATAAGAGATGATCGGAATGATTGTGAACATAACATTTCTGCTTTTCGTTACCATTTGATAGTTGATCATTCGCTCGTGTGATAGGTTTCAGTGGAAATCGCAGAGGGCTGTTGTTGACGACATTTTGCTTCGAAGCATTTAGAGACGGTCTCTGGCTCGCCAGCTGCAGCCGATGGATAGTTGATTAGATGTTTCTTGTCACGTTGATCGCTGGCAGCCAAATGGCCGCGTTTCTCCTCTAAACGATGACAATTGGACAAAGAAAGCCATTCGAGGGTTGTAACTATTGCGATTACATTTGATTAATACTGCTCCCGACAAAAACATGAAATGATCCAAGCGAGATTGGGAATTTAGAAGCTATTTTGACGGTTGAATTTCACAAGTAAAAGAGCACTTATTTATTCTTATTTGCGTTAGTAAAGGAATTTTTATTTCTGATTTCGACTTTTGTATACAAGCCTCGTCTAAATAAAGTACCGAATGAAAATCATATTAAAGAGAAAAATGAATACAATATATAATAGAATTAAAACAGTTTATGAACTTTTATAATACAAAAACACTTGGTAGTTTCACAGGTTTATTAAAATCTTGACGATAGTCGTTTCAATGGCTATGATGAACATATTATTGATTCGTTAATAAAGAAAAAACAAAAAAAACTTATTTTAAAATATTTATATACCTTACCAAATATAAAAGAGGAAAGTCAATATCATTTTATTAATTATATACTGAATTTAACCTGTAGAATCAGTAATAGATTGTCTAAATACAATATAAAAACAATTTCTGAAAATAAATTTGATCTAATTACACTTTTAGTCAACAATAAAGAAAAAACTGATATGTTAAAGAAAAGTGGTGTTTATCAAATTAATTGTAAAAATTGCCAAGCAATTTATATTGGACAAACTGGTAGAGCCTTGCAACTAAGAATACGTGAACATCAAAAATCAATTTTAACCAAAAACCCCTGTACTGGCTTCGCTGAACATTGCATTACAAACAGTCAGAATCTATATATTGATAACATTAAATTATACCATAATTATAAAAAAAGCAAATTGTTAAACTTACTAGAAATTTTTGAAAATAATAAAGCTCTTAAAAACAAGAAATTACTAACAAATGACCAACTCGATTTTAATGTATTCCCACTCTTAAAATCCATCATGTAAATCTAGTATTTAAGATCAACTTATCATGTAATTATTTAGTATTATTTTATACTCTTTTGATAATAGCATAACAGCTAAAACGACTGTCATCAAGATTTTAATAAACCTGTGAAACTACCAAGTGTTTTTGTATTATATTCTTAAGATGATATTCCCAGTACACCTAACCACGCCTTAGTAATACCCAAGTTTATAATACCAATAACACAATATAAACATCATTGTAAACAGTTGTAATTGTAGTAGTAGAATTTCTCTCTTCAGAATGGTCTGAAAAGGAGTGAATAAAAAAATAAAATTTTCTACTATTACAGCAGCTCAATTTAAATTAATTTGTTGGAGTTAACTTTTTTTAAATACAGAATTGTGTTTGTGAGACTGTTGTATAGTAAAGTTACATAAAACAGAAGTACCTGAGTGATACGTACCTCAACATACCTACCCTATTAGATATACTGATACTATATTGATAATTAGTGTAACAGAATATGTTAAAATAGCTAAGCGTACTTTTTTGTACGAGTCTCCATATTTGCAGAGTGAACGTCGGTAAAGAAAAAAAGAAATGAAGATCCCCTAACAAATATTAAACACAAAGGCAAGAATGACAAGGAGCTCGAAGAGGAACGCATTTGTTGCGATGGGAACAGGACCAGGGTTTACCCTTCTAGCGCCTTCTAATTAGGGAGACTTTGCCAAATAGACGCAGCAGTGGTAGCGGACGACGACATGGGAATTATCCGCGCGTCTACATCCTGTAGACTAAAATGTTACTCCTCTTTCATTTTCGTACTTACTACGAACGCATGCAATGAATAAAGTGGAAATTATACACTGTCTACGTTTGAAATTTCTTTGTTGTGCACGAATAAATGCTGTAAAGCGCGAGAACAAGAACCGTTTCACTTCGTTCATGTGTCTACGAACGAAGGGGGAAAGTTAGGTAGGTATGTTAATCGAAACTTGCTGGAAGGCATACGTAACGTACCACGTCTTGTGTCGCAGGTGCGTGATATAATAAGATTTTTTTTTCGGTTCGTTATCATATTAATAGGTAAATGTTGACGAAATTTCCGGACGTTTCTTGTATTTCTTTTTTATAAGAAGTGTTGTCGCCGAAGTTTGACGAACATTGATAAAGTAGTGGAATTTTTAACATCAGATGTCAAACCAAAATATTTTAAATTACTCTTATTATTATATTTCATCTAGAATCGTTTTTTTTATAATTAGGTTTTATTAGAACTTAATAGGTAAATGTTGACGAAATTTTCGGACGTTTTTTGGATTAATAATGATATAGAGGCAATTGTTGTCATCTAGTGGATTTTAGCTGCTATAGAAGATATTAAACTGGACAAGGCCTCACTGAGGTATTTAAGCTTGTCCAGTTGAATCAACAACGCAGCCTACATACGTGAATTCACGTAAAGCTTATCAAAAGCAATTATTATGTTTTTGGTCAGAAATTTATCGAAACCACCAGACACGGATCGCGATTTCGCCCTTATTAGAAGCTCATCAGCGTGGCATAGGCAGTCTTGATAAATTACTGACCAAGCTGTAATGTTCCGCAAAGAACAGTTAATATAATAATAACATAGGAGCAATCGTTGCCATCTAGTGGATTTTAGCTGCTACAGAAGATGTTGATACAACTGGACAAGTTTAAATACCTCAGTGAGGCCTTGTCCAGTTTAATGACTTCTGTAGCAGCTAAAATCCACTAGATGGCAACAATTGCCTCTATGTTATTATTATATTAACTGTTCTTTACGGAACATTACAGCTTGGTCAGTAATTCATCGAGACTGCCTATGGCACGCTGATGCGCTTCTAATAAGAGCAAAATCGCGATCCGTGTCTGGTAGTCTCGATAAATTTCTGACCAAAAACATAATAATTGTTTCTTGGATTTCTTTTTCAAAAGAGGTGTTGCGCCATAGTTTGAAGAACACTGATAAAGTAGTGGAATTTTTGACATCAGATGTCAAACCAAAATATTTCAAATTACTCTTATTATTATATTTCATCTAGAATTGTTTTTTTTACAATTAGGTTTTATTAGGACTTCTAAAACTAATAATAAGCTAATACTTAGTAAGAAATAAAACACTAGAAATTTCTACAAAATGAGTTTCCATCAAGTGAATGTAGAAAGAATTAATCATAATAATAAGCTTAAAAGGCTTTAGGAAATATCAAAGATAAAATAGATAATGAACTTAAATCGGGAATTTATGAAATTAGGTCTGAAGGTTGTGAATTGAAATATGTTGGATAAACAAATCGGACTATTTGAACTAGGTATAAACAGTAAAGGCCTTTCTGCCAGCACCAACCTGATGAGACCCAATAGATCGAAACCGGTTGTGGGATTTGGCTTTCGGTTCGTGGCACCTGCTTGGTGGGACGCGTTCCAAGTGTGGGATCTTCGATCCTTAATATTTAAACGAACAAGGATTTTTATGCCTTCTTTTTTGGATATGTTATCTTCATCTAATAATCTTTCGGAATCAACACTTTAATTCAATGCCGGTAAGGGTATTAGTCCTCCGAGTAGTTGTTTCTGTTAATTACATATTTACTATTACAATTACCCTAAAGCCTTATTGTATT
Source organism: Agrilus biguttatus (assembly GCA_963921985.1). Taxonomy (NCBI): domain Eukaryota; kingdom Metazoa; phylum Arthropoda; class Insecta; order Coleoptera; family Buprestidae; genus Agrilus; species Agrilus biguttatus. The sequence goes on along the minus strand of OY998120.1, from coordinate 30,855,255 downwards.
TTCTGCAGACTGTAGCCTTGATAACTTTAACTCTAGCTGAGGACCTGTTTTATTATATGCATGTATATCGATAAGATGGGCTGCCAACAGGTGGGGCTACTAGGACAGATTCTTTTGATTTCAAATTATAAAAGACCGGTCTCTGGATGTATGCTAACAGGGAGTACTTAAATTATTCATCTTTTGGAAAAGTCGGTTTCAATACTACAAATGCTTCGGCGCTCTTAATCCGAGCGGCCCCTTCGCCCCCCTCTTAAACATGCCCCTGATAATAAATTAGTCGGAATAAATGAAGTATCACAGGGTGCTTTTTACCCGTAGCTTTACAATTTGCCCTATTTTGCCATTTGTAGCATTTGCAAAAGGATGTGAAATGTACGCATTCATATGATGGTTTTGCTAAAATCTTATGTGAGGTAGTTCACGTTCAATTTACATTTGCGCTTTCAATCTGAATGTTCCTAAATAATAACGGCATTCATAATGGTGCTTTGTAAGGTAAAATATCTGCGCTTTTGATATATGAACTAACCAGAGATATTAACCACAGTATCTATTATACATTTTATATAATATATAGAGTCACTGTATATTAACATTAAAGGACAGAAGATGAAAAAACACTATAAAAATGTTCAATAAATTTATTTAGAATTTCTATGCGTATTTCCTTGATTTAACAATACGAAGGTCCAATAAACTTGAATTTAAGATATATAGAAAACCTCCCTACACCGATACAGTAATTCTAGCGTCTTCAAACCACCCTTATAAAACAAAATTATCATCATTTAAAATCATTGCAAAAAACAATGGCTACAATACGAAGATAGTTGATAACATACTCTACAAAAAACAAAAACAAGCTATTTTAAAGTCAATTTATCCCTACAACCCTATAAAAGAGGGCCTAACTTATAGGAAAATTGTTTATATTGGAAGTCCCAGTCTAAACATAGCGAAACATTTAAAACGAGATAATATAACCGCTGCTTTTTATAATAATCATATACTAAAACAAATTATGGCCAATAACAATGTAAATCAGATCCTTTGCATAATAGTGGTGTATACAAAATTAATTGTAAACGGTGTGAATGTTATTATATAGGTCAGTGTGGTCGGAGCATTCTTAGCCGTTGCAAAGAGCATAATGTAAGCTATAGAATTCTAATTTTGGTAATCATTTTTTAAAACATAATCATCATTTTCAAAATCAGGATATTCCTAATTGTGTAAAAATTTTACATTTTGCTAATAAAGGAACTAAATTAAACACTTTAGACGCTTTCGAAATTAAAAATCACCGCTGTTAAACCCTAAGATGTTTATTATGAGAAAAACCAGTAATTAACCCTCATACACTGTAATATTATACGTATATTAATATATAAGTCTATTGCTTCAGTTGTTACCAAACTCCTGTCGATGGTATAACTGCCGTAATACGTATAGAGTTTCTAAATACATTTATGGAACATTTTCACTGAGTGTTTTTTCATCTTTTGTCCTATTAAATATGTTCCATCTAGTGCCGACACAGTCATCCGTTAATTTTATTAACATTAAAGATTAAAATATATGGATGGTAATTTATTTGTATTGAGATCCGTCTAACAGACATGCCTCACCTGGTGGCAAAACTTCAAACTCCAATAAAGGACAAAACATGGAAATAGCGCACTTGGATCGTAAAATTATTAATTAAAATGATAAATGCGCTGAATAAATGAAACATTTTTTAATAAAGAAGTCCGCAATGATGAAATGAGCTTTGCTAGGAGAGTTCAAATATGTTTTTGTTAATTTGTTTTGTACTAAAGCTAAGACCATGCCATCAGAATCGTGTTTTTTAGAAATATTTTGTTACCAGTTATATCAGGAAAACTATTTTACGTAAGATTCTGCAAATTATTCACAACACTACATACCTTGTACTTGAACAACAAATACTAAAAATGCTTTATAATATAATTGAAGAAAGGTTCCTTTAAAATAAAGAATTGAAATTTCATGATCAACTACTAACGATAAATTAAGAAAAGTAATTTCTAATCACATTTAAAATTTATTTTTCAGTGTAGGTACTTAAAAATAAAATATATTGTTATATTGCAAGAGAAATGAAGGTAGAGTTAGAGCTAATATAAAAATTGGAAGAAACTGGAAGTCGCCGATTTTTGATAAATAGGAATTCATATAAATTGCCATTAACAAAAATAAATCATTTCTGTAATCACGATCCATTAATTAATAAATTCAAAAAAAAGATTATTAAAAGTGTATATTTGGAGCACTGCTCCGTATGAGTGGGCGCTACGAAAAATGAAAAGTTAAAAACGTTTAAGATGTCGGGTTGGTTATCTATAGTATGTATATAAATTTACACTATATTCATTGTATAGACATTTAAATAAATTTAAAATTAAAAAACGAACACTTGGTAAAGTTTTACAAATTTTATTATTATTTGTCTGATAGCTGTTTCAACTTTTACGTCATTCTCAAAGACTGTGAGTGCTTAACATTGGAATTGATATTTATAAAGGTGGTTGGTTATGGGTAGTTATATTATTGCTTTTATGATGGGAAAACCCTTAAGATCTAGTTGTTCGTTTGTGATGAATTTACCTTGGTGACGGGCTTTTTGTATTTCTAATATTTCCAGGTAGTCTAATCGAGTACCTTTCGTCATTTTGTATGCAATGTTTAGTAAGGCCTGTTGTATTTTTATTATGTATTATAGATTTTTTATGTTCATCTAGGTGTTTACCTAGATTTCGACCCGTCTGACCAATGTAAATTGCATCACAATCTGAACATCCAATCTCATACACACCATTTTTTTGTAAAATATTAATTTTATCCTTATTATTTACAATTAATGAGCCTAAATTGGTTTTATTACTACATATGGGGGTTAATCCTGGATTCCTTAAATTACTTTAAATAACTATTTTAAGACTGCTACTCTTACAATAGTTAATAAAACAATATTTATTTTGAGATTTATTCTGAATTTGTACAAAAAATTTGTTTAACAGTAATTTAGAACGTTTCTTAAAAATTAAATTATCTATCAATTTTGTATCATAAGAACAATTGTTAAATATGTTGAATTACTTTAATTCCTGTTGAAAACAGTTTTCCAAGAACCTTATCGATATAATGAATAGGGGTGAGGCTGTGTTCAGTATAAACGATAAAAATCATTAATTGTTAAAATAAAAGAAGTAGGATTTGAAACATATTAATGTATTTTTGTACAGGGTCATAAACATGATGGAATCAATCTTAAAATAAATTGTCAGTCGTTACGGTCAGTCATACGGTTGAGCAATAGCAATGAAGTTAACAAATGAATATTTAGTTCTTAATCATAAATTTATCGAACTTACCAAACGTGGATCGCGATCTCAACCATTTTAGATCCTATAAGTACACCATAGGAAACATCGACAAATTATTGACCAAAGCTGTTTCGTGAAATGAATTGGATTTAACATCGTATTAATATCAGTATGTTGCCATCTACCGATATTTGCTACCAGCAGTGGCATTTCGTATGTTTGACAATATTTTACAACAATAGGAATCTATGTATGCAATAATACGAAAAGTTATTAATTAATAAAACACACAGTTCAAATGTTCACTAATTTATTTAAAATTCCTCGACAATTGTTTCGGGCATTGCCCATTATCAAGAGTATAATTACTAAAGTTAATGTGTGACGAATCAGATTATATACATTTACAGTTTACAAAGTAAAAGAGGGGATGAAGTTTTTCCTAGTTCCAATTGGTTATTTACAATGTTCTGTTCCTCCATTCAAAATATATATTTTTTTAATTTTCAAAACAAGTTTTACTAACAAAAGGATGGACTCCCTATGGGTCTCCGTTATCACCCATATTAAACATCTGAATTGCACATTTTAGCGTGAACAAAAAATTTTAAATTATTTCCAGTTATTTAATAAACTTCAAGGAATACATACTAGCAGACTGCTTAAAGTTAAATTTCTACAGGATGGCCTGAAAATCCCACAATATGTAGGTAACATATGATGTTCTCAATATTAGTATATCTACATGTAGGTCCCATATCCATGGTTTGAGTAACGAATACCGCTGATTGAGAATTTAATTACGGATTTACCTCGTTTGATTATGGACGAAATGTAATAACATTATACGGTACATAATTTATCGGCTTAAGTTATAACGTTGAACTGATTATTACAGTACCCGTATAAATATGTATGTATATGTTCTCTCAATAATCTAATACTTGCGCTACATGCAGACAGAACAAGCACTGCCGCAGACATGCGAGTGTGAATTACCTTACGATTAGTCGACTGTATGTAGCTAGTATCAGCAAAGGAATAGGGAATCTCGTGTAGGTTCAATATCTACCTGTAATATATACGTAATTTGCTACCTATTTACTTCGCTAAACTTGATTTGCATACATTTTCTTCTACTAGTGCTTAATTTCTGCAAAAATCAGTATTTTTTGGTTAATAAGTAAATCTAATCAGGGACGGATAATGTACATGTGCTGCAGAGCTGCGGAACTCTAAAAAAATATAGATATTTCCGTATATTTGCGATCCAGTTACTAAAGTGTACTAACATAATAATTTAGTAGTATACCAAATAAATTATCTGAGTTATTGGTCGAATGCGTAACGATATGTTTAACTGAGCCAACAGACGAGTTCTGTACTCTAACCGTGCCCGCTCCCCTCAGCACCCACACTCACTAGCATAAAGCAGCGAATTTCGACGGGTATGGAGCTGCAATCGATGCAGCGAGACAAAAGTAATATTTTCGGTGGAGATCCGCAGTTCGTTTACATTGATAATGCACACCTGATTTTATACATCTCCAGTGGAGATTACAAACTCTCGATACAGATATAGTTAAAGGAGTAAATGTCGGTATTTCAATACCTGTGGTATATGTGGACTGTGGAGGGTAAATGCTGAAAAGGTTGTATATTGTATGTATTGATGTTTGGTTTCGTTGCATGATGTGTAAAAATCTAACAGTGTGGTTGGTCAATGTGAAGCAACACCTAATTGGGGATGTTTACGAATATGAGAACGGGGTAGTACGTATGTTTTGAATAGATACAGGGTCATTCAAACTTAGTGGTACATTAGACGTTTTAGGGAAACTAAGCATGTTACAGATTTGAGAATTTGGGAGTTGGGAGTATGTTTCTACTAAAGGTTAAAGTTTATTTTCGTTGCTTATTATATTTTGTATATCTTTAGTCACATATATATCTCGACTTAATTTTTGTTTAACCTTATCTCTTAAAAAATTTTTTTGTCTATCCGTCACCCTAAATTCATATGTCTACTGTCGCCTGCTTATTATACCTAACCACCTACCCATGTCAATTGACACCTCTTGCATATCTTTCTCTAACTTACTTAATCTTCTCATACTTCTTTTCTTCTCATGATTAACATACTATTTTTCTAACTTTCCCAACAGAGTACACATAATGAACGACTTCACATACCTTAAATTTTTTTACTAAGAAAAACTTACGAAACATGTTTTATCAAATTCAATATTGCCATTATTTAAACCATAAAATCAGACTTTATAAAATACATGTAGTACCGTTAATATACATCATTTTAATCACAGTCATCACACAACGACAAATGTACTTGCGTTACTAATTAACTTTATTTTCACTTATAGCACACGTATTATTGTAAACAACAGTATTATTATTTTTTTAAAGAACTTTAATTATGTTTCAATATATTTGGTTTGTATGTTAAATGCTATTGTAAATGATTTTCAATCTTTAAAGTCCGTAAATTTCTGTTTAGCGAATGGGAAACTTAAATACGTGTCTCTGAATGTGCTATGTAGGTTGCATACCCAAATTACATCATTTTCTAATACAGAGAACATTGCTTACGCTCGGTCCATATTATAATCACGTCTCTGATTGTGACCAATTCAGGGTAAAGATTACAAGAACTGTGAAAGGTTCGTAAATAACTAAAATGCCTTTAATTTTACAATACGTAAAATTGAATAAAACCGTAGCAACAAATAATGTGTATCATTCAAAAGCACACCCACACACACACATATTTTGTCGTCTAGTGAGACAAATATAAATCAGACACATCTCGGAGTTTTATCGAAACTCGGAATAATTTTCGTCTTTCCGTGAAAGAGCAGGAAATAAATATGAAAGCTGCTGTTACGGACGTTTCTCGAGCTCCGTTTCCGGAATTATTTCTCAAAGCGAAAAAGTCGCCTACTCTGATATGGGCGAAGTTGTTGGCCAAGAGAGGGCTATCGAGAATAAATTCGACCCGTTAAAATGGGTCTTGTGCTCTGTCATACCACCGACTACCAACCAACTTTTACTCAATTTATTGCAAACTATTTCCCAACTTTAAAAAAGAAACGAAACGAAATATTTCAAAGCGCTTTCAATCATTACGTCCAAATGGAAAAGGCCGTTCTTATATAAAATATCTTTTGCCAATTTTTATGAAACTGACAGGAAATCTTATATTGTAGTTTTTATTTCCAGTTGGTTGACCCCAGGTTAGTTAACTGAAGCATACATAATCCGAACTTTTAAAAGTTAAGTACGGGTAAAGCCTTCATTACTTATTACTACTTGCTATTAGAAGTTACGTTTTATCAATCTGAAAAGTCCCGTACCTAACAAATAAAACACGTTTTGTTTTTGTTCAAAACTGACTATACATCAACCTAACCTCCATCATGAGCAACACAATCATTCCAACGCCGCTCTAACATTTCAATACTACTTTTGTAGAACAATTTATTTTTTGCCTCAAAATAGGCCTTAGCTTCAGCGATAAAGCGATAACCTCTTCTTCGAGCGACATTTCTTGCCGGAGAGCATCTTTTGAGGTCTGCGAACAGTCAGTGGTCGCTGGTAGTAGACTGCAAATCTGGAGAATACGGTGGATGTGAAAGCAATACGAAGATCAATTCATGTTTTCCCAGTTTTGCCATTGTTTTGATTGACTTGTGACACAGTGCGTTATCTTGATGAAATAGTTTTTTTTCTTTGCCATATGCGGTCTTTTCTTTGCAATTTCAATTTTGCGGCTTTCAAATGCTCCAATAACGCTATATAATCAGTACAATTCACTGTTGATTGTATTTCCCTTCTCAAGATGGTCAATGAATATTACACCATGGACATTCCAAAATACCATAACCTCAACCATAACCTTTCCAGCCGATTGTTGTGCTTTCGGGCGCTTTGGACGAGGTTCACCAGTTGCTGTCCACTCAGATGACGATCGTTTTGATTCCGGAGTGAAGTGATGCATCCATGTTTCATCCATTGGCACATATCGACGCAAAAATTTCGGTTAATTCTATGTTACGTTTAAACATGACCAAACACTGCTCAGAATCATCAACACGTTCTTATTTTTGGTCAACAGAGAGCAAACACAGCACTCACTTTGAACAGAGTTTTCTCTTGGTCAAATGCACATGCAATATCAATATAAAGCCAACAGGTTCTCTTGATATTATTTCTTTACGATGTCGACTAACTCACGCAATTTCACTTTTCGATCATTCAAAACGATTTTGTGGATCTCTTTTATGTTTTCTGGTGTTACGGTCTTATTTGGACGTCCATTGCGTTCTGTATCATCAGTGTCTCTATGTTAACGACCACGTTTGAAGTCACCAAATAACATTTTATTTTGTTGCAGTTGTTTCCGATGGAGCGGAGTCTCCATAACACTTTTCAAGCCATTACTCATTGCTTTGCTTGAACATTATTTTTTCCCCTTAGAAGCAGTGTAAAATTAAAACACGAAATTGTTTTTGATCCATTGTTTTGAATATAACAAAAGTAGCTAGCTAAAGTCACTCTTAGCACAATAACTCACAAACTAATTAATAGAATATCATGAAATTTTAGCAGCTGTTTTTTGAAGGTTTTTAAAACTAGCGCCCTTTATGTGTTAAGTCCGGCACTTGTCAGCCCATGTGTTAATTGAAAACAATAGTAAATATATAATATCAAGTAGATAACGCAAATTTGTCAGCAACATTCGTTGGTTTTAATTTTTAAAGTGCCTCTCCCTACATAAAAAAAAACTTTTCCGATTGGAACAGAGAAATTGTCATATTTTTGAAAGTAGGAACGAAATCTGCCTCGATCATTGAATGTCCTGAAGTTTAAGACTTATTCCTAGTCTAGTTAATGTGAAAATTCTTTCGAATTGTTATCAACCCTAATATAATTATCATGTTATATTAAACCCGCATTTGTGGCTTGTGTGTGAATGAAAGAACAGAAAAGAAAGCTGTTTCTGAGAATTTAAAAAGGCGAGACAGTAGAAAACAAGTTTGTAGAAAATGCATGCTCAATGGTGTTAGTAACTTTATACAAAATATTTACATAGAATTTATACAAGACAATTTACACAAAAGCGAGGTATTTTTATTTACAAATTTAAATACAAAAATGAACACGAAAAATAAGATAATGGAACATTGGTCCCCACAATGGCTTGCCTACTATAATTCTATTATCTCTATGGTCACATTTCCAAACCAAGCGAGTGAAATATTCCGACAAACATGTATGTACACCCTTTAACTCTAACATAAATTCTGGATATCTATTTTTCTTTGTTGATGAATAACTTAAATAAAATACAACTGCAAACTGCAAATAACCATTTACCTCAGCCACCAGATGCATCGTTCTAATTTTTGTTATCTTTTTTTCTAGTCTTTGTTTTATTTTTAATGCGTAAGAAAATTCGTAGTTTATTTTTACATCACTTCCAATTTGTTCGTTCTAACCAATTCACAGTCTTTTCCATTATTTATTTACCCTTCTTCCGCGATGTCTCGTCTTGTCATCATTTATCTTGCAAAGGTCTACCACAGGTAATTCTTTTTACCCCGATGTAGGCCAGCTTTGAAGCTTATTCAAGTTCACCTGTCGGTTACCATCCCTGTTAGATACGTATATGTACTTATATAATATTAGACTGGATCAGAAGAATCGACTTTAATTGCTTTTTGGGAGAGACGCCTGTTAAAATTTTAACCCTTAATATTAATATCTAGTAGTTCTTGAACTAAATTTTTCATTTTCCATTTAATTAACATGAGAAAATTGTTTTAGTTACTTATGAAATTTGCAGGTGTTAAAGAGAGCGTTGTAAGTGTATAAATGTAATAGTTTTTTAGTTATAGGGGTGATCCTCCGCGCTTGGCCCAGGCCAAGCGGTGTGGTCTAGTGCTCTAAATCATTGCTTAGCATTCGGGATGTCATCGGTTTTTAACCCAGGTTTTGCTGCTCTGGTCCAAGTTTTCTGTGGTTTCCTTAGATCACTTAAGCAAATGCTGGGGCAGTGAAATTCCACAGATAACCTTTCACTTCTCTTCTGTCTTCATTTCGTCCGTTTCATCTTTCTCTCCCTAACCACACCACCCACCCATTCCCACGATTCCTGCAAGGAGGCTGAAGAGGGACTTACGCCCTACCCTCCGGCTTTGCACTACAGTGTAGGTCGGAGAGACTGCCCGCCCACTAGCACGAGTAGCTGGTGGGAATGAAACATAAAAAAGTTTTTTTTTGCTTGTTACATCGACCACACGTTATTAAAGATACTTTCTCATGGGGTGCGCGCTGATGAGCGTAAAAAATTGCTGAGTTATCAGTTTTGAGCTCGATCATTGCACTGATCAGTAGGAACAATTTTTGTTCTTTGAGTCTCTTTAAAAAGTTAGTTTCAGTCAAAATTCAGTTTCTTTCAATTTCACTTTTTCATATTAATTTCTTCTAAGCATCCAAATCGTTTTCGATTCTTTAAGAAAGGTTGCATTGTATCAACAGTTAAAGGTCACTGTGGACATCCGAATATAATTAAACATTTTTATTGGGTATTATCTTATTTCAGAATAAAAATTTACAAAAAAACCTTTTAACACTTTCTGTTCCACAAACGGATGCATCCATAGAAGTTTCTTTTAGACCCGTTGTTTTGAAATGTAGTATGCAGCAATAACAACAGCGTCCATGTGAACACAAAACACGTAGGTTACGTTGTACGCCTCATGTGATACTGCACTAAGAGGACTACAATCGTTAATTCATTTCTGCGTTAGTATTGAAAGCTCGCAACCCACTTCCATGTCAATGTTTTTCTTTTAATCTGTATTCACTTACATTCGTATATCATTGATTACCTCATATTCTCGATGGTATATACCTACTAATTTCATACATCATAATTATCATTCACAAAGCATTGTTTAGATAATTATTTATTAGTTATGCGATTTAATTGAGGCCTCTGGCGTAAAAGATTAGCATTCGGTTTGTTCTCTGAATTTACAGCAGTAGTAAAATACATTTTAAGCACATATGCGCGGTTTATCTAGCAATTCTGCTAATATTGTCCTATTTGGAGTAAGCACACAGTGGATGTAATTGAATTATTTTCATCGTGTTATGTTGTGACTCGAAATGAATTAATTTTATATGAATTATAATAATGGATGAGGCATAATGAGGTAGCCACGTACAAAATTTTGTTAAATGCGGAAAAGCACTCGTAATCTTCTTTCTGGTTCAGGTCCAAGGATATTAATTGAAAATTTATGGAGGATGGCTAGCAAAGTTTCTCGGAACCTCTAAAAAATTAAAACTGGATTAGATCATACAATTTTAACAATATTAGATTTATAATCCAATGTGGTTTGTTGTATATTAATGCTTCCGCTCTGAAAAAAAAAACTATTAAATATAATGATACAAATATCAGCAGTTTTAATGTTGATTTCGATTTTGATTTGGATAATCCAAGAAATGTTGTTCGTTTCGATTACAGCTGACCAATTTTGTGTTTGCAGCATTCGGAGATAAAGCGCAAACTTTTAAATTATTGAAGGAGAAATTTATAGAGGGTGGGTTTCAAAAAAAAAAAATGTTGTACCGGACAAATACTACACATTCTAAATATCAAAATAATATACAGTAGATCTCACTTATATCGATCTCGATTCTAACTTATAGCTTCGGTTACTCACGATCTAGCTTTTCCTAAATTCCTGGGGCTTCCAAAATTATGAGATATGGTTGCCCTATTTCGTTCAGTCTAATAACTTGGTAATTCATAAAAACCCTCAAACCAGAGTCATTCAAACTCAAACTATTAACTAACCATTAAAAAGCTAGTCGTGGCTGCCATCACTGCCATGCTAGAATGCCTGGCACTCAATTCTGGCCCAATCCTTGAGAAAAAAAAACTTTTGTGTTTCATTCTCACCAGCTACTCGTGCTGGTGGGCTGACAGTCCCTCCGAACTACACTGTAGTGTAAAGCCGAAGGGTAGGGCGTAAGACCCTCTTCAGCCTCCTTGCAGGAATCGTGGGAATGGGTGGTTTGGTGTGGTTAGGGAGAGAAAGATGAGCCGGACGAAATGAAGACAGAAGAGAAGTGAAAGATTTATGTGGAAAATTACTGCTCCGGCATTTGCCTAAATGAGCCAAGGACACTTGGACCAGAGCAGCCGGACCCGGGTTCGAACCGGTGTCCTTCCGAATGCTAATTTTATAAGATAGCCCACGAAGCCACGTCATATACTTACGTCATAGGTGAGGTCAGAAGCTTGGTATATTGGTAATAAAAGTCAATATACTTTTCAGCATTTTACTCTTCAAACGGTCGAAGCTCGGTCAGTTTTGCTTCGATAATCAGGTTTGGGTTAAAGTCAATCATCTTTGAAAGCAATTTTAAAGTGTATTCTTTAATGATCTGTGTAGATTCCATAAAAAGCTATTATTGTAGCAGGCGTATGTAGAAAGCACGTTTTCGCAGGATTCCCTGTATATCTCTGTACATAACTGACAGATATTTTCTCTAGATAAGCTTCTTAAATAGGATTCGTCGTTACTCAATTCGTATTCCAACTCTTTACATCTCATACGTTTAACGGTTAAATATTTGATGTTTGTAAGGAACGTAACGACTGATATAGACAAACAAAGTGATGTTATTGAACCCTTAAAGAATATATCAAAAGCAAGATTTTAGATTAAAAACCAGCGAGGGTGAAACGTAAGCGCAACGATTGTTCTTTATTGAATTTCTCCTCATAGAACACACAAAGGGCCGTCTAATTTTTTCCAACTCAAATAATAGGAAACAAAACAATCCACGGTACAATATCTATTGGCTAGACAGCTAAAGCAGCTTTGACGAAAGAATAAAACAGAGAACTTAAATAGACACATGCGATGCATATATGTAGTAAAAAGCAATTTTTTACAGAAAGCAGGGGCTCATTTTTTTTTTAACACGACTACGTTTTCTGTTTTTATTACATAAATATTCTGGTGCATATTAAAGGAAAATATAAAATTAATTTCTTTTATTTTTGGTACAAATATGTTTCATTCAAACTGAGTGGTACATTAGACGTTTTAGGGAAACTAAGCATGTTGCAGATTTGAAAATTTGGGAGTTGGGAGTAGGGGTTATCAAGGATGATCTTTTTAATTAAAATAATTTAAACTGTCGGTCACATCCGATTATAGCGGAAGTTGATGTCAACTTTCTTATTCCAAATGGAATATATTTTTTACGATGAATTCGTATGAAACATAAAATTTTAAGGTGGCTTTGATAACAAACTTGTATGCCTATATGCCTATGACGAATGGTTTCTGAGATAATTTAATTTATTGGAAGAAAGATTGCACCGCAACCCAAACTATAAAAAATCATAACTTCTATAAAAAATGACAGAATGTTGAAATTTTTACTAGTTATTGCCAAGTCATATGGCTAACGTTAACGTCATTCCAAAACTAAGCTTTATAATTTGTACAGGGCGTTCATAAAAAAATCACAACTTTAAAAACTTCAAACACGAATAACCTCACTTTTTCAAATGGCACCTAGTATATTTTATTTTGTAACTGGATTCCTTTTCTTATCCTCTTAAGATCCATCTTGATTTTTTCTTTAGAATTTTTTTTTTTTTAAATAAAACAGGAAATCCGCCCATCGATACGTATCCACAGTCGCAGGATAGTTGGCAATGTGTAGACCAGTGATTCTCAACCTTTTTTTTGTTGCGGCACATATTTAACGATTTTAAAATTTGGCGGCACACTTTTAAAATGTTACCAACATGATATAATTTAATAATATTAACATTATTATATATTTTGCAAATTTTGGCGGCACACTTTTGAAATTTTGCGGCACACAAAAGTGCCGCGGCAGTGGTTGAGAATCACTGGTGTAGACATATGCATAATTACTCACAAAGGTGCCTGAGAAAATTACCAGGTAACGAATAATATAGAAAATAATAACAATATGTGAAATTCAATAATAAAGAATATTTTAGTATTGATGAATTTATTCGTGGGTTTTATAAAGACGTGAGTACATTCTCGTGATCGTGGATTCTTTCGACGTGTTGTATTTTCCATTTATACTGTTTTGAAGTCAATCAAGGACTGTTCTTATTGTTGACTCACGCTTGTTCCCGACATATATGTGTATATATTATTAAATAATAATATTTTTGAAGTCATAAAGATTAAAAAGAATAACGTGACCAAAAATTAAAAAACAATAAATAGAAAACATACGTCAACGATTTTTTCGTACAGGATAAAAAAAATAAATAAACTTTTTGTGAAACATAGTATATAACTTTTAAGAAATAAAACAAATTAACGTTTACACCAATTTGCTAGTATACTCGACAATTGTTTCGGTAGATACTACCATTATCAAGAGTATTTACTTAATACTAAATTTTACTAATTGTGGTTTTTAATTTATTCTTGCTACTTACCAACCTATACAGGAGGAGTGGGGAATGTATCGAGTCGTCAAGTTGTGTTTTGTTGTTTACTAAATTTAATTTTGCATCTTTGGCTTTCTTAATTTCTAGTTTTTCTAGTAAAGTTAGTTTTCTGCCTTTATTAATATTTGAATGGAGTATTTTAGTGTGGTCTATATGTAAATTATGGTGGGAAGTTATACAATGGTTAGCAATTACTATTTTTTGTTCTCTTTTATTTATACTGTATAGATGCTCTTTTAGGCGTGTTTATATTGCCCAAAAAAAAAATGTATGTAATCGAAGCAAATGAGCCATTTTAATGGGTAGTTCAACTTTTTTGAGAATCACGTAAAGTTGTAGTCGGCGTGATAAACAGTGAAAGAACATTTTTGTTATTTGTTTCTGTTTGAATTAACTGCGGATAATACAAAAGCAAATCCGTTATTTGTCGCGTCACGTCGCTTCGCGTTGCTCATTTCGATAGAATGCTGGCAACCGGCAGCGCTTTTCTAATGGTCGCAATTAATTTCAAAACGTCGTTATTTCCTTTTGCAAGGCGGCGGTTTTTCCGCACGTTGCACACCATCTACCCGACGGCGGCTTGCAATTTTTAACGCTTTTCCTAACATATTTATCCTCTTGTTCGGGAAATAAAATGGACTTGAGAAAAATTAGCAACATTTTGTTCTCAGCAAGATAAAAGATCAAACGAATGAACTCGCTGGTAATTTAAACGTTTAAATGGCAAATTTATAACAGGTTATAATCTCAAGCCATAGATAGATACATGTAACATATGTGACACAATATTGTTCTGAATAATTATTGTTCGCTGCTGTTTTTAACAATTGCATCAATCATTTTTAAATAATTCATTCTGTTCCGCTTTTTATTACTGTTGATTAAATTTTTCGATACATATCATGGATGTGTAATTTTAGTTTCTTCCCGCTTGTTATAAAAGCTTTGTCATAGATTAAATGGAGTAATAGGCTTAAATAACAGAAACAGGGTGCTCCTTAATATCTACAGGTAAAAATGTATAATATTGGGCAGGAAAATAAACAACATACGGAAGAAAAAGGGTGTGCATCTTGGGACACAGGACGGAAGTAAAACTTCTTATAAATAAATAAAATAATATAGATAGAGTAGGTTATTATGTAGACACCATAGTTCTTGGTATCGTCACGTATCGTATTTAATTTAATATTAACCAGAAGTTTACTTAAAGTTGAATTATCGAAATAAGCTAGTTTTAGATCAAATTGTCTTAACTTATTTCCTATGTGAATACTTATATTACCGCAAAAAGGGATTTTCTTCCATTCATTATTTTTCCTTGATATGATATTTAGGTTGGGGTAAATTAGTTTGTCAAAGTTCTGTTTTTTTTTTGAAAGCATTTTATGGCTACAGTTATTATTACCTTAACTTCTTTGTTATAGTTATCTTTATTTAACTGAATATTGATAATTTCTTTTAGAATTGAATGAAAACTGTCCAATTTTATATTAACGGGATGAGTTGACGATTCCCTAAGAAGGCGAAATGTACAATGAGTTATTTTAATAAATAAGTGTAACTTCTCCATGTGTAGTTGATTTTCTAGCTATATTTATAAAATGTTTCACCAAGGTTTTTCGGCCAACTATCTTTTTAAATAAAGCAATACCTATATATTTATTATTATGTAGGATAATAGCCCTATTTGTGTTTGTTAATTATTTAAAAAAATTAAATAATTAATTTTGCAACATACAGCTTGATTGAATAGAAGCAGTTTTTAAATACTGTAACTCCATATTAAGTAGTGAAGAAAAACACAAAAATTCACACAAGATACAGAAATATATTTATTATACCTCAATGTACATTTCGCAATGGGTAACCCGCTGAGCCCATTACTCGCAGAACGATATGGAAATGAAAATTAATAGAAATGTTTTGTTTAGGAAATGTTTATATTACCACCGTTATGTAGACCATATCTTAGTGTATTTATTAGGAACTGATAGGCAGTTATCGGAATTATTCAATTTTTTAAACATATTACATACAAAAATTAGGTTGACCTTAGAAGTAGAAGAAAATAAATTTATAAATTTCGATGATCTAACTATTTTTAAAGAAGACAAGAAGCATTTTCTTTCTTTGCATCACAAAAATTAATACGGACACTAGAATACATTCTAATAGCCAATATCTCACAAGCTAGATTTTTTTCACTCATTCCTTTATAGACTTATAGCAGCAGAAGTAGGTAGATGGCGACGTACTGCCATTTCAACGTTTTATTTAAATCCGCTTCACATCGAGTTTCAGTAATTTATCGATGGTGTGCTGATGAGATCTAACAAGATCGAAATCGCGATCCACGTCTGGTAGCTTCTATAAATTACGTGACCAACTTATTTTTGTTCTTTTAATTCACTAACTTACATAGGTAATTTTTCGCTCAAAGTAAACAAATATTTATCAAATTTCTTTTAAAACAAATAACAAAACTTGAAAGATACATCAAAAACAACAAAGATTCTACGAAAAAGATACTACGTCGGTAGTATATAAACTTAATTGAGGTAGTTGTAATATATCATATATAAACCGAACAGGAAGATGCTTTGAAGATCGCATCAAAGAACATAAAAGAAACTTCGAAAATAAAAACTCGAACTATATATGTGCTTTACATTCAATTGAAAACAGTAATATATTTGATGGTAGTTACAATATTCTACATGAAGAAAATAAACAATTAAAACTAAATTTACTTGAAAGCCTAGAAATAAACAAATTAAACAGGACAGGTTTAATCATTAATGATCAACTGGACGTAAACAAGTCTCTGCTAAACATTTAGTAGGTTGTGTAGTTTTCTCAACCCCTCTCTTATTATTTAGCGTTTAAGTGAATTGTAATTTAGTTTAAGGGTATTATCTCATACCACATGAAGAAGCCACATTGTGGCATAATAAATATATTATGAATATAAACATGGTATCAACAGAAAGAACTACTCCTGTGCTAATACCTTAATTACTTACTTACACTGTTGATTCTTGGCGATTTGGTCAGAAATTTATCGGAATTAGTAGATATGGATCGCGATTTCCAACTAATTTTAAGTTATTTCTGATCAAGCTCTAAATATTCTTTATTAGTCTGGTTTATTTTAATATGTACCTTCTGCAGTTACCTTAGAGTTGTTTCTCTTTGTCAACTACCCCCTACAGATGTGTACATATATTTTTCACACAGTTTGCTCAAAAGAAAGAATTAAATAATGTAGAGAGCTGACTTTGTGTCAGGCAAAGGAATATTCTTAAGAAAGTTTTCAGTATCTTTTCGCTGCGCCTTCCTTTCGGTAAAGAAAGCAAAAGATTTAAATTTTAATAACTCCTTTTTAATGCAAGTTGCCTTTAATTTTTTTCCCTTCTTTCTTTCTCTATTTTTCGTGAATAGTTATCAGAGAGCGGATGACAAAGTTAGAAAAGAAAAATTTTCATTTCGTATTGAAGCAACCACGACCGCCGCAGAATCAACCGCCAACGCCCCCGGCGTCACGTCACCCGATTCATATCGCATTCAAATAGGAACGGAGTCAGAGTCTTGCTTCCATCTATTCACTAAAATGTAAATACGAAGAGCTTTTCAAAACAAAAGAGAATAAATGATATTACTGTGACGCGCCCGGACTGGTTACAAAAACAAGGGTTATTGAAAATTCTGCTCATTTCTTCTTACAGAAAAGGAATAAAACCAAATACGACCGTCCATGTACATATGTAAGTGTCCGGTAATAGGAATCGAATGACAAACGATAAATAGAAGTTGAAACAATCGAAGCTTCCAAATTCAATTATTATTTATTATATTGCTTTTTAAAACGACTTTTTCGATGCGATAAGATAAATAGGGATGATGATCAGTAATTTTATTCGATCAATGTACGATTTCTGGAATAGATTTATATAAATGCACCTATAAAAACGAGACACTTCCCTTCACATGACTTTTATTGATTGTTGGTGCGCAGTTCAAACTAATTTAAGTAAGATTTTATAATCACCTAGATCAGAATTCAATTTACCTTCGTACCGATAAGACCAGAAATCGCTTTTCATATTTTTTATCTTCGTCATCTGTAGTTGTTAACGCAGTTTCCTATATATTATGTTTGTAAATCATGCTTAAGACGTGGCATGTTAGAGGGCAGTCAAATCGATCGTTTGAACAAAACGAACCTGCCCTTTATCGATTACTATTTAGAAGCTTTTTGTACATAGTTGTTCTTTTTTGGTGTTAAGTTATTTTGTTAGTTGTTTCATTAACGATATTCAAAAACATTTCGTTCTCGCTATTGTGTTTATCGTCAACGTAGCAAAAGAACACTTTAATCCAGTTCGCTGCATTCGAATAAAAAATTAAGTTTTCCCGGTAAGCTAAGCAAGCAAAGCACCCGCAGCATTCAACATTGATAGTACTTAATATGTGCGTCGCCTTCTTATAAGGGGAGTTACCCTACAAATAACGATTTATCAAAAAAAAAATGTAAAAAATGTTATTTATATTTACCGGGTGTGTAGTCACGCACATTTCTGAACGTGTTTCGTGATGTCGTGATAAAATATTAATTTGTAACATAGAATAAAACTTCTTTCGCGAACCCTAAGTTTCCACTATTTTAAGAGATAAATGGCTCAAGAGGAGTAGATGTAACAGTTTGAAATGTATCCCCGTATTCTTTGCTGACATCCAAGCCTGTGGCATCATCTCTGACAAATGTGTATCAGAGCTTCCAAAGCTTTAGTGGTTTGTGCTTGAAAATGTGTTTCTAGTAAAGCCCAGAAGAACTGTACATGAAGGCTTTCCTAATTACGGCGGTAAACGAATTGATTTATAAAAATGCTTTATAAAATATATTTCTACATTAGTTAGTAAAAACATAAAAACAATCTGGGACATAGTAAAAACATCAAAAGGGCTTTAATATTTTTTTATGTATTTGAAGCCCTTTTGGTTTATTCAAGCGCTTATGGTGTACGCCAGCCTTTTCATAAGTGCTTAAGATTTTCAACCTAATTACTTCAAAGTAACTGGTAATTGTAATTGGTGCTTCAAGAACCAAAGCACTTTATGTAGACGCTTCGTGGTTAGGACTTGGAGCTCTTTTGGTGAGGGTTTTTTTTGTTGCTCTAACGTGTGTATCGTAACAGTCAAACCGATTGCAGAATAAATTACTTCATGGATACTGTCAACGTATAAAGTTCGAATAAAATGAATTTATAACATTATAAAAATGTCCAGATTTATGATTATCAGTTACACCTCTTTCATACTTTTCATGGTATTTAAAAAAAATATCAATCCAGAGTTCAACTAGCTTTGAAACGAACACTTTAGGATAATAACATAATACTGAACAATTTTACCGTCTTAGAAGCCATTTTAGAAGTGATTCTTGTTACTTATCATATATATTTGTAGGAATTCCAGTGTATTAGATATACAAACGTAAAAACTGTTAGTGCGAATGTATGTGTGTGTTACAGTGCGATCGATGGGGTGCAGACCACCCCAGAAGTAATAGAATATGGTAGTCGTCGATGAGTCGAGTAGCAGTTGCATGCGTCTACGTGGTTGAACGTGTATCATTTGCTCTGTCTCGATTATTTTATTATTGTACTTTGTTTATTATTATATTGTAACGAGCCTGTATGTGTGTGTACAAGAGCGGCGGCGAGTTCCGGAAACAGATAAGACGGGTTCCTCGAATACGGCCGTCGGTCGGTGCTTTGATAGAAATGAGTAAACAACAACATAATAGGAGTTCAGGAAATACTAGAAGATCGTTCCTGATTACTCCAGAACCTTCGATACCTCTATAAATATTATGTTTTCGACGGTCAAGAACAGTTACAGTTTTAGTTTAGTTTAGTACACCGTCACGGTTTATAGTTTACAGTTGATAGTAGAATGGTAATATAAATACGATATACCGAGTGATATAAATAAGTGGTAATATAAATACGATATACTGAGTGATATAAATAACACATTTACCTTGCCATATATATAAGTTGTTGCATTAGTGTTTAAGTGTTTTAAGTAGTGTGTAAGTGTAAAATAAATAATTGTTTAAATAAATAAGTTGATCTAGAAAATTCGTTACAATATATTAATTCTTTACCGTATTTTTATTTAATTGTCAAGTTAATTGTTTACTTAATTTACAGAATTAAGATTTTTATTTTGTAATCCCACATTTTTATATAATGCCCTATCGTCCTTACAATTATAATTATTTATTATTCCTAAAATATTAAATTATTTAATTAATTCAGTTGTTTTGTCTCCTACACAAATACTGACCTCATTAAATACGTTCAGATGGTATGAATTGATAAATAATACAAACATTATAGTTTCAATATTTACATTGATTACAAATACTACTTCTTTCACCTGAAGATGTTAAAGTTTTAGCGAAACAAATGTGTAGTATTTGTAATCAATAGACCCCTTTAAACTGTATTGTTGATATTATTTATGAGTTAAGTGTAAGTTTCAACAAGCAACGGCTTCCACTATTGACATGATATGAATTTATGGAACAAACTTTTCGGTTTTTCTTTTTTAATGTATTCAAGGGTTTTATTAACAAACAACATGTTTTATTGTTTCAGATAAAAATCACTTTATGCTAGAAAATTATTTGGCTATGTCAGTTTCTTTTTTCAAATTTTTTACCTCAATCACTCATTCTCTCATCTGCGCCTACTAAATCGACCTTCTTAGTGTACTATAGGGTCAACCTCCCTTCCACCCGTTTCTTCTCGCACTGACCAACGGTCTCCTTACCTATACAGTTGTAGGATATTATTTATTGTATTAATAATAATAATGGATAAAACAAACAAGAAAGAAATAAAAACGAATACTTCTTAATATAGTAATATGAAGGCTTTCACGACCGGCGTCAATAGAATTATCTAAAAAGCTAAACGATCTCGAAAGCTGTTACAACAACCAAACCACAAACGCTCCTGAAGATGTTAGCCGCAGCCGCTGACGAAACGTCAGGCAACAAAAAAGCCTATAGACCACGACCCAAAATCCCGGTAAGTTATCATAATTCTACTTCTTAATATACTTCTAACTAGTCGTAAAATTTCCGTCTTATAACCCTATACATGTTTCCCTCTCCGAACAACCCCACTCTCCCTATTCTTTATTCTAATAGATAGGTGATGCACACCACTACACAAACATACCAATTCGGTTCACAATAACCCGAATATAAAAACACTCATACAGTACAAAATCGATACAGTATAAAGACCTGCATTCAAAGAAACCGACAGAACTAAAACTACAATCTGTCCCACACAATTAATATTTCCAATTTTCACCTGCACCCCTGTGGTACGTATCCTAAAATTCTACATCAGGGCCGGATAGCTCGGCTCCTAAGGCCAGCGGCTCCTGCGAGCCGAGCCGAAAGCTCCCGAGAGCCGGAGGGTAAACACTTGAAAGGCGGAGGAGAAGTTGTAACTACCCCACTCCTCGCCCCAATAGATGGTAGTAGTAGGCCGGTAAACAACTGGACCGATTTCGCGCGGCGTACACAGATTCAAGCATATTTAAAAGACAAATATGGAATCAATGTGGGATCTGTGTAAAATGTAGACAAAAAAGGATTTTTATGCCTTCTTTTTTTTGAATGAGTTACCCGTCCCTGTTCT
The DNA here is from genome assembly GCA_963921985.1 of Agrilus biguttatus. Classification (NCBI taxonomy): domain Eukaryota; kingdom Metazoa; phylum Arthropoda; class Insecta; order Coleoptera; family Buprestidae; genus Agrilus; species Agrilus biguttatus. The sequence continues at coordinate 30,833,626 of OY998120.1, read as the reverse complement.
ACATGGTTATCCCTATTCCCTCCACCTACTATCCACCCTGCCAGCAGTGGGTTCCATATTGTAACAATTTTTGTGAAAGTTCAGTGTTTCTATTTTATTTTTTTACGAATTATGTTTCCCATTGAAGTTAATACTTTCGATATTGCCTTTTACAAGAACGTAATTTTATAGTAAAATGATGGTTCGGGCTTGTAGGCCGTGGTCGATGTGATCGGTTTCGTCTAGACCAGTGATTCCCAAAGTGGTCTATATCGACCGCTAGGGGTCTATGAGAACCTGCAAGGGGTCTACGTCAGCGAAAACAAATTTGGGGGTCCATGAATTAAAATGGGGGTCCACGATAGTGGATCTCAACACATACACTGATAGTACCTATTTACTTACATCATACTATCTTATAATTAATACATATGGTGACATAGAAGAAACGAATGTCGTAATACAAGAGGAACTGACTGAACTAAGTACAAACGAAGAGCTTAAGGTTCAGTTTAAAAACGGATATCAGCAATTCTGGCTGCAAAACAACATACCCGTTACTTATCCCGTATTATGGAATATAGTGAAGAAATTTTTAATTTCCTTTCCATCGTCATACTTAGTGGAAAGGGGGTTCAGCGCTGTTACCAATCTGCTAACGAAAAAAAGAAACAGACTGGACATTAGCCGAGGAGATTTAAGATTAACCCTTACAAAATTGACGCCAAATGTTGATAATTTATTATTAAAGCATCAGGTTCATCCTTCTCACTAAAAATATTGACTTATTGCTTATGTTATTTTATTTATAGTTTATTTTATGTTTATTTAATGTTACGTATATTTTACATAACAGATACAAAATTTTATTTTGAGTAGTTTTAATTTAAATTCAATTAATAAATGTATAAATTAACATGTGTTTTTACTTTAAGTTTTTAACACTAAACTTCACTACAGTTAGAAATTTACACGAAATCAATATCAGGTAAGTAAGGGGTCTACCCAACACGGAAAAACATGGCAAGGGGTCTACGACACAAAAAAGTTTAGGGAACTCTGGTCCAGACGTTTCGTCGGCAACTGCGGCTGACATCTTTAATGGGTGCTGTGCTGACTACGTGGGCGAAGAGTATACCTTGAAGTCTCGGCAGCGACAGTCAACACAGCACCCACTGAAGATATCAGCCGCAATTGCCGACGAAACGTCTGGACGAAACCGTTCACATCGACCACGGCCTACAAGCCCGAACTACCATTCTACTATGAATTCCGACCGTGAAAGCTTATGTTCTTATAACGTAATTTTAATTCGAAACTAACGAATAAAACCATCGAGGTTCTAAATACAGAAGACCATTGACGATATCTAGAAAGCATCTATCTAAAAGTATCATATCTAAAAAAGATCATATGTAAAGGTGATGTATGCGTATACTTTTTCCTAGAAATAAAACGGTCAGTAATTTATTTTCATCTTGGGGTAAAGTATGTTTTCAACCGGTCGGTCGGTTGATTAAATATTTAAACAAAATAAGTAATTAGTAACGCGATCTTTATTTACGGCCCACATTTTGTTAAGGCAACGGTCCAGACATCTCGAAACCGTTTTTAAAATTTATAGTGGCTAGATTAGGGAATATTTATGTTTTTGTTCGGTCCTTTCGGGTGAATTTATTGACCTAGCTATCTGAGGAACATTTTTTCTCGCTGGGCCGTAACTTTACGGTACGGTATAATGATGCTTGCAATATTTAGTGGCCTGTGCTACATAAAGATCGTACAATTCTAAAACGGGATTACCACGACGACGATTCTGAAGAAGTAAATTACGATTTAAGTCAAACAAATGTTTTTTATCTTTTTGCAATTAAATAAAAACGGGCAGGGTAGCCGCAGTCTTGAATGAAGGCTGTTATTCATGTTTCACAGTTTTAAAAAATCACTTTCTTTTTATAGAGGTTCTTACGGCTTTGGAATTGAGATCATAATTAACTTTTTATCACACAACAGCCTAGAATATTTTCCAAAATTGCCTTGGGTTAAAATCGCGAAATAAAACCTCATGAATCCGCAAAATCCGACAGAAGGGCCTCAAAGACGGCAAATTCTGGATAATGGTTGAAGGAAAACTTTTATTAAAAGTGATTAGAATAACTCTTAACCTTATAGAAAAGTTAACTTCTTAGAGTGTTCTTATTCAATTAAATTATTATTCAGCATAGAAAATTCTTTATTTATTTTCATATGTTTCAAAGTTTGTTTCTATGTTTTAGGATATTTGTAAAGTAATCTTCCTTATTAACTTATTTGCCACACAACGATACAAAAGGAACGAATTTAGTTTTAGAAATATTTCAAATTGAGTATTTTTAACGAAATGAAGATACACTATGTTAACTCTTAATATACTATTTATTCACTTGACAGCTTCGTTTTATACTGTAAAATTTTACTATATTTAGAACATCCAACTAAACAATTGTCATTTTTATTAAACAAAAATGATTGCAAACTAGCCTTTAAAACTAACAATACGTTGAGTAAATACCTAAAAAACAACAAAGGTGTAATTGACAAAAATAATAAATCAGGTGTATATGAAAACAATTGTAAATCTTGCAATATGTTTTATATAGGGAGAACTTATAGAAATTTTAAAATTAGAATTACAGAGCATAAACATTCTTACATTAACAAGAAAACTGACTCAAATTATCCAAATTACTTAAATAATGAAAATCACAACTTCAATGAAGATTTTGAAATAGTACATTATGAAAATAAACCGTATAAAATATCAATTGTAACGAATTTTCTAGATCAACTTATTTATTTAAACAATTATTTATTTTACACTTACACACTACTTAAAACACTTAAACACTAATGCAACAACTTATTTATATGACAAGGTAAATGTGTTATTTATATCACTCAGTATATCGTATTTATATTACCACTTATTTATATCACTCGGTATATCGTATTTATATTACCATTCTACTATCAACTGTAAACTATAAACCGTGACGGTGTACTAAACTAAACTGTAACTGTAACTATTCTTGGCCGTAGACAACATAATATTTATAGAGGTATCGAAGGTTCTGGAGTAATCAGGAACGATCTTCTAGTATTTTCTCGAACTCCTATTATGTTGTTGTTTACTCATTTCTATCAAAGCGCCGACCGACGACCGTATTCGAGGAACCCGTCTTATCTGTTTCCGGAACTCGCCGCCGCTCTTGTACACACACATACAGGCTCGTTACACAATGTTAGAAAAATTAACAATAAACAATTTTAAAAATAATAACCTGTTAATTAAGGAACAAATAGATGTAGGCTATTCCCCTCTATTAAACACCTTCCCCGTTCCTACCCCTCCTCCTAAGCTAGTACTTAAGGAAAACATTTTTTAATTATTTGTGTACTTCCGAAGAAGTCACAAAGCGACGAAACAGCTGTCAAGTGAATAAATAGTATATTGAAAGTTAACATAGTGCGTTTTCATTTCATTATCATGAATCTCAATCAAGTATCAGTAGACAACATCTTAAATACTTCATATTTTATTATTTTAACTAAAACATCTTACACATTCAATAAACTTTGAAAGAAGATATTGTAAATATTAAAAACTTATTGAGATAGTAGAAGCCTATACTAGTTGAAACGTATGATTGACCTGATGAAGCCATTATGTGGTGAAACAATTGTGGTATAGTATATTTTCTTGAAACATAGTCGTTATATTATGATATATGTAATATTTCATTTTTAAATTAGCGGTATTTCCCTGGAGACAAAATTGCTCATTATTCATTCTAAGAGTCGTAGATTTTAAAATTTAAATTTACCTCCAATAAAAAAACCTTCAAAAGTATTTCATTAATAATGATTAGTAATAGAATTTTGTATTCTTTTCACCTAGCTCTTATACACATGCTAATATAAAATTAGATAGGTACGACAGACATGTACAAATTTTATATGGTCGATTACTAAACAATCGCATAATCCTGATATAGTGATAATTATACAGCTTTATAAAGTCATATATATAACTATAGACACACAAACTAATAAGAACCTCTTTAAATTATATACCATTCATATATGTGCGTCTATTTAAGTTGACTTAACTTCTACTGCTTGCGCTATTCGTTATCAGATGGCGTACTGTTAATATCACAGCCAATCAGAGTGCGCTACATAAACCATATGATAAATTGTGTCTTATTCTGCACAAATATTGTTAATATCTACACATTTTCTGTATTTCGTATAAGAAAACGTTTTGACGCGGACGCGACCGGTTATTACGCGGCCATGATAGTTCACAACTACGCGATAGGTATAAACTCATTCGTTTCGGTGGACTTATGATATCAAATTGTTTGTTTCAAAGCCAAAGTGCCGCGCTAAGACCCATATTACCTTTAGAACAGGTAGATATATACATTTAGGAAATTATATGTTCGATTCGTAATGGCTGTTTTCGTTTAAATAGTTATTGTGTGGTGTTAAATATGTCGTACATTTATTCGGTTTTGTGTGAAAAGGATTACTGATAGTGCTCGTGATTGTTTTTTCTGGAGTTTTTGAAAAATACAACAGGAAATGGAGGAATTTTTAGAAGGTTAGGTTGTTATTTAAGTACATATTTAATACGACTTAAGGAAATTGACATGCAATATATAAAACCTAAACGGTTCTATAGAAATTCCTACGGAAAGAAAAGAGGTATCGACTTTAAATTTGGTTTACTCCTACAAATCGAAGAGACGTATTTAGTGACATTATTTTAAAAACAGTGGTATTTCCGGCTCTACTGTATTACCGTCATTACGTCGTAATTTTGAACGGTTTGATGACATTTTCATTATTTTTTTAACACCTTATTAGATTTATTAAATTTAAAAGTACCCTTTGCAAGGGTGTAGTAGCCCTATACCTAATATCTTAATGTTATAATTAAGTAATGGTGAAAATTTAGGTAAAAACTTCAGTAACAAAATATATTACCTCGGGAACCAAATAAGGTAGAACATCGTACCTTTCTGAATTCATATTTCTTTTACTGCCATTGACTTAAATATTTAATTAACTATAACTTGAAAAATATTAGCTTTAGAGGTATATCACCTGATGTAGTGTATTCTTCCGTACTGTTTTGCCGTGGTCCATGGATTTTTTTTGCAGACGTTTCGCCGTGCTTTGCTGACGGCATTATCAGTTACGACCAAGCACTACCGGCATTGAATTACACTGTTGATTCCGATGGACTCCTAGACGAAAATATAACATATTCAAAAAAGATGATGAGACCCGATAGGTCGAAACCGGTCGTGGGATGTAGCTTTCTGTTCGTTGTGCCTACTGGTTAGGACGCGTTCAATATGTGAGATCTTTGATCTTAAAATTTAGACCAATAAGGATTTTAATTCCTTCTTTTTTGAACATGTTATATTTTCGTCTAGTAGTCCATCGTAATCAACAGTGTAATTCAATGCCGGTGGGGGTATTAGCCCTCGGAGTAGTTGTATCTGTTGATTCCATATTTATATTTATACTTATTTATCTGACAAATAATAATGCACTTTATTTGTATCACTCTGTATCTCGCGTTGAATATTTATATTACATGTCCGGAAATCAACTGTCTGGCTGTTCCGGAGACGAGGGTATATATTTACCGCAAGAAATTAGTAGAGAACATGGGAAGATATTTCCGTCGCTTTAAAAAAAAAAAAAAAAACGTCTTGTTATGACAACAGAATATTCTCGAGCCTCTATTGTTCGGCATTGATCGGTCGATATGGAATGTGCCGCCTTCGGCTGACTTAGCGCTAATCGATTGGTTCACCGCATACACGTACACGTTCGTTATAATATATAATACATTGTGTAGGTGCTATATTTGGGTAAATAGAATAAAGACATAGTTTTTGTTGTTGTTTTATGTATTAAGCTATTTATAACATTGTTTTTATATCCATTGTTGTAAGCTATCTGTTTTAAATCTTCATCGGAATTACTTCTGCTTAATGGTAATGTTTTATTCCAAAAATGATCAATATAAGCACCAATTTAATAGACAAATTTATCGTGGAACAATTGTAAAAACGCTTTACTTTGTTTTCTTTATGTACTTTAATGGGTGATAAAGCATAGACGGAAGCAGAGGTGACAGATTTTATTTTCTAGGATTGTAGGATTGAATTACTTTGCAAAAATTAGGTGAACACTCGTTTAATTTCGTCATGAGCCGCCACTGCCAAAAAAAAACATTTTTTGTCAACAGAAACATAAGCTAAACCTTATAGGAAACTTTAGTACACATTAAATTAAAGTATAAAGCAAATAATCAATAATTTTTTGTTCTTAAGTTATTTATTCTCTACAATATTGCAGTTAAAGTAAGTTGCAGTTAACATGTTGCATAATTTCGTCATGAGCCGCCACTGCCAAAAACAAACATTTTTAAGTCAACAGAAACATAAGCTAAACCTTATAGGAAACTTTAGTACACATTAAATTAAAGTATAAAGCAAATAATCAATAATTTTTTGTTCTTAAGTTATTTATTCTCTAAAATATTGCAATTAAAGTAAGTTGCAGTTAACATGTTGCATAATTTCGTCATGAGCCGCCACTGCCAAAAACAAACATTTTTAAGTCAACAGAAACATAAGCTAAACCTTATAGGAAACTTTAGTACACATTAAATTAAAGTATAAAGCAAATAATCAATAATTTTTTGTTCTTAAGTTATTTATTCTCTACAATATTGCAGTTAAAGTAAGTTGCAGTTAACATGTTGCATAATTTCGTCATGAGCCGCCACTGCCAAAAACAAACATTTTTAAGTCAACAGCAACATAAGCTAAACCTTATAGAAAACTTTAGTACACATTAAATTAAAGTATAAAGCAAATAATCAATAATTTTTTGTTCTTAAGTTATTTATTCTCTACAATATTTCAGTTATAGTAAGTTGCAGTTAACGTGTTGCATAATTTCGTCATGAGCCGCCACTGCCAAAAACAAACATTTTTAAGTCAACAGAAACATAAGCTAAACCTTATAGAAAACTTTAGTACACATTAAATTAAAGTATAAAGCAAATAATCAATAATTTTTTGTTCTTAAGTTATTTATTCTCTACAATATTGCAGTTAAAGTAAGTTGCAGTTAACATGTTGCATAATTTCGTCATGAGCCGCCACTGCCAAAAACAAACCTTTTTAAGTCAACAGAAACATAAGCTAAACCTTATAGGAAACTTTAGTACACATTAAATTAAAGTATAAAGCAAATAATCAATAATTTTTTGTTCTTAAGTTATTTATTCTCTAAAATATTGCAGTTAAAGTAAGTTGCAGTTAACATGTTGCATCCTACAAAAATAATCGTTGTTATATAGGTTTTACATGGTTTCGTGAAACATACAATGCGTTATTGTCAGTGACTGTTTTCGAACTGGGAGATAAAAACTGTCGTAAAACTTTTTGCAGTTCTAATAAAAGTTTAACTGAGTGGTGGAACTAAACCCCAAATTTTCGCAATAGTTTCTGACCTATTTCTTTCAGATTCTAAAATAAACTCCAGCAGATTCCTAATATCAAAAATCTTCATTCTAACGTTTCTCTTAATGTATTAGCTAGTTTTATTCATACAAATTTTAATTTGTAGCCCAAAAAAAGTTTTAGTCAGTAATGAACTGTGATGCTTCCCATTATAAGAAACGATTAATTGTAACTGTTTTTCCTCTAAGACATAAAATTTCTGTATCTTTACAATCACAAATGGGCTACTTATAATTCGTTTCTATAACTAGAGGTCAATATAATCTCAAATATTTCAATATTGAATATTTACATCTACATAAACACTTGGGTAAATCACTAATTTTTTATTAATATACTCTATGTACATTTCGTCTTGTGAGAGCATCATCAGGAGTTCTACAAAACTGAAGTATTTGTGTTGGCTCAATTTATTTATTCAAATTAAATTTGGTCTTAACAGTGGGATGTTCCCGAAATCTACCTGATCATTCTTTAACTGTTTGTTGTTGTGTGTAGCTTTATTGATCTTTAGTATTTCCCATCTGTCAAGTATGGGTCCCCCTTTTAAGACGTTTAATATTTTAATGTTATTCTGGCTCACAGTATGTTTCATTTGTTTAGCATAAGTCGTATGTTCGCGGAAACGGGTGTTTATTTCTCTTCTTGTTTTTCCAATAGAAATAGCATCGCAATTGTTAGATTGGGTGTCATATACACCGCTATTTGTAAGTTTGTCTTGTTTAACTGTCACCTTATTGTTCACAAGAAGTTTGCCTAACGTTTTATTGTTGAAATACGCGGTATTTATGTTGTGTTTTGGTAGGGTTCTACCTAGTTTCTCGCTTATATTGTCTAAATATATGGGATTTTTCTCCAATTACCCTCAGGTAGATTGGAGTTACAAGTCGGATATACTATATTTAATAAATTTTGTTTTTTTTTTTTGCAGTAATTTGTCTGTAATGTTTGTGTCAAAACCATTATTGTTCGCTATATTTTTAATAGTATTTAATTCGAAATTTAATTCAAAATTGTCCTTATTTAACGGAACTTGTAACAATCTATTAACCGAACTGATGTTTTCCTTCTTCGGGTGTACAGGCCGTCGTCGGTTGGAATTGCTTCCTAACGTTTCGCTAGCACGAGTGGCGAGCTTCTTCAGAGGTCTACAACCAACAGCGAAAATGGATAGACCTCTGAAGAAGCTCGCCACTCGTGCTAGCGAAACGTTAGGAAGCGATTCCAACCGACGACGGCCTGTACACCCGAAGAAGGATAACATCAGTTCGTCAACTGGCCGCGAAAGCCTTAATCAATTAATCTATTAACCATTGAATAAAAATATTTCTTGAAAAAGTACAGCCAATGACGATATACAACTTTATACAATATTTATTAACAAACAATTAACAAATTAGTAGCATAACTTTATAATAGACGACTTACAGTCATTAGTATGATGGCTGACAATATCGGTCTGTCGGGTGTCCTACTCACAGAAGTATTTGGTACTAAAATTCGTGGTAAAACCCAATTAGTACTCGTATTATTCAACGATCTACTGTTATTTCTGACAGGAAGAATAATAATCAAATCACAAGACCATTCCTCCCTTCAGTATTATTTTTATTAAAAATTATCTCTCTCTCTCTCTCTTGCCGAACTTCTATGTATTTCAGAGTGAGCGGCATCCCTTCCATCAAACATCCCTTTATCGATGTTTTTCATTGTCAACAGCCGTTCCTTTGTATGTAAAAAAGTAAAAATAATTCGCACACAATAATGTCGCTATGGAATCAGCACAAAATAGTGATGGTTAATATACGTTCTATAAAATATTTAAAAATAAAAAATAAATAAAAATAAAATCACTACATAACTATAGATAATTTTGTTGTTTTACATAGTGAGGTCAGAACAAGTAAGAAATTGTCTCTCCTCGAAAGGCATGAGATCAAAAAAGTTTTAGCACTAAATATGGAGTTGGTCAATAACCAACTAGAATTAAATTTCGTAGACTACCCTCTTATTGTATGGTTTTAGGTATAAGTATGTCTGTATTAGTTTTAAGTCTTGTTTTAAGTGCTCTAGATCATTGCTTAGCATTTCGGGAGGTCACCGGTTCAAACCCAGGTCCAGCTGCTCTACTCCAAGATTTACTGTGGTTTCTTTAGATCATTTAGGCAAATGCTGGGGCTGTAATATTCCACAGATAATCTGTCACTTCTCTTCTGTCTTCATTTAGTCCATCTCATCTTTATCTCCCTAACCACACCACCCACCCATTCCCACCGATTCCTGCAAGGAGGCTGGAGAGGGCCTTACGCCCTACCCTCCGGCTTTGCACTACAGTGTAGGTCGGAGGGACTGCCAGCCCACCAACACTAGTAGCTGGTGAGAATGAAACACAAAAAGAAGTTCTTTTAAGTCTTTAGTATAGATTTTACTCTTACCTTCAATAATGGTCATGTGACCGAAACATGTTAGGTGAAACTTTCTACTTGTTTAATTATTAAATATTCTACATTTAGTATGTTCCACAATACCCCCTAAAGTGTTACTAGCATGTTTATTAAAACTGTTTTGATATATTCGAAAATGTATCAAATCATATGTATATCAAGGAATAAGTTTAATTTTTTCTCTGAAGAAAAATTCGTATCATGTCCCTGTAAAAGACACTCTAATTTTGTCTGTTTGCCTTTATTTAAAATTTTGTAAAGCGTCAAGAATGGTGAGTACAATTATTCTACGTATTGTGTGGTAAGCACTTGATTCTGAAATTCGCTCGCCATTCTTTCTTTTAGAACGGATCTCAGTACAATGCTGCAATGGTTTTGTAGCATCAGTGTACATAATATACGAATATATATATACATGTATATATATATATATATATTGTCTGTACGCGTTATACTAGCGAGTTTTTCTGTTTTTGTGCCTTCCTTTTTGACGCTGACATATTTAAATGATTCCCTCCGCACTGGCTGTAAAAGGCATGTAATAAACGAGTTTAGGTTGCTGGATTTATTATTTTTCTTAAGAATCGTGTGCTTTCATATATTTAGTGTACAACAAAACAACGCGAAAAGTGGTGGAGCACAACCGGGGTTGAAGGATACTCTTGTGAGAATAAAAACAACTCGGCCAATATACAGAGCGACCTTTAATCGACTTCAAACAAGAAAAAAAAATGGATAGTCTCAATTTTTCCTGTGCGCATAAAATTTTGTCCCAATAAAATTACTGTTTATGTGAAAACCTTGGAAAACCACAAAATATTAGTTGCGAAAATAAGATCACTTCGTTGTCCGTCCGACTGTATGTCAGTTTGTCCGCCAAAAGTATCAATGGTAATCAAAATATACAGGGCATTTATAGTTGAATGAAATAATGTAGTAAAACGACACAGTTTCAAATTATTTATTGCAGGTGATCACCTGATGAAGCCACTGTGTGTGAAGCAATATTGTAGTGTGTCTGTAATAAAATCGTACATTTTTTTTTATGTGTAGATACATATATTATAACATATTTTACTTTCGATTGCTGGGATGTTGTTTGCTTAGAATGTTTAATTAAATAACGTGAATTTTTTACGTCTCGAACGCGTTTAAATGTCAATATCTGATAATAGCTTCGGCTAAACATCCGCCGATGGAATGCTACTTCCAAGTGTGGTCAGGTTCAAATAGACCTTGTATAGTGTTTCATGTTGATATCAAAAGTTTCATAAAAAATTAATTCGTTATTAAGCATTTAAAATAGATTTTTTGTTTGTACTTATACCTTATTGAAGGGGACCGCCACGCCACGCCACTGTGCTTCAGATATATGGGGAACTCGGCATCAGCTATGGGAGTGTCCACACAATCATAACGAAAACCTAACCTGCGATAAGACGTAGATACACCATTACACTCCAACATCAAAACGAGCTTTGGTTGTATGCGTGTTCAATATTAGTAATAATTCAACTTTATAAAACAAACATTTATTTACACTGGACCGTAGAGAAGAAATATATAATGAAACGAAAGTTGAATCAGAACTGTTAGTATTTTGAGTTTAGAATAATTTAGGAAATTTATGAAGGCGGAGCTAAGGGTTGTTAAATAAAAGTAGGGGACTGTTAGTAAGAAAGCATATTTTGAAAAGAGAGATAGAATTTCTAGCTTGAAGAAATTGAACCCAAAGCACCGAAGAAACACATTATTAGAAAGTAATTAGGACAGGTATAGAATCACATGCGTTTTGCAGTTAATAAATAGAATAGAAATATTTCAAGGGATTATAGGAGTGTACAGAGGTAATAAAGTAATTTGTAAGAAGAATAGATGCCGAAGTAATATTGTCAGTTGTAAAGAAAAGAATAGCTGCAGATGTTTAAGTAAGAATAAAAGACATTTTATACATATTTATATAAAGAAGTTATATACAGATTTGTTTTTATTTTATTGGTGTTGTTCGCTACAGAGCAAGTATAAAGTGGCGGCGCAAAAATGAATGAAACCCAGTGAAGCCGAAAACACGTCTGTCTGCAGGCAACGTCTTAGCCACGGTTTTTTGGGAATGGAGAGGGGTGCTGTAGGTCGATTTTTTGCACGAGCGAAGAACCATTAATGTAGCCTATTAGTGTAATCTTCTCAATAAGGTAAACCTTTCTTATCGCTGGAAAAAGTGGGGTACGTTCTCCTTCATGACGTGTTACTCTTGCACCGGTGAAATAACTCTGGACAGCTGGAACACCCTCCATATAGCCCAGACCTATCCCCTTGTGATTTCCACATGTTTGGGCCCCTCAAAGAATCGAGAATCACTAGGAGGCAAGCGATTTCAGACCGATGAACAGGTGTAGACACACGCCCTGCTTCTTTTTATGAAAACGGGATGAAAAAATTAGCAATGCGTTGGGAAAAATGTATAGACAAACAAGGTGAATATATCGACAAATAGAGAAATTTGTGTTTTTGTGAAACTTTTCAAAATAAATGTTTTATGAACAAAGGATCGTTTATATTTGATCCATCTTCATATGTATTCTAAGCGTCAGAATTTAAAGAATATTTCTCCTTCCTTTTTAGTTTTCATTTTGTTGGCATTTCGTATGCGTTTTAAATGTCATAAAGGCATAGTTCCCGGTGAAATTTATACAAATCGATTTGTGACCGAGTTTTTGGTGATTTCATAACTGTGTGCGGTGGTGATGTTGCGGGCTCTGCAGTTAGATAAATGCGAATAGAATTATGCGATATATCATCTATTGTATGTCGTCTTGAGCGACACTTGGGGATATTCTGCCGCATAGAAATTTAATATCCACTAGACCAAGTTGTCTGATTTATCATAATACGTCCCCGAACGCGCGCCGCATGTCCGCCCGACTTCTTCTCCGAAAAATATGGTTAAAGATGATGCCGGCAAGTAGATTAAAAGTTTTGCCACCCCACAGGAAATCCCGGAGAGTCCCGTAACCCTCAAATAACCATTCCACCACAGCAGCTCGAAACTTTCTCTCCACCTAAAAGATTCATATAATATTGGAGAGCCGATAACTGAAATAAGTTAATTTATCCGGAAAAGCATTTAGCCTTTTCAAAAGAAGAAATATGAGATAGTCGATTTAGATCAGTTCGTTCTTTGTGGACAAACTGCAGCTTAAGGAAGAATTTAGCGGTCGTAGACGGTGCTTAGGGAAAACTTCTTGAATACTTCCAATATCTCGGCTCAATAATTCACACAAATAGGATATTCGGATACATAAGCGCACGTTCTTGTAGACCTGGATATTCGGACAATGATCGTTTTCCTTGCACAAAGCCTTAGGGTATATAAAAGATCAGTTAACATTACTTCTTTATCAATTCATATATTATTTCATGTATATTCATAACGAAAAGCATCGTATATTGAAACAAACGTTTCATTATTGCTTTCCTAGATGATGTTTGGGACACCTCAGCTATGGTTTCGATCTGACTTGATGAAACCTATAATTAAGGAAATAACGAAGTGGATTTTCACAAACATATGTTTCAATCGGGGAAGCTTTTACTTGTTGTAACTCCATATCCACAAATACAAATAAAACACCAAGTTTTAAGTTACAAAATGATTTATTGACTGAAGTCTTTCTTCCTGTTACCTGAAGAAGCCACGGTGTGGCGAAATGATCATTGTGGTCAATAAATCATTTTGTAACTTAAAACTTGGGTGTTTTATTTGTATTTGTAAACATATGTTTGCCAAAACATGGGTACTTACTACCAGTCAAATCTGGTGAAGCTAATGTTTGCCGAAACATAATTACGTCATAATTTAAATAAGCTTATGAAAACATATTTCATCTTTTATTTATTTATTATATAACAAGTGTCTAAATGATGTCACAATAAGGGCGCAATTGAAATATATTTTGGTCTACGTACCTATGAAAATTTTTTAATGAACGAAGAATTAAGAAAAATAATTTCCTTCAATACATTAATTTTACTACCTTCGTTGTTTTTGATAAATTTTCATCGATGTTGTGATTTCTGATACACTTGTATGTGATGTCGACTACGTAGGCCAATGTAGTAATGCCGTAAAAACTATAAAGGAACACTAGATTATATTAATAAAACATGAGTATTTATTAATATTTAATTAATAAATGTATTAGACTATCTCTGACAAAGAGCTATAGATAACTGAGGTACATTACTTCCTTACAAACTACTTATACCTAGAATACAATGGATTTGAATAATGTTTTATTTTATTATTTATTGATTGTTTCACCAAGTGATCAGCGAAACCTCAATTTCAAATCAAATATTAATATTTTCTTTTATAAACATCATCAACATTGTTGTCAACGATGACTGGAAAGATCAGCTTCATCACGTATATAAGCTGCGTCATAGTTTTAGTTTGACAAGTTGATACCTTCGTAAGGACTTGTCAAACGTTTGAAATATTACAGTCAGCAGTAAATATCAGTAGATAACGATGTACTGCCCATAACTCGATGTTTTTAAAAATCTAAAATCACTCAATATTCGAATCGATTCAAATTATATTTGTACCTTCTTAATTTTTAGAAATCGTATGTCGGGATTTTTATATCGGCTTTTTTTCTAACACATATGTGCATTTGTTTCATTTTCATTTGGTTATTTTTAAACAATGTTGAAATGTTATATTTTATTTCTGTTTATTACACACATTTTCAAAAGCCGTTAATAAGCATTGTCACATTTTTATGGATTGTGCCCATGTTGTTTTCTTATACGTCTTTTTGTGTGGGACAATTTTTTAATTTTCTACTTGTGTTGCTTCGTGAGGAAGAAGGCTTCACAGAAAGTGGTGTGACGTAACATGTGCCGTCTGGGATGGGATTCGATTTAAAGATGATGCTGTCAAAAGCAGGTGTCCCACGTTGACAGTGACATGAATTGGATTCGAATTGTGTTTATCGGAATTCGATGGAAAACTCCATTTTTTAAATGGAACAAGTTAACATCATGAATTAATCTTCTCAAATGCTCACGATACGAGCAATTCCTTTCCAATACGTATATACAGTTGCCGGCACCTAAGGAGATTCAGCGACGGTCAGATTGACAGGTAGGTAGGCGGAGACTTTTAAATGAAAGAGCCAATAAGAATATAGCTGGACCGAAGCGTCAACTTGTAGTTCAGCGGCGCGTAATGCTGAGAAAAAAAGTACTGAACACGGAACACAAGTGAATTCATTCAACCATTTACTTACCGTAGCAACCCCTTCTTTACTCTGTTAATTTGCAACTATTTGCCACTACGCTACTGAACCTTGCTGACCAGTTATCATTCTGCCTACCGATCGATTATCCCCGCCCTAAAGGGGTAAGCCTTGCTAGTGCGCATCCGATGATTCTTAGATGCCGGGCACTGTATGTACTTCCAACTTGACGAACGATTATTCCAATAATTTTGTTTGTCATTGGAAACTAAGATACATAATTTATTAAAGTAGTTTTGGTTCATATTTGATGAAACATGATAAATAATAAAAATAATATTAAAAGTTTCAACAGTGTATTTAAAGAAAACCTCTGACGAGACCATCATTATCAAATAGTAGGTAAACAAACTAAATTAAAAGTTAAAACCAACCGGTTAAATACCCATTAACAAGATGTACAAATACACATACATAAACTTATTTGTAACAACCAATTAGCCAATATGGGATTCTGGAAATATACATACATAACTTTCCTGGGCCTAACAATCACAAATTCCAACAATCATATCGAACTTAATATCTTTAGAAAAAGCTACAGACATCATCATACTCGCGGATTCGAACCAATCTTCAAACATAAAACATTCAACATTCCATAGTCTACTACATCGTTTAATATCTATTCCATTAAATAAAAAAAAATTTGGATTAGAACTCAATACAATTAAATACCTAGCTTAAAAAAATTAAATTAATTCACCTCGGACAAAAAAGCAAAAGATTAAATTTACTCGAAAATCTTGAATTTAAAAAGTCTTTATCGGATGGAAAAAATGTAGTATATAACCAGAATGAATTATGCTCAAATAATACACCCTTGCTGTTACCTAGAATACAATAGCTTTATTGAGTTGATATTATGATGTTCGAAAATTACATGTAGGCTAATTAGTTGTTACAAATATGTTTATGTATGTATATTTCCAGAATCCTATATCGGCTAATTGGTTGTTACAAATAAGTTTATGTATGTATATTTGTACAACTTGTCAATGGGTATTTAACCGGTTGGTTTTAACTTTTAATTTAGTTTGTTTACCTACTCTTTGATAATGATAGTCTTGTCGAAACAATTGTGAGAGGTTTTCTTTAATTACATTGTTGAAACTTTTCATATTATTTTTATTATTTAAGATACATAAGTCTAGTAGTGTCGGATACTGTTTAGTAGATTAGGTAGAAATATCTCCCTTGTGTTGTCACAAAGGGTGGATATTTGGAATTATTTGATCTTTTTTAACACCAACTGTCCAGATTTATTACACATACGAATTTTATTATTTTAAGTTCCCATCTACATGGTCCAAACATGTTTAGTTTCAATATTCTAAAATAATTGTAAGCGGTTCTGTTTGCAGACTCGCTGTGTAAACAACCCCATTCAAATTTCACATTATATAGTATAAAGAGTTTTGCTCTAGACTCGCTGGTAACTATCCCAAACAAATAAGAAAATTAGTGTGATTGTTATGTTAAGATAAACTTTGGAAATTACACGACCTGTTATTGGTCCTTCGAGTTATAATTATTAATGTGGTATATCAGTATACCCGTTCGATATTGGTGATATAACACTGCGACATTAAAACCAATCTGACAAGAACTCTGATTCAAGCAGAGTTCAAATATTGGTCTTTACTGTGACTCATTGGACTTTTTTATTTTCCATAAGAAGAGTATGGGAAGGAATACCTCACTAGACATTTTCGCCCATATCTCTTTAACAATAAAAATTAAATTGTTGGGCTAAGTTCATTGAAAAGAGCATATAATTTTCTATGCAAAACTTATAATGCAGTCTTTTCGTCATTATAACACATTGGGTTATTAACAATCAAAGTATAGGAATATTTTAAAGATTATGGATAAACATCCTTCTGTGGAACTTATAATAACACCGTTAGTAGGTAAATAACATTTACTTCTTGATCAATAAAATATCCAACTAGCAGATGTGGATCGCGATTTCGAACTTATTAATTCTCATCAGCAAATCATGAGTAGCTTCGGTAAATAACTGACCATAAAGGAAAATTCAAAAATATACTTGATTATTGTTTCACTAAATTTATTCAAAATATCGAATAAAGCGGATTTTAACATAATGTGATTTTGTACAGGTTTGTGCGAGGGTGGTGGGATTTCCAAGCATTAAATGTGCTAGGTAATTGATCTTATTGAGGGTGACACCGAAAAATCTACCTGATCGTTGGTAATGTTAAGTTTTTATTTATATCTTCTAGAATTTCTACTATTTCAAAGTAGCTCAATTTTTGTCCTTTGTTACCAACATGTAATACTTGGAAATCCTTTACATTTATCATAGGATCATGTAGGATGCAGTGTTCAGTTGTACCAGTACATTTTTAATTGTCTAATATAGATTTTTTATGTTCATTTAGTCTAGTGGTAAAATCCCTACCTGTCCGGCTAATGTAAAAAACATTACAATTGAAGCAGTCTAGTTTGTAAATTCTGCTTTTTGTGTTTTTTTGTACTTTATCTTTATTATTACCCAAGAGACTCCTTAAATTGTTTTTGTTTACTTCAATAAAGTTGATTTCATGTTTCTATAATCTGTTTGTGATTTTATAACTAATATTATTTACATGGTTAATAAAATAGTATCTTGATGCTTTTTATGATATTTGAGCATAAAAGTATTTTTGGATTTGTTTGCGTTTTTTATTGTGAATTAATTTGTCAATTAGGTCTGGATTAAACCCGTTATTGTTAGCCATGGTTTTTAAGATTTTAAGTGATTTCAGTTTCATAGTCTATCTTAGATAATGGGATTCTTACTAGTCTATGAATGTAACTGTGAAAATTACTTATTTTTATTTTATGTGATTGATTGCACTTTGAAGAGGTTACAATTTCTGTATATGTAGGTTTTTTGAATATGCTGAAATTTAATTTATTATTCAATTTGGTAATAGTTAGATCTAAGAAGTTTAAAGAGTTATTATTTTCTTTTTCCATTGTAAATTGTATTTTTGAATTGATATAATTTAGGCGTTAAAGAATAAATCTAATTGTCTGTTAGAACCTGTCCATATATAGAGAATGTCATCGACATATCTTGTCCAAAATGTAACATAGCTTAAAAGTCGGGTTGCTAATTCAAATAAGCGTAATTGAAAATTAGATATAAAGATTTCTGCCAATAGAGGGGATAGGGGAGATCCCATAAGATGTCCCTCTTTTTGACTATATATTTTATTATTAAATTTGAAATAATTTCGAGTAATACAGGTACTTAAAATTTGGTTTACTTCATCTGTGTCGACATTCAAAAGATTACATGAATTGAAGTGATTATTTGAAATAGTTTTTATAATATAATAATTTTATAGGCAATTTATCGCTATCTACTGATATAATGTATCAGTATTTCATATGTTTGATAAGAGCCTTACAGAGGTATCCACCTAACAGGATTTCACCAGGGTCTTCTTCTAATAAGAATGTCGACCTTTTAAACTGAATACCAACCAACCTATCTGCTGCCTATAAAGAGCATTTGATAAATAAATACAGACAGTGTTGTGAACGCCGTTTGTAGGTATTTGCTACTAATTTATAGGAGACAAGATCCTTTTTTTCATACGGATATCGACTGAAGCAGTAAAGTATGGTCAACAAGAATTGTTGCTTCATGCAAATAGCGTATAACTTTCGATTCATACATTTTGTTGACCATTATTGGTGACCAAACAAATTGATTTTTGAATTCTTGGCTATTCATGAAACTTCCATATTGTGATGATGATTGGACCTTAGATTCGAGATCGATATTAAAAAGTTCTTCAGCAATGTTTATTTGACGCCGGTTTTGGTTAACATTCAGTAGTATTAGAAATAATATTATTGAACGCTTGAAATCCAAAATATTCAATGAAATTCTTTGACCTGTGGCATTTTCTTCGCCTTTTTGAAATTGTCGTTGATGTGCTTGAACATAAACGCTTACCCAACTCTCATTAGAAACATTTGTACCTTTTGAAAACATTTGCTTTATTAATAAGACATTAGCCAAAATTAACACTCAGTATTTAAAATGTGGTGCTGTACTTTATTGAAATTTAAAGCAAATTTTAATATAAATTAATTATTCCATTTTTAGGGTTCCGCACCCAAAGGGTAAAACGGGACCCTATAAATTGGTGTTGTCCTTCTTCGGGTGTACAGGCCGTCGTCGGTTGGAATTGCTTCCTAACGTTTCGCTAGCGCGAGTGGCGAGCTTCTTCAGAGGTCTATCTATGTTTGCTGTTGGTCGTAGACCTCTGAAGAAGCTCGCCACTCGCGCTAGCGAAACGTTAGGAAGCAATTTCAACCGACGACGGCCTGTACACCCGAAGAAGGACAACACCAATTCATTAACTGGCCGCGAAAGCCTTAATCAATTTGTCGGGACCCTATAACTAAGACTCCGCTGTCCGTCTGTCAACAGACTGTATATGTTATATCTCGATTTTATTAACTTGAGAATATCATAAATTTATTATGCCGAACTAATCATTGTAATTTCTGTAGAGATAGTCTCGGGCTAATTGTTCGATACGTTTCAATATGTAAGTATTAATAAAAACACCCTCAAATGCAACTATCGTCTTGGAGAGTGTTTCTTTGTTTAGTTGCAATTCAACTTATTTAAGTTAATACCATTAACTTCTGAATAAAACAACTAAACTGAAGATAATAAGTTTATTACTTAAGAGTCGAAGCACATCTGAGGGATGAATGCCCTTATACCAATATTTATAACATTATATTTCGATAAAGCCTAGTCACTATCAGTGAACTATGGCTGTTTACTTAAATTATGACAAAGTCTATGGGAAACTTAATACTATTCAAGTATTGTTGTTTCTAGTTTATGAAATACTTATCTACAAAATATTTATATCTAACATATATCATGAACCGTGATAGTTAGACAATTGAAATTTTCACAGAAGGTGAATTTCTATTGCCGCTATAACAACAAACACTAAAACCAGAATAAAATAAATATTTGAGGGGCTCCTTAATGGTACGGAACCTTGCGTAAACTTTGTGAAACAACCTCCATGCGTTTCTTTGTTTACTAGTTAACAAGATTACAATAAAAATGCCTTCAACATGCAGTGATGCATCCTTTTCGATAACGGGTCTACCAACTGTCCTTCTGTGTGACGTCACTCAATACTATTCCTACACCGCATAATCCATTATTTCGCCTACAAAAAGTGATTACATTGCCAGCATGGTGTAGAGGAACCAACGAGTAGCTATCTGTTAAAATTGCACCAAAAGCTCTCTCTCCCTCGAGTAGGGGGTGAATATCCTGAAGGATAAAGGAAAGATTATGTAGGTAATGCCGTAAAAATAAACGACCTATACGAACATCTCTACAAGGTAATAAGATTAATGGCCAATAAGAAACGATTTATCATGAAGTGAAAAGAGACAGACATGCAACTTTATTTATTGATCATACTAGTCAACAACCTTGTTGATTCATCAATATATATCTTGCCGTTATCCTTGGAAAGATTAACAGCCCTTTTTATGGAATTTTCTTTTGCTTTGAAACAAAGATAGTTCTGGGTGCGTTTTAATTATTCCAAGAGTTTAATGTCTTACAACTTCTAGCGTTCATTGACGACATAAATTATTATCTTGTAATTAAATATCAGTATCAATTACTCAGTTATTTTCGACCCGCCTAGCTTAATTTCTACTCATAGTGGTATCCGCGAAGAGCAGAAAAATGTTTGCTATAGCAAATTACAATTGACCACAGAGAAACAGCCTGAAAAATGATTGTTTTTTTTTTTTCAAAGACGTCGACCGTGCATACTCACGGAGGAAAATACACGATAATTTTTGACAGCCGTTAAAACGATGCATCTCAACTTCAAACTTCACCCTATACGTTGCGAAAATTTGAAAATTCTAAAGTGTGTTTAACTGAATATTAAATCATTACTGAAACTATTTCGAAATATATAGCGCAAAAGCGTAAATAGTGGAAAGTCCATATTCCCTTAAATATGCCGAACATTAATGTCAGAAATAAAAATATAATCCGGAAAATATATAAGAAATTGAATCTTGGCAAGACACTTGGTGAAACATATTTAATAAGATTAAGAAATAAAACACTTGGTACACATTCGTTTCACAGTTTATTTAAAACACTCTAATAATTGCTTCGGCTGCTAAGCCATTATCAAAGAGAATAATTGTACAAAAGTAACAACGATCTTATATGCCTATGTAGGGGTTAGATGAACAAATTTAAGAGTGGAGAGGTCCAAAACTCAGTTTGGTCGTTTAGTATGTTATCTTAATGTTTGCAAGGTTTTTTAATTTCTAAAATTTCATACAGATCTAGCCTTTTGCCTTTATTTAAATTATGTAACAATTTACAATTTTTTGTATCAATAAAATGATCGTTTATAATGCAGTGTTCGGCTAATCCAGTGCATTTTTTAATTTTGGATGATAGATTGTTTATGTTCTTCTAAACGTTTTTTTAGAGAACGAGTTGTTTGTCCAATATGGAAGGCGGAGCAATGTAGACAGTTCAACTGGTAAACACCACTTTTTTCAAGAGTTTTTTGTTTATCTAGTTTATTGTTAACTATGAAAGAACCTAGATTAGTTTTGTTTACACATATCGGGATGATGTTAGTTTTCTTTATGTTCTTACAAATTTTACTGGACACTGAAGGTACAAAATTAATAAAAGCATATCGTTTATTTTTGTTATTTTCAAAGTCAAGAGACACAAAAAAGTTAGACATTAGCAACTAATGTAAATATGTATATTAGTCAACTATTACAACGCAATAAAAAAATCCTTAAAATGATAGTTTTCTTTTCTAAGCTTTATTTTAAAAATTCCTTGGCAGGACAAGTTCGATGAATTTTACGGGCATGTGCTAGTAATACTCATACCCTGAAGGTTCCGTACCGTAATATTATCGTAAAACTTAGTACATTATCATTCAAATTTGAACCATATTTGATTGTTAAGGATGAATTAATAACACCATATGGGACTTCAAAGTCAGAGAAATTAAAAGTTTCACGTAATAATTCAATATAGAATTGGAAAACCAATGATTTTTGGATTAGAAGATTCTAGTTAATTGGGAGATTTTTTTTAAAATTAAATACGGAACTTGAATGTAATTGCTACAAGCTTTATTATATAAGTTTATTTTTATCTCGTGACGAGATTCGGTCGGTGGGTGTTTAACCACAGCCACTACCACGTTCTATCTATGACCTTACAACGCGATGACTGAATATTGATGTTTGAACATATCCAACACATCAAAACGTTCGTAATTTTCAATTAAAAATTCTGATTAAACGACAACATATTGGATATCGAAAGTAGGTCAGTTAGTTAGTTCAATCCTTTAATTAGTCGTTTTAGTTATCAGGTAATTCCACACTTTTTTATCGCGAGAGGAGATGACATCACAATGCAGCAATGCCACAATTTCAGGTAAAATATTTTCGCTGGCAGCAATGGGACGGGCAACAATGGGACATCCCCGAAGAAAAGACTCACTTGATAAACTTTTATAAAATGTTTATTATCAATCTAATAATTGTTTCGACCATTACTCGGTCATTTTCAAATAGTAGGTATAGTCTTAATAAAGTTAACATCAAAGCGGAACGTATTTATAAATAGGACACACTAAATAACAGGCAAATAAACAATATTATGGGTAAACTCTAAGTCTCAGAGGGTGGCTAATAATGGTGAGGTATTGCCTGAATTTAATTCTGTTTGGTTACTGAGAATATTCTTATTTTGTTTAAGTGCTTCTTTAATTTCCAATTTTTCCAGTAAACTAAGTGTTTTACTTTTATTCTGAATATGAAAATTTTTACGTTTTAAAGATCAATATTATGTTCGATTCTGTTCTTGACACTGTGTAAATGTCCTTTAACACGTTTTTCCACCTCTCTACCTGACTGTCCCAAATAGAAAGCGTCACAACCTTTACAATTAATTCTATACACTCCGCTGTTTTTAGAGGGTTCTGATTCTTTTCTTTATTGTTACGGCGAAAATGTCCAAGATATTTTTTGTTTGAAGTGGACGCTGTAATTCCTAACTTCGTTAGTCAATGTTTGATTTTTAAGGAGGTTTTACCAGCATAATTTAAATAGTAAAATAAATATCTGTCGAAGGAATGAGTTTTAGAATTAAAAAGTAAAAATTTCTTTTGGAATGTTGTCTACAAGGGTTGTAATATAGCCGTTATCTGTTTGATAATATTAAGTTCTTTTTCAAAATTTAGTTTGGATAAAGGAACATTAATTAACCTAATAACATAACTGTGGAAAGCAGCGTGTTTTACAGAGTTTGTTTGATTGGGCGAGTAAGGAATTACAGTATCGGTATTAATAAAACACCAATTTGGTTAATTTCCATATAATTGTATAATCACTTAACACGTGTTTCGTGCGCACTGCGGCTTCTACAGAAGTTTTACATGAAACTTAATCTTAATCTTACAAGGTTTATAGATTTAAATTACGCATAGCATTTAATAGACCATGATCTTGCTTTTAATGATAATTTTGAAATTTTGCATACCATATACAATAATACTTTTAAATTGTCATTTCTAGAAATATTACAAATAAAAAAGCATAAAAATAGTGATAATTTAATAAATGAACAAATAGAATCAAGTATCTCACCATTGCTGAACCTCTTCCTTATCCCCACCCCCACCCATCCCAATAGTATTTAACAACAAACCTTGTAAGATATATTATGTTTCATGTAAAACTTGTGAAGAAGCCCAAGTGCGCGCGAAATACGTGTTAAATGATTATACAATCATATGGAAATTAACCAAATTGGTGTTTTATTAATATCATAATGAATTTCCATCAAGTAAATATAGATTCGATTATATATTATAAACAGTATCGGTAATAGAATTTTTATTTTATTAACCTAAATATTTTATGAATGTTTACCAAGTGAGTCTTTTCTTCTTTTATTATGTGCTTTCACGCATGTCGCACCGTTAAATCGTCGAATTTTACTTTTACCTTTTTTGTATAGGCATGTTGTTATTATTGAATTTATTTTAAATACCAACCTACTGTATTTGTTCCTTTTTTTAAGAAAAAAAAAAAGGAAAGTGAATGTTAATGATTTCCATTCATTTCACCGTGGAATGAATTGCGTAAGCATGCGAAGAAGTTATTGACTTTTTAGCTCGTGAGTCGAGAGAGCTTTGCATTCGGGAAATGGAGGAAATGACCAAAGCCGCCTTCCTACTGACACTGATTCATACAAAAGAATCCACTCAAAGCCGCCAGACAGGTAATAAATTGGTAGAGGCAAGAAGCAATTTTTTACTTCAACCATCCGACAATGTTTATATGCCATGGAAAAAGGGAGCGAAAATTCTCCACATTTGCACATTCCCTCTTCGACAACGTTCCCTATCAAACTCTTTCAATTACTAAAAAAACCCAAATATATCCAAATGGAAATCAATTTTGTAGTCTTTATAACATAGAAACCGTTGATTTTTACTATAAATCTAGGTTCGTATCTTATTTGCTTTCAGTACGGGCTCCAAAATATCAAGAGCGTACACAACATAAGTTATGTATGTTCATTCTTTCGTCCGCGACTTTGTAATAAAGGTGGTCTAGATCACGGCTGATAATCGTTTCTCCAAGTTCCATCGAAATAGATTCAGCCGCTTCGAAGATTAGCCCATATAGACAGTCTGACAGACAGTAGACAGTATATTTTGCCAGAGGGTGTCCATTATCTAGAAAGAGAGGAAATGTTAGATAAAATGTTATTGTAAAAAAAGCAGAGAAATCGATGGATCACCTTGAAAGTTAGGGAATTAGTTTGAATATTCGATAAAAGTACAGAATTCCAAAGAACGAAAATCAAATACATTAAACTCACAAGCTATTTAAACCACATAAGCTAAGCTTTTTAAACCAAATGACTGCAATGAATTGTGAAACGATTAACAAAAATATACTAAAACCAATTGTACACAGTCCAAGCTGCTCAAACTAGGGTTGCTACCCTCTAACCCGTTTATTTTTTATTTTTTGGGTAAACAAGCCTGTTAATTAGACTATAACTTATTTATAAAAAGATAAATACAAAAAGTTTGATTGATAAATACTACTAAAGCTATTTGCCTGAAGAAACTTACGTTGAAGCGTGTTTATCAACATACGTCTTGAAACTTTTTGTGTTTATCTTTTTCTAAATAAGTATGGATCAGTTGTAACAAGTGAAGACTTCAACAATCAATATATTATAACTGTTACCTTATTTTGTATGAAACAAGGCTTAATTTATATTTTCGTTCCATATTGGAATTCGATGTTATATCAAACAACCGGGCTCATATAATAGGAGAGGTATCTAATTTGGCTAACTGACCAAAGTTATAAAAACTTAAACTTTTGCGTGTTTCATTCCTACCAGCTACTCGTGCTGGTGGGCGGACAGTCCCTTGGACCTACACTGTAGTACAAAGCCGGAGGATAGGGCGTAAGGTCCTCTTCAGCCTCCTTTCAGAAATCGTGTGAATGGGTGGATGGTGTGGTTAGGGAGAGAATGATGAGACGTCCGAAATGAAGACAGAAGAGAAGTGAAAGATTATCTGTGGAATAGAATGTTACTGCCCCAGCATTTGCCTAAGTGATTCAAAGAAACCACAGAAAACATGGACCAGAGCAGTCGGACTCGACTCGGATGAAGTTATCTTACTTGGCTAGTTTTGTGTACCACCTAACCGACGCCATAGAGGTGCGGGCGGTACCAAAACGGATCACAATAATACCAAGAATTTGACCAAACAATTGACAACGTTTTGAAGAAGCAAATGCACCTAAATAAAATTTTATGATAAATCAATAATATAACTCATATTCAAAGGCTTGTACAAATACAGCAAATATTATATTATCACCTTGTTTGTAGTAAAAAAATGAACAATAGTATGAATAAATGCTAATAACAACAAAGATTTTATTTTAAAAGCCATTTAGAAAACACCTACTTTACATTTTTTACTTTCAATTCGTTTTTGGAAACAATTTTGTATTCAGTAGGTATAAGGAATCGTCAGATCTTTTATTTCAAATACATCGTAACAGGCATTTACCTCTTCCCCAGTTATATTTAAATGTCGCATTTTAAAAAAACAACTCTAAAGCTGAAATTATTTCATTTGTAGCGGTAAATACTGTGTCGAATATTTGTAAGATCCACCAGGATGATTATTTTGAGATTACTTCGAACTTCTTAATGAGCATTAGTTTGTTAAAGTAAGTAGGTGTCCTAGCTAAAAATACCTATATATTTAGTACAATGGTAATTCTCTTCAGTAGCATCTAATAAGTAGTTTGTCTACTAATGTGGGTGTAAATTTCTCATGTTGAACGCTTGAAAGTGTTTATTTGTAATTCTACAAAAGAATCCCATTAGAACAACTCGAAACTGTTGTTGAATTCCATTCTAAACTGGGATACTAAAAATAAATATCAACGCGTGATGTGTATCATTGTAAAGCATACGTAATGTAATAATCAACGTTTCTAAAAATTACAATCCATTTAATACCTTAATTAAGAAATTTTTAAACTATAAAAATACGATGGTAATAAAATTAAACATATAAATTCTTCAAAACTAAAAACACACTTCGACTTTTTTACTTTTTAGGAAAGTATGATTTCAGGTTTACCCAGAATAGATGTAAATAAACATGTTAATTGGCGCAAAATTCCATATTATGGTATAACCAGTATACAGGTAGTATTCTTTAATAATAATGGTACCGTGGAGAAAATATTAGTTAATAATAAATCGAAGAAAATAAAAATATAGAAGATAAATCGAGCGTTTATAAAATAAAATATTCAGATTTTACTACTTTTTGTATAGGAAAGTCTAAAAGAAATATAGGTATAAGGTTTCTAGAACAAAAAATAATCTGGTTTGGCAACACGTTTAATTGATAATAGTCATAATATATAAATTGAACATGTAAAATTACTACATAATTTAAAACGAGGCTTAGTTTTCTATATGTATGTAAAAAATAACATAAATTTAGCAAATGACCAAATATATTTTGGAAATAATCCTTTGTTAAATTCAGATTTAGTTTTAACCCCCTCCCCTAAAGGATGTAGATAATATGAATAGAAGCAAACTCTGATACTGTTTAGCTTATATTAATTTCTTGAAGATATAAATAAGAAAGCGAAATAGTCCAAGTGTTTTTCTCTTCAATTTATGCGTATTCATAATATTTCAACAAGGGATAACGTAACGACAAATACTTTAATTTTATAAAACATAAGTTTTAGATTTCTTTGAGAAATTATAGGATACTGCAGTATTTAATGGTTTTAGTAACAAAAACACAATTCACAATTGTTCACAGTGTTTTTGTTACTCAAACCTTTAAATTTTATTTAAACAATGTATCACAAAGAATGCGATTAACAGTATATCAATCATATACTGTAGTATTAACCGTCCAAATTTATGAATCCAGTCGGGTCCGCTTATAATGATCATACCATACATACGATCGATCGGTTTAAACGAGCTATTTTCAGACTTACGATCGGTTCTTTATATTATCTACAAATTGAGTCTAAATGGGTATCGTAAGCGCTACTGTCAGATAAATGCAAATTCTCTTCGCCTATAGGGTATTTTCCCCGATATATTGGCTTCACTTAAGAACAACTCGAAAAGCAATTTTTTGAGCCCTTGTTATAATACTTTTCAAACGACATCTCACGTAATTATTTTTTAGTTAGTTCAAGGATTTTTCAAAGAAAAACAACCGTAGCAGAAAGACACGTGAGTGATTTTGATTTGATTTTCTATTAAAGGTGCGGAACTCAAAACACAACAAAATTTCGTCCCAATTTAGACACATAACATTTATCAGAAGTTATTTCTGAGTTAAAAATTTCGCTAAGCATAAAACTAGTTCTCACCAACTGAAAAAATGCAATTATGATTACACATGTTCATATTATTCTAGATGAATGAATACCGAGCGGCGTAGTCTAATGCTCTAGATCAGTGATTCTCAACCTTTTTTTTGTTGCGGCACATATTTAACGATTTCAAAATTTGGCGGCACACTTTTAAAATGTTGCCAACATGATATAATTTAATAATATTAACATTATTATATATTTGCAAAATTTGGCGGCACACTTTTGAAATTTGGCGGCACACAAAAGTGCCGCGGCAAGTGGTTGAGAATCACTGCTCTAGATCATTGCTTAGCATTCGGGAGGTCACCGGTTCGAACCCGGATGTGGCTGCTCTGATCCATGTTTTCTGTGGTTTCGTTGGATCACTTAGGCATATGTTAGGGCAGTAATATTCCACAGATAATCTTTCACTTCTCTTCTATCTTCATATCGTCCGTCTCATCTTTCTTCCCTAATCACACCACCCACCCATTCCTACGACTCTTGTAAGGAGGCTGAAGAGGGCCTTACGCCATACCCTCCGGCTTTGCACTACAGTGTAGGTCGGAGGGACTGTCCGCCCGCCCACCAGCACGAGTAGCTGGTGGGAATGAAACATGAAAAAGTTTTTTTTTTTATGAAAGAATACAAGAGGAGTGGACAACGGATGCTATTTAGAAAAAGGAGTCGACTCAATCAACATACTTAATTCATGTTTTATGCTAATTCAAGCGGTTTTTTAATCGTCCGGTAAAATATTTTAATGCATTGATGTAAATTAATTTTTGAATTAACTTTTAGTAATTATATATTACTTCAAATTAATGAGGAAAAATTGTTGCTGCTGTCACACCTTCGAAAATCGATCTTGGGCTTTACGTACCAACGCTCCGGCCACTAAGCTACTTAGAGATGACAACAACAATAATACTTAATTCGAGATAATCTGTAGTTAAGAAAAATTAATTCAAAATAAAAATATAGAAGAAATAAAATAAAAATTGTTCAAACACATATATATCTAAATAATATATATAAATAACCAAATTGAATTATCAACAAGCAATACACCTTTGTTGCTAAGCAACATATAACTTCATGGTTTTCACCCCCTTCTCCTTTTCCTCTCCTCAAGAAGATCCAGTTGTAATTATATATATATATATATACCTGTTAGACTTTCTTATTGTTTGTATAACAAGTACTCTTGATAATGACCGTCTTGGTCGAAATGTTTCGTCGAGAAAATAAATATGTGTTGAAACAATTTTTATTCTATTTATAGAATATTAATATGTTTCATCTACCGACCACCACCAACAACATTGTTAGTATCAAGATAAAAATGTCTTACCCCAATTTACCACAATATTTTAATAAAAACACGTGTTTTGCACACATTCATTGATAGCTTTTTCAACACAAGACTAGTGTCCACATTTTTATTAAAGTTTTGTGGTAAATTGGGGTAAACACTTTTTATTTTTATTATTTCCATACCACTCCTCCTTTTCTTCGCTTTTTTATTAATTCAAAAGTTAATTTACCTTAACGAATTCAAATTAACCTCTACAAAAAATAATACATTACTATATTTCTATTGGTAAATTCCGTTTATTGTCTACCGTTTTGTCTTTGTTGTTAACATTATAAAAAATGTTGCTTTATTTTTCCTAAAAGGCAGTGTCTAACATTTGAGGTAACTTTATTAGAAGTACAATAGTACAATTTTGACAGGCTTTTGCTTTATGACATTCTGTCCATTAGTTATTCACAAATCGAAATTCCAAGTTCAGCTAATGCGATTTTCATTTTCTTGTTCGGATTTCTCCCTTTGTCTGTTTAGCATCGTCGCATCGCGTCGCGTCGCGTTGCGTCTCGTCGGTCGTCGTGACTGACTCTTCGATCGACCACAAGTGCCGCCCGCGTCCGTCCGCCCGTTATAGCCAACTCGAAAACTCGGCTACAGCGAGATCATGCGAATGAATTGAATCAAAAGTGACTGTCTAACTAGAGAGCAATTTGTGGTACGATAACAACGTAAGACTGAATTTCCGCTTAATCAAATTTAGACCACTTTATAAGCTAATAAAGCCGGCTTTTTAGTATTAATCCTTGCCCAAATCTAGCATTATCGACCGACCATACGACCGACGTCGGTTGCTTCCTCTGAACTCGAAACGAGAGCACCTTTAGCTGTGTTGATAATCGATGTAATGTAGAAAGAAAGAAATGGAGTCAATTTAAGATATGTAGGCAGAAAGTAAAATTAATGATAACCAATAATTACCAGTAATTACCGAGAATATATTCATTTTTAATAAAGCGAACAAAGTAAATAATTCTATATTTAACACAAAAAAATCTTGAACAAAAGACTATTTTACTGAACAAAAGAAAACGAACTTTTTGTTTTATTGTTTGGTTCTTCAGGCAACATTTTTTTTTTTTGTTTCTGTTAATGATAAACTCGAACAATACAAACCTTAAGGGTATATAACCCTTATAAACGTTTCTTTAAAATTAATAAGGTATTCTAAAGACAAAGAAAATTGGGTCATTCCATTAAAATTAACGGCGCACTTCCGGAAAATCTTCAGACAGCTTCGAAACATTTTTGTTAAAAAGATATATTGAATTTTTAAATCGATTCCTATCTTTGTTTGCTATAAACATATATTTAACGGTTCATATCAACCGCCCTCTACATTGGTGTGTAGTTTTAAATTATTGAAGAAGTAGGGATAAACATGTATTTAATTATATTTTGAGTTTCCACCGATTGTCATTGCTCGCGGACTATTTTTAATTTAAAACTTCATTCTATTGTCTTACTCGTTATCATCATGGGGTCGTCAGTCCGAAGAATGGTTGGGCACCTACCACCACTCCTTTGTTTCCTGTGAAATCTTTGTATTTCTCAAAAACTAGACATCCTATTTCCCTAACTATTTACGAACAGTGATCTAATCTGCCTCCTTGTACTCCTGTTTTTGCTTCTACTAAGTCTCTAACTAACCCTTCATGTTTCAGAACGCGTCCTACCATCCTATCTGTCCTTATCTTTATTGACTTCCATAGCGCCCTTTTTTCTTATAATACCTCGTCCTTTCTAACCTTTTCTGTGTCTTCACATTCTCCTATAACGCTACATATCACCTATCGGGTCTCATCATTTGGGCGCTGCCAGAATGACTTTTACAAGGTATATAATAAATATAAATATGGAATCAACAGAAACAACTACTCCGAGGGCTAATACGCCTACCGGCACTGAATTACACTGTTGACTCCAAACGACCATTAGACGAAGACAACAATCCATCGGTCGTGGAACATGGCTTTCGGTGCGCTATGCCTACTGTGTAGGACGCGTTCCAAATGTGGGACCCGTGATCCTTTATAATTAGACGAAAAAGGATTTTATTACCTTATTTTTTTGGATTGTTATCTTCGTCTAATAATTATGCGGAATCAAAAGTGTAATTTAATGCCGGTAGGCGTATTAGTCCTCGGAATAGTTATTTCTGTTGATTCCATATTTATATTGATCTCTATTTGTTAAAAGCTACTCCACCTTGCGCTATCTATTGAGAATTCAGTGGTAACTAAATTTTAAAAGAAGTAGTTTAAATAAACTAACAAAATGTATGTTTAAAATATCTACTATGTAATTCAGACGCTAAACTGAAAAACAATCGTAAAGAATTTTTTATTATTCCCGACGGCTCCGATTCTTTGGAATTTCGGCTTCATTATAAATTCTTCACCCTTCGTCTAGACGGTGTAACTTAAATAGCAGGTGCGGCAAGAATTCATATATAACACAACTTCTGAAATGTTCTATTCTGTCTAGCCGTCTCAAAATAATTATTTAAAGACCGATACGGTAGTTGGAATACATACAAACATTTGTTTAACACGCTATTTCAAAATTGTAATACTTCATACTAAGTACATTAAAAAAGAAATAAAGAAATATTTATTCATTACTTAAAAGAAAATAATGGTTAAGTTTTTCCAATCGTCAGTGTTAACTCATGTTTCACAAAAATTGCACGCTTGACTGTTTAAATATTATATCTTTATTCATTGATTTTTTATATCTAATTTTGTGTCGCCAAACATGAGCACTAAACGCAGACGATTTGAACGATAACAGTTGAAACAACCGACCTTTACATGTTGCCTTCGTATATTTGTCACTAAATATTTTAGCACGCAAAGGTCTTTCAAATTGACGTTGAAACATTACTACGAACTAAATTTCAAATGAAATTAGATAATTAATTTTTAACTATGATGAAAATGTACTACAGCACTTTCAACTAACATTACGATATTTATTACAATAAGTAAAGGGAGATACTACGAGGGTGGATAAAATATAAACCAGCCTTTTTAAATTGCGCGCTGTATAGTTGTTCAAAGCGAATTCGGGCGTTAGGAACTTGAAGTGGGGATATTAGGTGACACGGAAAAGACACGTCGTATCGCTGGGTACACTTCAATGAGTGGGAAGCTTCTTACACGTGAAAACGTGAAACCAGCTGAAATTTTGGGCAGATTGCAAGCATAATTCGGAAATGAAACGCTTTCGTGGCCACGTGTAAAAGTTTGCTGCAATGAATCTGACGATAGGCGTAATCGTGTCGAAAATGTAAATCATCCTCGTCGTCCGCGCACCAGCATTTCGCCGGTTAACATTTCACGCGTTAGAAATGTTATTGAAGGGGACCGCCACGCCATGCCACTATTCTTCAGATATCCACCATTACACTCAAACGTCAAAACAAGCAAGCATGGAGTGGCGGCGCAAAAATGAATCAAACTCAGTGATGCCGAAAACGCGTCTGTCTACAGGGATAGATTTAGCCACGGCTTTTTTGGGACTGGAGAGGGGTGCTGTTGGTCGTTTTTTGCACGAGCGAAGAACCATCAATGCAGCCTACTACTGTAACCTTTTCAGTCAGGTAAAACTTTCTTAACGCTAGACCTCATACCTCAGTTTTAAGACCCAAATCGGTGAAATGCACTGGACTTAGATAGAATACCCTCCATATAGCCCAGACCTATTCCCTTGTGATTTCCACATGTTTGGGCCCGCCAAAGAATCATTAGGAGGCGGGCGATTTCAGATCGATAAACAGGTGGAGGCGTTTGTGCGCAACGGGATGAAAAAACTACCAATGCATTGGGAAAAATGTATACACAAGCAAGGGGGATATGTCGAAAAATAGAGAAATTTGTGTTTTTGTGAAACTTTTCAAAATAAATGTTTTATGAACAAAGGCTCGTTTATATTTGATCCATCCTTGTATGTTATATTGTCTCCAACTGAAACATATAGATGATGGGCCATGTACTTTTTAAGAATCTTCATCAGCATTTGCAGAATCCTGTATATATTTGTTGCTTCAGACTGTGTATTTTCAAACCCCATTCCACAAATAAAAAAAGGGATTTTATAAATGTGAAATATTGACCAGTGCAATGCCCACATACACAGGTGAAATAAACAGTAGTTATTTTCGAAAATATTCCTAGAAATTTTAAACTCTTTCTTGAAAGGAAAGTTTGAAATGTGTTATATAACTCTGACAATTTATGATAGTGCATATTTTAAGAAATATTCGTAACCATGCACATCTAGTCAAAACCGGTTCAGTATCATCGAACATCTTCAGGAATTTGGATATTAGAATGGAAATTATTTTGGGGAAACAAGTTGAATCCGTCCAAATTTGGGTACCGTGATCGGTGTGCATAGCAATTACACTTTATTTATATTCTAAACCAATCTAATCCCTTGGTGCACAACACATCAAATATGCCAATTAGTGAAACATACAAATACAGTCAACATTTTCTATCTGAAGTTATTATACCAAAAACTAGCCCTATTGTTACCAACCTAACGTTTAAATTAACATACGGGTCAGTTTTATTGATTTTTGTTACAACGAATAAATCGGTGAACTTTAAATGTAATCTCATTAATTCTTACAAGCTCTTCCGTCGGCAGACGGACGTTTATATTTATGATCGAACATTGACATTTAAATACACCCAACACGTCAAAAGTTTCGAGATTTTTGATTAAAAGCTCATATTATACATCCTAAATGCCGTAGTAATGTAGACGTAAGGGACAGTTTCATCATTTGGTTAGACGTTTCGATAAGTTAAATAATTCCATAATTTTGTATCACACAAACTTCTTTACACTAGCATCATAAATACGTAGAACATTATTATATATTTTAGTAAACACAAAATTAATCAACTTAGAACGTTTCAACACATTTATTGTAATTCTGAATAATATTGTTTCTACCTTACGGTAATTCTCAAGAGGCTAATACCTCTATCAGCATTGAATTACACTGTTGATTCCGAACGATTATTTGACGAAGATAACAATCCAAAAAAATAAGGTAATAAAATCCTTTTTCGTCTAATTATAAAGGATCACAGATTCCACATTGGAACGCGTCCTACACAGTAGGCACAGCGCACCGAAAGCCATATGCCACGACCGGTTTCGACCTATCGGGTCTCATCAGGTGGGCGCTGGCAGAAAGGTTTTTACAAGCTATATAATAAATGTAAATATGGAATAAACAGAAACAGCTACTCCGATGAGACCCGATAGATCGAAGCGGGTCGTGGGATATGGCTTTCGGTGCGCTGTGCTTACTGTGTAGGACGCGTTCCAAATGTGGGATCTGTGATAAATAGACGAAAAAGGATTTTATTACCTTCTTTTTCTGGATTGTATACAATTCAATTTGGTTATTTACTATATTCACATTATTGCATTCTCTCTAGTATGAAAGATATTATCCAAAAAACATTTTTAAAAACCAAGGACGCTGCTTTTTAACAGTAACACAGCACAACAGAGAAAGTTTATTGTAAATTTAGTCTCATTAATAATAAAGTATTTAAAGAATTACAAACTTTCTCAGAAAATTCAACATGCAAACAGTCTCATCAAGTAACAAATATTAAAAAATTTTAATTGTAAGTAACTGACCAATAACAAACACTTCACAAAAAGGAGAGTTCATTTTTTAAATTGCAAATTGCATAAAACAATATACATATATCGGTCAAATTGGACGATCACTAAAAACAATATTAAAAGAACATATTTGCTATTTTGCTATATAAACAATAAGACAAAAAACACAGGCATAGCTAAACACTACGTACTAAACAACCACAAAGTAGATATAGATAACATAAGGCTGATTTATTATCAAGAAAAAATATTAAAACTTAATATCTTGGAAAATCTCGAAATTAAGAATGCAATAGTGTCAATAGTAAATAATCAAATTGAATTTTATTTTAACTTCTCACTAGTTAGTAAATATATAGCTACATTTTAATTTTAGACTCTTGAGGATTACCGTATAAGGTCGAAACATCATTACAGAGAACTACATGAAACGTTATAAGTTAATTATTTTTGAATTTAGTTAAATATGTTTCATCAACCATGCACTTAAGATAGTTTAAATTATAGATTATAGGGACGATAATTCTCATAAAATGAAATGCAATAATATTTTTTATATTAATAATTGTGCTATCGTTTAAAATTAAATAGACGTATTGTTTTAGTTTATGTTTGTTGCACTTCAAAACTGAATAGTGTTAGCTTTTAATGATCTTGTATTTTCTACTTTAGATTTAAAATTAGATTACGATGCTTTAATAAGCATTAAGGGTAGATTACAAAAGGTAACAGATATCCCTTGCATCTCGGCTCTAACTCAACTTGACACCTTGAGGGAGTCACACAAGAACAAAACAAAACGCCAACGCTGCTATCCGGGATTAGAGATTGTCAGTTGTTTTCGAGAGAGGAGAAATGAGGCCGACCAAGCAATAAACTCAGCTCCAAGAAAAGGCTCTTCATCCCCCGGTCGAAATACGTTTTCTGCATCGTTCGGAGAGAATGAAAACAGTGTAAACACTTGTCTACATATCCCATAACCGGCAGCTTTACCACATACAGGGAGTTCTGTAAAGCGAATGAGGGATATTGGATTTTATTATGGACAAATATACGGTATCGTTGGTGACCCGTAGAAGAAAATATAAAATACGCATTTCGTTAAATTGATAGGAATGTATCAGAGACGTGATTATAATATGGACCGAGCGTAAGCAATATTCTCTGTACTAGAAAATGATGTACTTTAGGTATGCAACCAACAATGCACATTCGGGGACACATTTAAGTTTCCCATGCACTAAACGGAAATTTACGGACATTAAACATTGAAAATCATTTACAATAGCATTTAACATAATTAAACTTCTTTAAAAAAAAATGAATGATACTGTTATTTATAATAATATATGTGCTATAAGTGAAAATAAAGTTGATTAGTAACGCAAGTAGATTTCTCGTTGTGTGGATGATTGGTGTATGAAATTGAAAAAAAGATGCGATGAAATTAAACTAACTCTTTATCTTAATATTACTCATTCAATTACTTGCTTACTTTTGCTCCTGTGACAAAATACTTCGTTTGTTGCGTCGAGGTACTACTTTTATAATTAAATGCTGAAGAAAATCAAAAACAGCGTTTTGCTTTAATTTTCTTTTTCCCACGGATATAGTATAAATTCATTTTCTTCAAAATGTTTGCTGCAAACAACACACAACTGAATATTTTGACGGTGTAAAACTTTCATGCCTTATTGCGTTCAACTATTTTTTCTTTAATTGAGGATCCTTAGGGAACCTTCGAAGAAATTACAAATATATCAGTGTGTCTTATGTTTAAATTGTACTTACATATGAAATAAAATGGAAGAACCTTTTGAACTCTTTTCACGGCAACCGTATGCACAACAATATGCCACCATATTGTTCTAATATTAAGCTAGTTTTATATTACTTTAACAAAAAACAATTCATAAAAGTGTTGAAAAAAACATATGTACAAG
Organism: Agrilus biguttatus; assembly: GCA_963921985.1. NCBI lineage: Eukaryota > Metazoa > Arthropoda > Insecta > Coleoptera > Buprestidae > Agrilus > Agrilus biguttatus. The sequence continues at coordinate 30,796,306 of OY998120.1, read as the reverse complement.
AAAAATAGTGTCACACAACATTTATTTGAAATAACTACACTTAACACTTCAACTGCCTCAAACTTTCTGAGTGATGTTAAGAGCGTTCTTATTAATTCTCGCGTTTTTGTCCCATAATTCGCAAAATGTGTTGCCTACCCAAATGGTATCACTTTATAAACGCAAGGCGCCGTCTGGTTATAATCACGTCTCTGGAATGTATACTTAATACAAAGGTCAAAACAAATACGAAAAAGTAGATTTTCACAAAAAAAAATTACTTACATATGACATATAACATGTTTCGCCAAACATTGTTTTCGTCAGACACGGCACCTTAAATAGTTATTATAATTAATATATAATTGTACCTACACCCCCAAATGTTAACCATTTAAGGTTTAGGCGACACTGTAAGTTTAGTAGTAACTAGGTAGTCATGTCTGTCGAAGCCAATTTTTGGTGAAAAATGTTATTTGTTACATTTATTTATATGAAAATTTATTTTTTCGTGTCTTTTCCTGGATTATGGATTTCCATTAACTTAAGGTTGAAACTGTTCAATACAAAACAAATGCCGCTGCACGTGATGCATGACATTAGTAAAGCAAAAAATAATGGCAATGCTTATAAATATTTGTAGTGAATTTGACACTTAGCGGTTATTTTTTACTTGGAAATAGAGAAAAATCTTGAAGCATTCAAGCAATATGAATTGTGAATTCATATCTTAATGCCTTCTTCATATTATCACAAGGCACAGTGTGCTGAAATAATTATAGTGGAAACATTAAATATTTGTAAACTCCAAGTTTTTTTATTTATTTTTTAAAAAAGTTGGGATAAGGTCCCAACCATGGATTATTTTACAAAAAAAACACCATCTTTTCCAAAATGTCCCTGTCGCTAACTAAAAGTTTTTTTTTCCTAAACTGAAATAATTTCATCTAGCTAAGCATTCGCACCATGCACAAAACTTCGCTAAATCTGTTCCAAATGTACATTTTAATGATCAAAGAACTGGATAGTAAACTTCGTAATAAACTTTTCTGTACATATCTTCCGGAGTCTGCAAAAATTGTTTTCATTATTTAATTCGGTGTTAAAATTCCATGTGTTGAAATCCGTACATGATATTGTCGTGCACGAGTTTCGATTAATTCCGGCAAAGTTTGTTATGTTTGTTTTTTAACTGCCTTCCCCTTTTAATTTTTGAGGGGTGCAAATGTCAAATTTTTCCCAGAACAGTTATGATCTTAGGTAATATGACACTGCATTTCCATACCACTATCTTCTTCTCTATTATTTCTAAGGTGATCTATAAAACACCCTGTATTACCTAGCTCATACGATCAATATTTTTAGAGACTAACTTTTTATTCTTTTCATCTTGCTAATACATAATAAGAACTATGACGATGTACTCGAAGAAAATACGTACGTAAACTCAATTGGTTTTAGATTGCCGCCGACAAACTTTTCATATAGGTACTAAATTTTTAGACGAATCCCCAACAGCTACATCAAATTGAAATATAATTCTATAAAATTTGATCGAATTCGTTCCAGTTCTTTTGTCGTATAAAAAACTCATTTAAAACTCTTTCAATATTTCCATTTCATTGTTGCGAGTTCAAACAATGCAATGCACTTTTCTCCAAATAACTATGTACATCTGCATATATACTGGGTATTTAATCAATACTGAGTGCTCTGAAGCTAATTACCATAGCATTTGCCAGTTATAACTCGGAAATTATTATCAAATTTGGATAAAAACCAAACCCGGGATGGACTCTATTATGGAACATAAATTTCAGGAGTTGAAATAAATGTAATTGGACAGAAATTTATCATAAGCCATAATTAATATTAAGTAGTCCTACTAATTTCGCAGCGATAGGGAATCTTATACAAGGTCATTAAAACTGAGTGGTACATTAGACGTTTTAGGGAAACTAAGCATGTTACAGGTTTGAAAATTTGGGAATTGGGAGTAGGGGTTATCAAGGATGATCTACTTAACTAGTGTTATTTCAAGTGGAATGGTATATTTTTTAGGATGAATTCGTATGAAACATAAAATTTTAAGGTGACTTTGATAACCAACTTGTATCCATATATGCCTACGATGAATAGTTTCTGAGATAATTAAATTTATTGAAAAAAAGATTGCACTGCAATCCAAACCATAAAACATCATAACTTCCATAAAAAATGATTTAGAATGTTGAAATTTTTACTATTTATAGCCAAGTCATGCCAAAACTATGCTTTATAATTTGTACAGGGCGCTCAGAAAAAAAATCCAAAGTTCAAAAACTTTAAACACGAATAACTTCATTTTTTCAAATGGTATCTAGCATATTTTATTTTGTCATTCGATTCCATTTTTTATCCTCGTCGAAATTAGAGTTTTTTCGGCGTCAATTTTCAACATGAGCTACTACCTTACTAGAAGATAAATTTTCCGGAGGACGATGAGATCTGTAGCAGATATTTCTTAGCGCAACTATTTTGATAAGTTTTAGATCGGGCATTCCTTGATCTAGCTTTTTGATCAGTTCCTGGTGAGGATCTGACATTAAGTAGTATGGTTCCAATATGTTGCATCAGTTAGGATTTATTTTCACATCTTATCCAGCCCATAAGTAGCACTATTTGGCGTTTTAAATGACATATTTAGGCTAATGAATAGCAAGTGCTAATACTTAAAATGAACTTTCTTAGTTTCTTTGTTTATTGTTTAATTTTAAGGAAGTGCCAACAGTTTAAAAAATTAATATTATGTTAATTTTATGGTCAAACTAACTAAGCAGTTGTAATAGTTCAAATTTATAAGTTTATTTATTGTGATTCTGGAAGTTGTAGAACTCATACAGTGATGTGCTAATGAATGAGTAGAAACAGAGAAAATCAAATGGTTAGAGCGGTTCCTCTCTGTCTGGCACCTTCTTATTGGCTCATTAATTGTGGATATCAGGCAGGCAGGAACCGCCTCTGACGTCACTGAAGTCACTGAATGTAGAAGACGCAGATAGCTCTGACCAATAAAGTCTCTCACTTTCTTGTAAGTCCAGGTATATACGACGTTGATGGTTACAACTTAATAGACGGTTTGCCGCTATATGCGCAGTCATTATACGCGAATTTTATTATGTACAATGGAGAAATGCACCACGCATTCAACATAATGCAGTTCTTTAATAAATGTATTCATTATTTAACTATGAGACTGTTTGAGGAGAAAGATTCTGAATATGACATTTATCAAGTGAACGAAATTAAAATATCCCGCGAGTGCATTGAATAGTGAAGTTATTGTAACTGATTAATTAAGTTTAGAAATCTGTTCGTGCAGACCGTGACAGTCAGTCGATTTTGATACATTGGTCGCGCGAACTAGAAAAATTTCCTTTTCGTTAAAATTATTCAGGAGCACTTTTATTGCTGCTCTCTATAAAACGATAGTTAACATTACTTTAGTTCCACTTATTATTAGCGATAAATTTCAAGTTGGAAAAGTTGGGCCGTTATTCTTTGTCCCAAGCAAGCTCGGTTAGTTGGCACAGCGGTCCCTCACTCACTGCACCCCCACCCCAGTGTCGTTTTCTTCCTGGTCTACCCGCATTTAAAGGCCACTGCTACTAGAAACGCCACTGCTGCTGGTGAAGTTAATTGTGCAACTCTTTTAATGGAACATATCCAACACGAACAATTATTTGGCGTCCGTAGCTGCGAGGTAGTAAGTACACTAGTGGTAGTATTCCGGAGAGAAAAATAAAATGTTTTATTACTTGCTAAAGTAAAAGAACTTTACAGAAAGTTGTTTATGACGACGAACGGTAGCGACCGACGAGCTCTTCGGTGCACACCGACTCACCCCGCTCGCCCCCGCCATTCCATACATACATGGCATACTAATCCTTTAGAAAGATTGATTCGCTTGCTGCAACGAGCAGAAGCGGTGCAGCTTTTTCCCAGAACAACATCGTTTTCAAACTTCCGAGAATCGTTTTCCCCTTGTACTTCCTCTTTACGAATAAAACGATTTCAGACTATACGTGTATTGATGTTTGAATGAATCCAATCGGATAAAATAACAGCTTTCAACAAGGGGTAAAAATTTTCTTGCGGTTGGTTATTTTTCTACTTGATATAAGTTATCACAATTTTATATCAAACTGTAGAGCAACAAAATTAAGGAATTTGAAATAATACTCACGATGATGCTTCTCTTCAGGTTACACATGAAAACTTTCGAAGCTATTAACATTTGAGAGAAAACGTCATTTTTCCATGTTAATAAATGGACATCAAACTCTGTTTGCCTCGGATACAGGTTTGATCTACAAAGTTGAAGTTTTAGCAGAATATTCTTAAGATAGGATATGATGCTAAAACATTGGCTAATTGGAGCAAAAAAGACGAAGAAAACACCCTCACTCTTACAGATAATATCGAAAAAAGTTTCGAAAAGTAGATTTATTTCAGAAACTGCTACAAAACCTTAAAATTCTTCAAAGTACATCCCTTTAGCGTGGAAACACATTTGCTAGAAACTTTTACGATTCGAAAACTCCTTGGTAGGCGAATTCCGGAAGATCCCATGGTAGTGTCCTTTGAGGTAGGATTCACCAATGGGAATAGAATAAGTCTGGTGGAGCCAAATCAGGACTGTAACGGGGCTGATAAATCATCGCTATGTCGTTTTATGTCTTTGAAGAGCTTGTACCACTTAAAAACTGTAGTTTGTGACATACTTTTATTCTTAACACTTCGTAGTCTAACACAAAATTTGATGGTGTACCGCTATTCAGTAGTTCACTAAAAGCTAGATATGATGGGAAAGAAGTGCTCGCAAGCAACTGACATTTCGTGCATTGTAAATGAGCCCGCTTGTACAGTGGCGTCACGAAAGAATTGTTCTTGCTTATAATCCGGGAATTAACAAAAATCTTTCAAAAACTATTGTTTGTAATAACCTGATTGTAACCATAGAAATGTAAGTAGGTAATGAATTTCTTATAATCCCTAGTTTTTGTTATTGATGTATTTATGTGTCGTTTTCAATTGATATTCAAATTTCCCCCATCGAAATATAGAAAATTCTTAGTTTGTTCTCTTTCACCCGAAGTATAATTTCACCCGAGTATTAGTTGCGTAATTTTAAGTTGTTTAAAATTCTTTATTCCATACTTTTAGTTAGAGTTAGTGAGTTTATTTGAAATATACTTTTCCAGTTGATATCATCACTCTGAAATCTGAAAACTTTTTGATGATACCACTTAAGTCATATTTTTTAATGTTCTTTTTCTCGATTGAAATTTTTTATTGAACGCGGTATAAAAAAACAATCAAATCCCCGGATCACTTCGTCGAATTGGCGAAGGACGGAGAGTAATTTTAGTAAATGCAAATAACGTGCTACCTGAAAGGCTCTTTCACAAATTAATTCCCTTCTTTCCTCGAGCAATTCTTTTGATTGAAGAACTAAATTGCAAACACTTGATTATTCTGCTTTTCTATCTTCTCTAATTCGCAATTTGTTTCGGAATCTCGAATCAAATGAACATTTGCAATCTTCTATTTGACATTACTTTTACGTTGATTTCGATTTATGCGTGAAGTTAGTGCCCTGATTTCAGGTCTCATCGCTTTTCCGGTATTTCAACGGAATCTAAGCACAATTCTGTAATTGAAAATTTTTCATGATTAACAGATTTTGAAGTAAAAGCACAAAACCATGTCAGAAATAGTACAGCGAATATTCTTTGATTGTTTTATAACAAATATTCGATTCAAAGATTTTTGTCTTAATTCAAGATATATTATAAAAAACACGATATATCTACTTCAATTCCGCAAGGATGTACGTGCCTTTGAAGGGGAAGGGGAGGGGACAGCTGCTCTGGGGAGGTACCAGTAACGTTAAACGTATCAATCTCTTGGTATTTGTACCAGTTTATAACGATTGTACCACGTGCCAACGCACCACTATCGTAGTACGTAAGAGTGCAGGACTTTCGTTCTGATAAAAAACTATTTTTATAGACAATTGTTATAGGAAGAAACTTTCCGGATTCTAACCGTGTCTTCTTCATGAAATCCCCATGGCGGACCATGATGATATTCCTGAAGATGTCCTTGCGATAGGAGACGAAACTTCGAACACTATTGACGTCACCATGGTCCACCATGGGGATTTCATAAAGAAGACACGGTTAGAATCCGGAAATTCAGTTTCTTCTGACGACAGCCGTGAAAGCCTACATAAACTTTTACAATTTTTATAGCTTTATCCGGCTCTATATGTAACGCAACCTTTCATATTTAAAATTGAATCCTAATTGTTCATTTTTTTTACCTAGATGATAATAAGACTTTTTGTTTTACGTTTGCCTGGTCAAAACAATCAAACATATATTTATAAAAGAGTTTATAAACTAAAAATGAAATACTGAAGAATGATTTAGAAAAAGGATATAAAAATATTTGGTACATGTCTCCAAAAATACAAAATGAGATTTTAAATATATGTCGAATTCTAATTAGAGAAAATATAATCGGCGATCAACAATTAA